>CM062294.1:292567522-292961943 GCA_031216915.1 Pictodentalium vernedei | reverse complement strand
AAGCAGTTACCTCCCTTCAGCAATCAACCTACCAATTACGAGTGGCCTCACGCTGGAAAACAAAAATCTCAGCCCCAGATCGACGACAGCAGGTGCGTGGCCAGTATTATTTAAGGTGCTATATAAGTAATGGAATTTTGTTTATTTTGAAATTTCCACCACTGATATTTCTTAAATTCAAATTAAATAAACACAAATTATACATCAAAATGGTGGTTGGGAGGTACAGAACACGAAAAATATATGAAATCAGCAGGCACCAATGGTTCCTGAAAGTCTGCATTTTCTTGCTGAAGATGGAATCCATGTTTGACGGACATGCGTAAATCACTCGATACTACGAATATCCATCAGAACACAAAATCCTAATTCTAAGAAATTTCACCAGGTGTCGTGATACCTTGCATAGAATATAGAAACTGTGCAGTGTCTATATAATAGTGAGCGATCGCGTGCTTCGCAAGGTATTAGGCAACACGTACGTACCGTTTATATGAACACAAAGCCAAGCTAATCTCAAAGGTATCAACTTCAAAATTTTTCAACGGAAGTGGTACACAAGGACGCTGACATGTTTGCGCATGGCGGAAATTGACATTCGCAATTGAAGAAATGATTTATTTATCGAAAAACGATACTATATTTTGGCAGTATATTTATGTGTCTACTAACAGTTAGTAATAGTAACAATAAATGCTAAACGTTCTTTGTGAAAAAATAAAAATGAACGCAGCAATTTCCGAAACTCCTCGGATATATTCCGGAAAACAACGACGCCATAAATATATCTTCCAATCAAAGCAATGATAAAATTATCTTTCAATCAGGGCACTGGAAAATAATATCTTCCAATCAAAACGCAAATAAAAATAGTTATCTCGAAATAGACAAAACACGTCGTCTGCTGTTTACAAATATTGGGAAGAGCCACTGTGGTCTGCTTCAGGGACAGTTTTTCAAAAGAAAAAAATATATTGGGCCTACAATTTTATTTCATAATAACTTGTACAGTTGCGGTTTTCGCTCGCTTTTAGGTTCGCCTAAATTTCATATTAATAGTATTCTGTATTAAGGCGATCTTTTTCAGTATTTGATTGGAGATGACGTTATATTTCCAGCCTTTTTCCGTCCGATGACGTTGATCGGAAGTCGAAAGTAAGTTACAATGTAAACAGAGCCGTCAGTTTTGGAATCCCCCTCCCCCCCCCCCCCCCCCCCGCAGCTCTGTCGCTGTGTTTTGAAGGATTTTGATGCCCTAGCTTTGTTCTTGGAAGCACATTTGGCCCCAAGATGTTCTGAGGAAATGTTATTGTATTATCAGTTCTGGTACGAATACTGAAGCATACTTCCAAGAACCCGTGGTGCCTACTGTCCACTCTTTGAGTTGATTTCATATATGTTTGGAGTTCTGTACCTCCCAACCTTCAGTTTGACATATAATTTATGTAAATTTAATTTGAATTTAAGGAATATCAGAGGTGGAAATTTCAACATAAACAAAATTCCATTATTAATACAGCACTTTAACAGCGTTTGTGGGGGAGGGAAAACATATTTGAAGGCCGTTGTGGGAGGAGGTCAAGGGAACTGGGACCTTCCGGTCGTTACACCCTCTTCCCTTCAGGGAAGTGGGAGTAAGGGGGTAACGTCTGGAGGGTCATTGTTAGGATTACCCCCCCCCCCCCACATCCCCCAGAAAATGTTGCAAAAATCAATGCTTTAAGAACGAATCTGAGGCATTTGTAGCCCCAGTGTGCCCCCTGGCTCCGCCGCCTCGGCTTGTTGGGTTGAATAGATCAGAAAGTCATCGAAAAGAGTGAATTTTATGTTTTTTAAGGGATGGAGATAAGGCCTCAGGGCCTTTAGGCGAGATCACGCCACTTCAAAACCAGAAAAGAGAAGACAGATAGTAGAAGAGAGGCGTTTGGCTTAAGCGCAAATGAATAATTTTTTCTAGACGAATTATAAGAAGGACGGACCGGTGTAGACTATAAAACGTAAAGTTCTTTGGATGTAGATCTTCATCAGCGGCGTAGCTAAAAGTTTCGCTGCCCCCTTCCCCCCAAAAAAACCCCCAAAACAAAACAAAACATTGGCCCAGTGTAACTGTCAAACAACATAGAGTTGCAAAATGGTCTCCAATATCGCGGCTACACACGCTACAAATGCTTCAGATTCACCCTTAGAGAACTATATTTTATTTTTTTTTTATTATTATTATTATTTTTTTTTTGGGGGGGGGGGGGGGGGGGGGGGTCCTAACTAGGACCCTGTGGTCGTCGCCCCTTCCTTCCACTTCCCGCCAAGGCAACAACCGGAGGATCCTAGTTAGTACTAATGGGGGCCTCCGAACCCCCCACACAACGACCTTTCAAATATCATCGTTGCCACCACCCCCCCCCCCCCTCCCCAACCGACTAGGGCTCCCCCCAATTATAGAATTCTGGTATTCATATCTGAAGAGTCAGCATTTGCTGCATTTATCGGCAAGTAACAATAACGTCGTACACAATTGTCTGCAAAGTGTTTATGTATCATAATGTGTTGTGCCAAGTTCAGGTAGAAAACAAACTAATGTTTCAACACGATTATGTACGCTTCAAAGACACCACGCGTCAACCTGCGAGTGAAGGTAAGGTTTATTAACCAGTCAGTCAATGGCAATAAATGTCTGTCTGGAAGGTTTACGGTAATTCAATAGTTGGTGGAGCCATTTAATGCAACCAAAAAGCATGACAATAACCTTTTATCTATTCTAATGGATCGGAAAATAATCATTCTGCTGTGCAGAACAGTTGCCATCAAAAATATTTTTTCGGTCTTTCTGAAAAAAAACTATATGCAAGCCAGAAAATAAGCAGACTGTCATCTACAAAATGAGGTCCCCAGATGGGTGAATTTAGTGATGCTACCCTGCACAGCAGGGTAAAGTCACTAAATTCACCCCCTGTGAACCTCAATCTGAATCAGGGTCTCAAAACTAAACAGAAAGAGGTACCCAGAGGATAAATTGGCCCACAGTATGGGTTAGCATCATCAAATTCACCCTCTGGGGGCCTCTTTCTGCAAATGTCAGACTGCTTATTTTCAGGCCTGACTATATGTTATGATTCCTCGCTGAAATGAGCTTGTCGACTTAGTTCCACTGATGCATCATGGCTTCACTAGCTGTGGGCCTGGCGGTTTTTCTTTATACAAGTGGCGTAGCTACGGGGAGAGGGGGTCCTTGCTCCTCTAAAACTTTCGCTGCCCCCCCCCCCCCCAAAAAAAAAAAAATTGGCCGAATGCATGCTTTACACACAACACAGAGCCACAAAATGGTCGCCAATATAAGGGCTACAACGCTACAAATCCCTCATATTCGGTCTCTCAGCACTAAAGTTTGGAAAATGTTTTCGTGGGTGTTGGGGGGGGGGGGGGGGGGGGGGGGGGGGGGGGGGGACTAGTCCTAACTAACACCTTCCGGCTTCCGGTCGTTGCATCCTTCTCTCACTTCCCTTCAAAGAAGTCGAAGGAGGGAACAACGAACGGAGGGTACTAGCCAGGTCTACCATCAAGTGCACGTCCACATATTTGAAAATTTCTAAGCTCCAGCTTTAGAAGAAGTCTATTATAGAAAGACAAATACTGTGAGGGTGCCGGGGAGAGGGGGGGGGGGCGTTATAAATAACCATCAGTGACAGATCACAGCGCATTGTCATTGCTGATGAGATGTTTTTTTGTGACGCAGTGGTGAAATTGGTCCTTAGACTCATTCCAGGATTGGTATTGAGACAGAACAAAACGAGGGTGGAGTACTGAGGACGCGAATCAACGACCAAGTTGGATTATTTCCTAAATGTCACGCGCGCCTTCGTTGTTGAATCTTGTCCCTCGTACATTACCTGTGTTGTGTTATTATAAAAACTCTTACAAGGGTCGTTGGATCCTGTCTCCCGTACTTTACCCGAGTTGTGTTCTGCATTTATTTCACGATTCAACTTGTATTAACCCTTTACCTAACACGAAAGGCAGACGACACTTGCAAACAAAATTCTTGATTAAATATTTTTTTTATTTTTTGCGCCACAAAAAAATGAAAAAAAATAATGCAAACTGAATGGTTATTTTGCGAATAGCGCTGGTCGGTTTTGGCCGTCGTGTTAGGTGAAGGATTAAGTGAATGAGGCTGATAAGGAAACTAGAGGTGTGACTGTCCCAGATGAGTCTGTCCACCCCCCCCCCCCACCCCCACCCCCCCACACCCCGCCGAATTGATTATTCTAAGACGAAAAGGGACATAACTCTGGTAAACAAGTCCGATCGAAACAATATTCACAGGTGCGCAGGTTTCCATGGTAGTGAACATCCATACCAAGTGTCAACGGAATCGACCTATAAACATCTGAGAAAATCTCCGGACAAAATTCAGGCCTATGCGGCAGCTATTTCAAGACCAAAAGGGGCATATTTCTGGCAAAAATATTCCGACCGGTACTATAATCGCAGGTGCACAGGTTCCCATGGTGGTGAACATTCATACCAAGTTTGGAGCAGGTTGGTCCATAAACGTCTGAGAAAATAGCCGGACAAAATTATGTCTACAGACAGACAGACAGACAGACAGACAGACAGACAGACAAATATACCCCCCCCCCCCGGCGGTATGTTTACATTCTAGCCGCAAGTTGACACCGATTTGTGTCGAAACATTTCATTCACGCCTCAACGTCACTTAGATTCGCAACAACCAATCAGACGCGTTCTTATATATGACGTTCGTACACGTATGATTCCATTCGTGGTGTGCCTGGCACCATTCTCAATGTCTGTACAGAACCTTGTAACGTTCTATACACACAACGACCGTGGTAAAAAAATTAGTAGTGAAAACCTTTACAATATCACTAGTATATATAATGAGGAAGGGGTGCGTCCGATCCTGCATGATCAAAGATTTTTGGGGTGGGGAGGGGTAACTAAGTGTTGAACTATAATCCTCCAATTCTCTTTGTTTTGTGGCAGATAAAATGTGTTCAAACTTACCAAATTGAACTGAAGGTTTTCTTTGAAATTTGAAATCTTGTTGGACTATTTATTCGAATCAGGGGCTGCGGAACCGGGGGTCTCGGGGGGGGGGGGGGATTCAGCTCCTCCACTTTTTTTTCCGGGCCATGTTTTTTTGTATGCCTATATTTTAACACAACCAATGACTGGTGAAACAAGGGGCGGATCCAGAGCCTCCCCCATATTTTCGCCAGCAATGTTTCTCTCGTACTGGTTCAGTTTCGATAGATTTCGGATTATTTTTTGCAGTAAGTGGCAGCAAACGCTAAAATGTGTACAGTCTGTTAATAAATCGGTTAACTGAAATAGATCGTAATCTTACAGACATACAAGTACCAAATCCACCCCCAGACAAGATAATCCACATACAGTATGATTGCTGTTAAAGTCTGGTAAAGCATACAGGTGAGGTCTATTTATCAGCTTTGGTCGTTACGACCAAAGCTGATAAATAAACCTAACCTGTATGCTTTACCGACGTTTTTTAACGGCTCTCAGAGTGTGAAATCTTTCAAATACATCTGAAAAATCTCAAAATATCCACTCAGATGCATGGAAATGGGCGCTTTGGGACCCTGGAATTTAAAATTTTCATACCGACGACCATCCATCGCTCGATCCGTCCCCCACCCCTCCCCCACCCCCACTTTGAAAATCGTTCCGCCGCCCCTGCGAATATTAGATCGTACAAGTATTCCGACACACGAATGGTGATTTTCATACAAATTAGCTAACTCTAATAATCTGATTGTGAAATTTAATATGGTAGTGCACTATTTATGATGGATCAAGTTGTCTGTACTACGAAAATTCTTCGCCAATTAGAAATGTTAATTTTTTGCTTCAAAAACAACTTATGCTCTTCGTTGGAACGAGCTCAACAAGCTCGTTCCATTGAGGGATCATACGCTATGTTATCGAGGAAAAAAGAGACAATATAATTTAAATTTGAAATGAGATTGCTTGTGAAAAGCGCTGGTCATGGTCTTATACGTTACGTTAGATAAAGGGTTAGTAATCTTCCCTGTCACACTCGAAACCACCTTCGGTTAATTTCCATTCTCAAGCCGGGTGTTGTTATTTGTTGTACTCGGTGACACGGAGTTACCGTAAGACATATCCAGGCCAAAAATATGTCATCGTCTTTCTTTTCAATTTTGATCTTCGGTAAGTTTCCACAGTCGGTAAGTTTCCATTCCCATTTTCACAGTCGGTAAGTTTCCATTCCTATTCTAATAGCATTGTGTATTGTGGGAGTACTCAAAGATATTATGGTTCACAGTCAGGCCAAAATACGTCATGTTTTTTTGTTTTCAGTTTCACAGTAGAAAAGTTTCAACCCTTTCAAATCGGCACGCATAATTATTGCATAAAGCAAAAATTGGCAGGGACGACCAGGCTACACAACACACACCGAATATCGACGTATTGTCTTGTCCCCTGCCCACTGAATTTGAAATAACGCTCCTGCTTAGCGCAGAAGGTAAACTCGAGATACATCAGTTCCTAAATGTCCAAAAGGACAAATATTTGATTTTGTTTTTTGACATCACAGATGTATTATTAACATAAACAATATAATCTTTTCTCAATATATTTTCGGGACACCATACCTTAAATTGGCGTCATACGCCCATAACTCAGATGCCCTGGACGGGGCGGACGAAATGACACTAACAACGGAGAATGATAAAAACCGTAGCGGCGCCATATGGGGCCTATGGGGCCCAGGCCCTTCCACTTTTCCCTCGCCCCCCTCCCCCAATATCAAACTTCAAATTGCTACCTGATCTGACCGTGCTTTTCCCACCCAATATCACACCCCGAAAATGGCACACAACAATACACATCCTGTCCCGTTAATCGTTATTACAATGTCTAACATGCATTTCCTTTGAAGACCACGTCAGGTGTTGTAGAAACGCTCAGATATCGCTCTCAGGGCATCCAAATATGAATTTTTTTCCTGTGGGGAGATCCAGACCCAGACCTCTACCAATGGCTGCGGCCTTCGTGAAATGCCTTCGACATCTCGACATTGAACCGAATCCCTTATATTACTTAGCCCCCCCCCCCCCCCCCCCCCAATCGAAATCCTGGTGCCGCCACTAGATAAAAATTACGGTAAACTATTTTTTTTTATTGGCATCACTAAAAAATAGTACATTATATAAGATTACAACATGATTTTTACAGTATAATGTATATACAAAGCAGTTCTCCAATTATTCAAAGAATGCGTCTGTTAGGTAGTTCCATTTATCCCTAATACGCTCGGCCTTGCTGATTGTGTACATGTATAGAGAATACATTTCAATATTTTTGTAGGATTTTATAGCTCTTGCTAGATCTGAGAAAACGACAAAATCATAGCGTCACTTCTTGCGCATAGGCCTCCGAGTTTAACACTTTACCTAATGAATCGACCGCATCCGCCCGCGTAATTTGCCAATTGAGCAGTTGAAAAAAAATTAATTTTTAAAAATATTTCAACAAAACCATATCATGTGGCCCTCATCGAGCTCGTTCCAATGAGGGGTCACATGATTATGGTTTAGTTGAAATTTTTCGGAAAATTTAAAAAAAATAGTAATTAAAATAATAAATTTTGATATTCTCTGCGTTGGGTAAAAGGTTAACCCTTTACCTAATGAATCGGCCGCATCACCCACGTAATACAGAAATTGATCAGTTGATTTTTTTTTTCAAAACATTTCAACAAAAACTATATCATGTTACCCCCTCATTGAAACGAGTTCGTCGAGCTCGTTCTAATGAGGGGTGACATGATATGGTTTTGTTGAAATTTTTGGAACAATTCGAAAAAATAATATTTAAAATAACAAATTTTGAATTCACGTGCGTTAGGTAAAGGGTTAACCCTGTTTGCCTATGAGGTGCAAGGTTGCTAAAGAAAAAATAAAAATATCGGATGCTCTACAGTCTCGGGTATTCTAGTAGCACTCATCTCTGCATATCAGTGTTGCATGAAATAAATGAATTGATAATTTTGTTACAGACGGGTCCGTACCCAGGATTCTATATTAGGGGATGACCTAGCCATTTTTTGTTTTTTTTTGGGGGGGGGGGGGGTGGGAGGGAGAGGGGGGGCAAAGATGATATTTGAAAGACCGTTGTGCTGGGTTTCGGAGGTCTCCCTTAGTCCTAACTAGGATCCTCCGGTCGTTGCCTCGAAGGAAGTGGGAGGAGGGGCAATGACCGGAGGAACCTAGTTATGACTAGCTCCCCCACACCCCCGAGAAGATTTTGCAATAGGTAGTGCTCTAAGAGCTAATCTGAGGCATTTGTAGTGTGTGTAGCCCCTATATTAACTACAATTTTGGGGCCCTATGTTCTGTGAAACTTGCATTGGGCAAATGAGTTTGGGGGCAGCGAAAATGTTTAGGGGGGCAAGCCTCCCCCCCTCCCCCGACGCTGGTTACAAATGGAAATAAAAACAAGAAAACAGTGGTTAGTTCACATTCTGATAATAAAACAAATTGAATACAGGGACAATAAGCATCATTTCATTTTTGGAGATCGGTGCTAGGTTTCTTATACATTTTCAGGAAGATTAACCCTTTACCTAACATGAAAAGCAGACGACACTTGCAAAAAAAAATTCTTGAATAACTAAATTTTTTCATTTTTTGTCTCAAAAACATAGGTTATGACCCCTCGTTGGAACGAGCTCGTTCCAACGAGGGGTCATAACCTATGTTTTTGAGACAAAAAATGAAAATATTTTGAAAATTAATTGGCGATTTTTGAGAATAGCGCTGGCCTTTTTTGGCCGTTACGTTGGGTAAAGAGTTAAATCACGCGTGGAAATGTAGCATAGAATTTAAGAAATGCTGAGCTGAGTGCTGACTATAAGTTTAATAAACAAATAATGTTTGCAAAATACTAGAGGTGGTAAGTGTCTCTCTTGCCCACCACTTGCGCACTTATTCACTCAGAAACCACTCCCAAGAATAAAATAATTAAAAGTAAAGTAAGAAAAAATGGGATGTTCTGGGTTGGTGACCTTTTTTGATGGCGACAATGAAACGAATGATTAAGGATTAATTCTGGATCATTTAATCAGCTGTCACTGAAAGCACTCAACATGTTGGGCGTGAATGCTTCATTTTCAATACGCAATTATAAATATAGACTGCTGAAAAAACATGACAAATTGAAGGCATAATGCGTGTAAATGGTTCCTCAGAACATTGACAGCTGTAAACTGACGTTTACAGCCTGCGGGTTGTATTTTATTATCACTGTTTTTTTCGGTTTTGTTTTAGTTTGTTTTATTACGACCTCTTTGGTGCGCGCAAAAAAAATCTTCTCATATAATGCAAGATAGAGAATTCATTGTTTACTTGTACAACTTTATGTACGACATCAGAGCTTTGACAAAAAAGATTTAACACTTACGCCGCCGAAAGCGACTATAGTCACCTATTTTATGATGATTATCTGTACGTTCTGGTATGCGCATATCTTACCAACCATCTGATTAATTGTTGGCAAGGGTTCAGAGAGGCCTTCCTAACAATTAATCAAATGACATCTCGTATACTCTATACTTAGAGGTCCTCCATATTAGAGATGAAACGGTTAACCGATTAATCGATTAGCCAATGATCAACGTCTTGATCTATCAAAAAAGTAATTGATCGATTAAACCGTTACTTTTGAACTACTGTATTTTCTGAGTTAACAAAGGAACAAACTTGCGCCAAGCAAACATTGTCACACTGACTCACATCAATTATATGAGACAGAGGAAATAAACAAGTTACGCGATGACATACTTGTTCACTTGCATGATCATTGTACTGTATCAGTAGCTGGAACTGGTCATTCTTAAGTTAACCTTTACCAAATGCGGGTAGCAGACGACACTTGCAAAATACATTCTTGAATTACTAAAAATTTTCAATTTTTGTCTCAAAAACATAGCTTATGATCCCTCATGGGAACGAGCTCAGCGAGCTCGTTCCAATGAGGGATCATAAGCTATGTTTTTGAGACAAAAAATGAAAACATAATAAAATCTGAATGGAGATTTTTGTATGTAGAGCTGGCCGATTTTGTCCTTTACGTTGGGTAAAGGGTTAATGCTATAAATCTTCAACGGTACGGCAATTATTCAGCTACCTATAAGGGCAAGTGATTAATCGGTTAACCAAGGTTTATCCATGTGATTAATCGATCAAGAAAACCCTTTAAACATTTCAGCTCTACTCCATTTATGGTTTAAAGTAGGAGTGGCAGTAAAAGGGTTAAGTGGTAGAGTGCTCAATTATTTTTGGTCTACAAAATTTGTTCACATGTCCAATAAGGACTCTCCCATAAATTGTAACAAGGCAAATCCATATAGACATAAAAGATAATATGAGGCACATCCACAAAAGTTGAAAACTTTAATTAATTTGAAGGACCTGAACTTCAAAAGAAAGCCCAGATATGGGCTTCTACACTCTAAAATCAGTTGGGTTAAAAATCAACCCAAATCGACTGGGTTGAGTGAATATGAACCCAATTGGGTTCATATTCACTCAACCCAGTCGATTTGGGTTGATTTTTAACCCAACTGATTTTAGAGTGTAACACTCTACTACCAGTTAAAAAATGAGGGACAAAATTGGGAACACACAATGATCAACACACTTTATTGTATGCCTATCAGCTCTGCGCACTATTGCACAATTACGTCATATTTATGGCAACTGGGGAATGTTCGTTGACCATTTTCACCGATTCATTGATGGGATTGGGGGACTCTTGACTATGATACATTTTTTCTATTCAACTGTAATCTTGACTTGACACAAACACTTGAACAAAGGTAAAATATAGCCGCTACATACAAATTCCAAAATAATATAACACACAACATCATTCTTTCGTGTAGTAACTTCTGCTCGTGCAAAAATGCAGTGTGAATTAAGGCAAAATCCAAGTAAGGCTAACTAGCCCCCCCCCCCCCCCCCGAAACTAGCGCCACGAGCCGCCACCGCCTCTAACCTTCGCTAATTTGTTCAAGCCAGCTGTCATTATAATTGTCAGCCGCGAAAATTCACAGCCGGCCACCCGCAGGGATATTTTAAATTTGAATATATATCATTGCGTGATAACTTTAGTTATAGTTGACCAAAGCAAATGAAATCTGGTACGTATGTGTATCAATATAACGTACAGGTCAAGTTCGAATCGAGGCAATTGTTGCCAAAGTTATGCCCCTTTTCGACTTCGAAAATTCTTCTTTTTTTTGGTTTCCCGTTGATAACTTTAGTTATAGTTGGTCAAATCAAATGAAATTTCGTGTGTTGGTGTATCAACATAACATACAGGTTAAGTTCGAACCGAGGCCGTGTTGCTACACTTTTTGCCAGAGTTATGCCCCTTTGTCGACTTCGAAAATTCTTTTGGGGGGATTTTCTGAAAAGTTTAATTGTTGTTGACCGAATCAAATAAAATTTGGTAGTTGACCAAAGCAAATGTATCAACATAAAATACAGGTCAAGTGCAAATCGGGGTTTGGTCTGACATTTTTTGCCAGAGTTATGTGCCTTTTTCGACTTCGAAAAATTCAATTTTTTTCAAATAACTCGAATTGCACACTTTTTTCGGGGGTACGTGTGGACGGGCGGCCTTTTATTATTAAATGATTAGAGCCTTCCTCTGGTTATTAAGCCCATTCGTTAAAAATGGCAATGCACCGCCATGCATTATCATAAATAGCACTGGGAGTACTTTAATGTATTCGAGTGTCTTTTGTGGGGTTTTTGGATCATATAATGAATAGCAGGGGGCGCGGTGGCGTCGCTGTAACCGGTTCTCGTCAGATCACCGAAGTTAAGCAACGTCGAGCGCGGTTAGTAGTTGGATGGGTGACCATTTCAGCGACTGATTCGTGCTCCCGCATGTGTCCTTGGGCAAGGCACTTAACCCCGATTGCCTACATGGGGGCACGATGACGCTGTGTACTAAGGCGTACTGCCCGCCAATGGTGCGCATGTCTTCAACCAATCTAACCCTGCCTGTGCCGCGGCGCAGAGTTCAGAGTTACGATGTTGGAGATCTGACAGCTGCTCGTCGTTGCTCGGTGGTTCTCTCCGGATACTTCGGCTTCCTCCACCCGTAAAACTGTCACCGACATGATATGACACTGGCTGTTAATATGTCGTTAAACTCTAATAAAAAAAAATGAATAGCATCTTCAATTCGTCCTCAGTTAATATTGAAATTTACAAAGCTCGTCCAGTAAATTAGGAATGGACCTCGCCAAAGGTCGGTCCAGACCAAACTTACTGAACTCGTTTTGTAAATTTCGATATAAACTCGGGACTCGTTGGAGATTCTCTATTTAACCCTTTACCCAACGTAACGGCAGTAGGTAATAAAGGCCGTTTCTGGACCACTTGGTACATGTACTGTACGGTACATGGTAGATTATGTGTTTACCATCGTAGGATTCAGTGTTAAATCGCACGTTTGTTCGCAAAAAATGTCGTTTTTTCATGGTGTCCCAGAATCGGCTGTTATTTTGAGACTCCTAGAACGCACTTTTAATGTTCAAATACCCGTTGGCGAACGTGTCGAATGTAAAAAAGTGAAAAATGTACGAAATTGTACATTTTGTTTTACATAAAAAATTCTTGTTTACATTCCCATCGTGGATTAGACCTTCAATCTATCGTTGGTGAACGCGAGCAAAAAACGCTTTGCCGGTTTTAGACCAGCATCAAAAAGGTGGTTTGCCGATTCTTGACCAGTGGCTCAGAATCGGCTATTGTTTTTTAGGCTAAGTGGGGGGAATACCCATAGTGGATTTTTCCAAACTTAACAGACTACTATTGGACACTCCCATTTCTGACGTAAGTGGGGGGAATACCCATAGTGGGATTTTCCAAACTCAACAGAAAAAAACTAAGTTATTTGGAAAATCTCTACTGTATAAACTTACTGAGAACGCCATTTGTCACGCTCGAAATGTATTACGGATTTTTTATTCAAATGAGCGTCAATTGTCAGTTAAATAGTTTAACCGAAAAACTATTCTATGGATGAAAGCGGAAACAGTTCAAAAGATTAATTGATATGATTTAAACGCGTTTTTGAAAGCGTTACATTACTGATGTGTTTATTTGTGATTTTGATTATCAGATGTAATTATTCTCAAACGCGTTAAATCAGAAACCGGTTTCTTATGTACTAAAACTTTCAGACTTTTCAAAGTTCTCCAGTTCGCCATTGAGCGAATAATCTGTGATGCGATTTTAACGCGTTCAGAGGCAAAACGCATTTATAGAGGTTTATCATGTAAAATGTTTTTTTCCTCAACTGGTTTTTAGTTATTATATTAAAGACAGAAGATTTTTATTTACTTAAAACATAAAAAATAATTATACATTTAATTTTGAAAATAATAAATAACTCACATTAGCATACTCAAAGGAAATATTAATAATTTAAAAAACGAAAAAAATGTTTTTACAGATGTATGCTAAACGCCGAGATCAGCTTTTAAATGAATATGAACGTGCCAAGAAGGACATTCAATCGGCTGACAGAAGCAGACGTCTTGGAGAGATCAAACTCAAACGCGAGACCACAAAAATATTTAAACCCATGACGGAGGTTCAAGAGCGAAGCAAGAAGGAGATCGTTGACGAATTGAGGCCTTTAAAAGAAAGTTCTTTGAGAATGGGTTCGTTGCCCGGTAGTTTTACAAACCAGTATTCGTTTCAATCTACACCGGATTACATTCCCATGAGAATCGAAACCGATCTGAGCGAGAGCGATGATAGAGCTTCAACTATCACCACTGATAGCGTCGCGTCGTCCGAGGATGGTGGTAAGAGAGATCTGTTGTATGGATTTTATAAGGATTCGGACGGTAGAACTTTTGTGGGCGACACAGAAGTGGAAATAGATGATGATGAATTAACTGTCGGCCTGAATAGGTACGAATTAACTTCCGGACTGCGCAAATTGCTCCTTTACGACAAGCCTAGTGGTTACACGGAACAGGATTACAACAATTACGGCGACATTCTGGTTGGGACCAACGCCATGAAGAGAAATAACGATGACAGAGAGACGAGACCTAAAGCCAGCAGAGGTTACAAGTGGACGAAAGTGGTGAAACCTATATGGAATTCGCATAAGAAGTTCGTCGAATTGGTGAGTGGTAAAGGGGTGGGAACCACTTTTCTTCTGAGCGATTCTGACGCTCTGTTTTAGAGATTGAGATTGTTGATGGCAAGTAGACGCGCTGGTAACACAGGATTAGATAATGAGATAGTTAGCATATGCGACGAATTGTTACGACAGAAGGTTTCGAATAAAAACCCTTATAAAAGGCTGATGAACGAATTGAAGGATTGATGTATATAATAAGTAGAGAGAAACAAGCAAAAATATATAAAATAAAAGCAGTAAATTTTACACTAGAATAATAAAAAGTATTTAAACAACAAACGACTTACCAGTGAAAACAAAATATATATTATAAAACAAAATATGTTGGTGATAAAGAACAGGGGATACGTTAGAACTTACGTTCAAGGCGGTTCTGGCATCGTCGATTCTATAATGCGAGCGTTCACGAGTGATGCAGGTAGAAAACTCGCATCGACCGCTTTTGAGGTCAGTAAGAAGACGGCTTTGGATGCTGGTAAGAAAGCCGCTTCCAAAGCCAGTGGTAGGATAGCTTCTGTGGCTGGCAAGAGGGCAGCCGACGCATTGATCGACAAGTTGATCAGTCCACCGGCGAAGCGAGCTATGTTAGAGCAAACGCCGAAAAGCTGGAAAGATTTTAAGGATGCTGTGGTACCCATACAAGATTTAGTCAAAATGACGAGTGGATCTGGATTGAAGAGAACTCGCGACGGTGTAATATAAACAAATAATAATATTAAAAACTGAGTTTGAAAAAACATAAAAAATTGTGTTTGAAAAAATCTAAAATAACAAACAAAAAAAAATAAATAAAACAAAGATGAACATTAAAGATATGTCTTGGAATGACGCCGCGACCAAGAGGTCGAATAATGAGTTCTTTCCTAAAAGCATAAGAGGTTTGATAATGGGAAAATCGAATTGTGGAAAGATAAATCTGTTGATGAATCTGTTGTCCCGACCCGACTGGTTGGATTACGACAGATTGTTTGTGTTTGGCAAGAGCTTGTTTCAACACGAATACAGATTGCTTCGAGAGTGCATGGATCGTAGATTGCCCAAGGACGTCATAGCCAGAATCTTTGACAGTAGGGAGGAATTCGACAAAAGTGAAGCTTCTCTTTCCACCATTTTGGATGGTGCAGTGATGGAATTTATGAAGAGAAATGCATCTTCGAACGTCGAGTGTCGATTTTATGAGAACGCTAGCGACGTTCCGAATCCTAGAGAATTGAAATCGGAAGATAAGAATCTCATGATTTTCGACGATCTGTTTTTGGAGAGACAGAACCGATGTGAATCGTATTACGTTAGGGGTCGTCACAGCAACGTGGACTGTTTCTACCTGTCGCAGAATTATTTTCGATTGCCCAGACAGACGATAAGGGAGAACGCCAATTTTCTATGTCTCTTTCACCAAGATCTCAAGAATCTCAATGACATCTACAGTGATCACATCGCAAACGACATGAGCACAGCGGAATTCAGGAGATTCTGTAAGAGGGTTTGTGATGGAGGACTTAACAATTTCGTAGTGATCGATTTGACTAGCGAATTTAATCACGGAAAATATCGGTGCGGATTCGACAAGTTTTATGTTTCTGATGATAATAAGATAGAGCGTGAAAATAAAAAAAAATTAGAAAATAATAAATCTTCAAATAATTAGTTTTTGATAAAAAAATAAAATAAAATTAAATATAATGTTCAAACAAGGAGAATTGTTAGAACGGATAGCCGAGAATACCGGTGCAAAACAATCCATTCAAATCGTGGTGAGTGGCGATTCGACTCGATTTGCGACGAAATTCGAACCTTCCATCGAATTGAATAGAGAGAAAAGATACGAGATGGCATTGGTGAATCTGGAGACTTATTATTCCTTTCCCAACGTCACCAAAAAGAATAACTCATTCAAGTATTCTGACAGAGTGGATTGGTTGGAGATTCGAATTCCCAAAGGAAGTTACAACATAGACGATTTGAACAATTACATTCAGACGCCAATGAAGACGGATGGAAAGCGAAGCAACAAGATCAGACTCGCTCCCAATCCTAATACCTTACAGACGATGTTGGATTTGGAAGATAATTTTCGAGTGGATTTCAATACAGACGATTCTATAGGCAAGATGCTGGGATTCGATCAAAAGATGTATTGAGGCCACGCGGCATCTGAAAATACGGTCAACATTCTCGCAGTCAATAGCATTCTGGTGAACGTGGATGTGATTGCTGGAAGCTACGTGAATGGTAGCACTCATCCGACGATCAATTCCTTCTTTCCAAACGTGTCGCTGGGTTATAAGATCGTGGAACGACCTCGAAATTTAGTTTATCTACCAGTGATTTTAGACATGTTGTATAGTCTCAAAACCACGTTGACGGATCAAAATGGTGAACTGTTAGATCTTCGCGGAGAGAGGGTGATGATACGATTTCACATAAGAGAAATATAAAAGCAAAAAAAAAAAAAATATTGTGTATATATATAAATAACAAAAATAAAATAAACGCAATATTAATTTTACAAAAATTATTTAATATATATAATTATCATTAAAACAAAAACGTGAACATATCCGCAGGACAGAGGAAGAAAGTTAAGAGAGCATTAACAACTCGAGACGAGGCGGTGAGATTCAAATTCACTCACGAAGATCTGACGAGTGGCGGTCAGTATTCGATCACGTGGACCAGAAGTCAAATCAAAAGGATGGAGAAAGCGATTCGTGATGGAAGAGGGTTGATGGTGAGATTGAGTCCCGCTCAATTGAGATACAATTTGAGAATGAAAGGCGGTTTCCTACCGCTATTGGCAGGAATCGCTGCAAAAGCATTACCCTTCGCCACAAAGGCATTACCCTTTCTCGGAAAGACTCTTGGCGTGGGAGCTCTCACGGGACTCACGAGTACGGCAGTTAAGAAATTAATGGGTGGCAGCGGACTATTTTTGAAGAAGGAGGAGCCGTGTGTCGCATCCACGTAGATGACAGTGGTAAAGGATTGTATTTAGAACCCATTAGAGGTGACAACTCTTTGAGTGGAAACAGTCTCTATCTATATAATTATAGAAATATAAAATATAAATCATAGAAAGTATAAAATAATGGATAAAAAGGTGGAAAAACAATTAGACGATAATGATGAATATCGCGAGATAGAGTGTGAAAAAGATGTGGAAAAATGATTAGACGCTAATGATGGATATCTTAGGAAAGAACTGATAAAAGAGTTAAATAAAGATCGGGATATGTGGTTGAAATTTAAAAGAATGAGACGTTTTCCACCGTTACCACTATCTTCTGAAGAGAATGGTAATGATGCGAGTGTTACCGAGAGATGCGCAACATTCGTTTATAATTATGATTCGGATAAACAAATGTGTTCTTATAAAAATGTAGCATATCACAAAAAAAAGAAAAGAAGAATCGGCGCTGAAATTTGCGAAAAAAGGAAACGTTATTATAATATATGGGCAATAGTGAAGAAGGAAAACAAAAAAAACAAAAAAAAAAGTAATGAGATCTAAAGATGATCTCATTACTTTTTTTTCCTTCTTCTTCGCTAAAAACCAATCTCTCTATTGTATTTATTTCCAAGTCCGTTATTAGCATGTTGACACTCGTGTTTTCTCCTTTTTCGAAAATGTGTTGAATGTTTATCTTTACTTTTTTAAGTTTTTTTACATAGGTGAACGCGCTCTCACCACCCGATTTGTCCATGAGTTCGAGTGAGATTTTTGGATATATGTAACTTCCACAGAACAACGACAAATCATCCTTGTCGAATTCTCTGTCATTGGCGATGATGATATTCTGCAGATCACTTTGGTACTCGTAAAACAAATCGAGCATGGCTAAGCTTCGTCCAATTTCAAAGGCATGCTATATTTATCATGTTTATGCTCTAAGACCTTCGCCTCAACCTCATTCAATTCGATGGAGTCGTGTCGTTGTAATCTATAGATTTTATAACCGAATTTCTTATACGTTTCGACTCGTTTCAATTTCAATTCGCATATTTTAGGTGTTGTTGTCATGATTGATTATTTGGGGTTTTTTTATGAATTATTGCAAATAATGTATATTTTAAATTTTTGTATTTAATAATTTGTTAAAAACGTTTGTTTTATTTTTTTTTACTCTTTATATATATATAAAGATAAAAAAATTTTTTTTAATTTTCTTTAATGTAAAAATTTTTTTTTGTAAAAGTTTTTTTTTTCTCTTTATATAAATAAAAAGTTTAAATTTAATGTCCATTTTTTTCTCGTATTAATTCAATTTTTTTTTCACCTTAAGGAACATAAAAAATTGTTTAATTTCATTAAAAAAAAAATTTTTTTTCAATTCGTTCAAAAAAAAAAAAAACATTTTTTTTTTGAAGGAATTAAAACATAAGGAACATAAAAAAGTTGCACGTTAAGGAACATAAAAAAAATTTATTAATTTCATCAAAAAAATTTTTTTTACATTAAAGAAAAATTAAAATAAAAAAAAAAATCTTTTTTATATATATAAAGAGTAAAAAAAACACTTTTTTTAACAAATTATTTAAAAACAAAATTCAAAAAAAAAAAAAAATATTCTTACAAAAGAAGCAAACAAATAAAAAAATGGAAAATTTAAATGATAAAACCGTACCTCAGTTAAACGAGATTTGTAAACTATTAAAAATTCCACATTTCAGAAATCATAGAACTAAATCAAAAAAAATTGAAGTCATACGGGAATATTGTTTGGGAAACGATGGAAGAAAAAAAATCAAAAGATCGGAAGTGGATAAACTTAAACAGTCAAAAAATGCATCGATTGTGAAAAAGGAGAAGACGACTAAACGAAAAGCCATTGAAGAACTTCAAGTTTCAAAAGAAAAGAAAAGAAAAACTAAAACGAAAACGAGTGATGTACTTCAGATTCTAGACAAACGAGATATATCGAGTGAAATTCGACGAGCAATCGATGAAGGGAAAGGAGAAGAATATGTAGCACGACTTGTCACGGAACTATTCCAATCGAAGCCTGTAGAACGGGAGAGTGCAATCAAAGGCATTTTTAAAACTTTCGATGTGGTTCCCTCGTTCAAGAAAATCGATCCGAAATTGTTCATGGAACAGGTGAAGAAAAAAGTATTGGATTTGTTTCGCGAACACATGAACGTGGGACAAAAAATTAAGATGATACTCCATTGCGTGATGAATAAAATCGACGTGAAGTCCGACGAGAGCATCGTGAAAAATGCATATTTCAGATCTAATGTCAAACCCATATTTCGAGGTTCAGATTTATCGGACATTTTTGAAAAGATGAAAGACAAGATGTTGACGTCTCTCGTGAATTATCAACATGAAGGTAGTAATTGGACGTTCGATGAGGTGTTGAAACTCGAAATTCATATAACTAAAAACAATTTGTTGAAAGGATCTTCCTACGTGGAATTACCATATTTCTTAGCTAAAAAACATTCCGTGGTCAATGTGAGAAATAAAGATGATCAGTGTTTTAAATGGGCAGTCACCTCTGCTTTATACCCTGTCAAAATGCACTCCGATAGAGTTTCTCGTTATGAGGAGACTTCTAAAAATCTCGATTGGACCGGAGTGAGTTTTCCAATGCAGTTAAAACACATCGAACGTTTCAAGGCTCAAAATCCCATCATAGCGGTGAACGTCTTGGGATACGACGATGAAAAATGAACGATCTATCCTCTCAGATAGACTTTGTATCCCGAAAGAGAAAAGACGATCATTTTATTATTGATTTCGAATGGTAACAATCGTCATTATTGTTGGATTAAAAATCCGAGCCGATTACTGTCGAGACAAAATAATAAACATGAACATAAGATATGTTTATGTTGCAACTGCATGAACATGTTTCAGAGCGAAAAATCGTTAGCGAAACATCAGGAATATTGCAACGAAAATCAAGGTGTCGCCATCGAAATGCCCAAACCTAACACCATCGTGAAGTTTGAAAATCGCAATAGAAGGTTAAAAGTACCATTTGTTGTGTACGCCGATTTCGAATGTTTCACCCTGAAAATGAGTTCCTGCCAACCTAACACTCTTCAAAGTTACATCAAAAGATATAAAAAACACACGCCTTCGGGTTATTGCATTTATGTGAAATGTGCTTTCGACCCGCAACACGACATAGGTTCCCTTCATCTACACGAAACAGTGCGAAGATGACGATATGGCTCAAAAGTTCGTGGAAGAGTTAGAATCGAAAATTCAAATGTTATACGACAAATTCAAAACTCTGGCAAAAATGATCATCACGCGAGAGCAGCAGGACGAAAATAACAGAGCCACTGAATGTCAGGTATGCAGACAATTGTTTGATGAGAATTCGGAGGAAAATAAGAAGGTCTGAGACCACGATCATTACACAGGTCTGTATCGCGGTCCGGCTCACAGCAAGTGTAATTTAAAATATCGAGACGCCGTTTTCTATCCAGTGATATTTCACAATATCTCAGGTTACGACAGTCATCTGTTCATGAAAAATCTCAGCACCTCCCACGAAGAATTAAATTGCATCGCGAACAGCGAAGAAAGATACATTTCCTTCACGAAATGGAAGCTCATGGAGAAGAAAAGAGTAATCGACGGAGAGACGTTGGATAAATTTAAAATCACGAGCAAACATTTTGGAGAACGAGTAGACGTTATTGTTGAGGAAAGAAGTCTATCCTTACGATTACATGAACGATCTAAAGAGATTCGACGACAGCGCACTACCTTCAAAAGAAGATTTTTATTCAAAATTATATGAATCCAACATTTCCAACGAGAATTACGAACACGCTAAAAACGTGTGGAAATCATTCGATATGAAAACCATGAGAGATTATCATGATCTCTATCTGAAGACTGATGTTCTGCTCTTGGCAGACGTGTTCGAAAATTTTCGAGATGTCTGTCATCGAAATTACAATCTAGAACTCGCTTGGTATTTCACCGCACCCGGTCTGGCGTGGGATGCTCTGTTGAAGACCACCAAAGTCCAATTGGAAGTATTATCTGACATGGACATGTTGCTCAAGTTCGAAAGAGCTACGAGAGGTGGCGTGTCGATGATCTCCCACAGATATTCTGAAGCTAACAATCCCTACACTAAAGAAGGTTTCGATTTGAAACGGTCGAATAAATACATACAGTATTGGGACGCTAATAATCTGTATGGTTGGGCTAGGAGTCGTCCTTTACCGATTGGAAATTTCAAATGGGTAACGGAACCGGAAGAGGTGCAAAAATGGAGAGACTATCCTTGCATTTTAGAAGTCGATTTGAACTCTCCGGAAGAATTACACGATCTACACAACGATTATCCGCTAGCTCCCGAACGAATGGAACCGAAAGAAGGAGACGAAGAAAAACTCATTCCCAATTTATTTAACAAACGTAACTACATCGTCTGCAGTGAGAATTTGAAACAATACGTCGATTACGGGATGAAATTAGTCGACATACCTCGCATCATTTGATTCAACGAAGAGCCTTGGATGAAAAAATACATCGATCTCAACACGAATCTCAGAATTCGAGCCGAGAATGATTTCGAAAAAGATTTCTTCAAACTCATGAACAACTGCGTGTATGGTAAATCGATGGAAAACATCAGGAAGATAACCGACGTTCGACTTGTCATGTCTGAGAAAAGAGCTAAAAAAATTAGTGGCAAAAACCAATTACAAACACCAAACCATATTCGACATAATCTAGTGGCCGTTCACATGCAAAAGACGCACCTGAAGTTTGACAAACTGTATTATCTCGGACCAATCATCTTAGATATCAGCAAGCGATTGATGTACAAGTTTCACTACGATTACGTCAAACGAAAATGTGGTGATAAAGCCAAACTACTGTTCACCGACACAGACAGTTTAGTTTACGAGATAGAGACAAAAGATGTCTACCAAGATATATCTCCGGACGTGGCCGCATGGTTCGACACAAGAAATTATCCCATTGATCACCCGTCCAACATTCAATCGAACAACAACAAGAAGGTGTTAGGTAAATTTAAGGAGGAGAGCGGTAAACAAATCGTCAAATTCGTAGGCTTGAGACCCAAACTGTATGCTTATCATCTAGAAGATGAAGAGATCAAGAAGTGCAAAGGGGTTAAAGCGTGCGTGGTGAATAAAAACATCTCTTTCCAAGAGTATAAAGATTGTCTGTTAGGAAGTGGTCTGGTGTATAAGACTATGAAATCGATTCAAAGCGAAAGTCACGACTTGTATACCGAAATAGTCAACAAGATTTCGCTGATGGCTGACGACGATAAGAGATTCGTGTTAGACGATAAAATAAACACTTTGGCACTCGGACATTGGACTTTAGATGATAGGATTTCAGATATGATTGAGGATGATAGGATTCCAGAAAATCAAGAGGAATTAGACGGATTCAAGATTATGGAAATCGATAGAGACATCGAGAGAGTTAGTTTAAAAAGAAAAAAAAAAAAAAAAAAAAAAATAACGTCATTTTAGTGAATTATAATAAAATAAATAAATTTAAAAAAAAAAAATATACGCATTTATGAATAAGAAAATAGAGATATCCGTAGAAGGTGTTGTCTTACCTAACGAACCCCTATCCAACATCGATCTGTTGAATGCAGTGAAGGATTTGAAAATCAAAAATTTTCTAGGCGTGTTTTCCAGAGATGCCTTGCCGTAGAGAAGACCTCGACAATCGGAATGCAGAATTTTAAATCTAGATGATTTATCGGGTGAAGGCACTCACTGGGTGGTGTGGTTCAAGAACGGGAAGAAGAAGAATTATTATTTCGACAGCTACGGAATCTCGCTGCCGAAAGAAATAAAGAACTATTTCAACAAATCAATGGTTCATTACAACACAGAACCAGTGCAATCGCCAGATCAAGTGTTTTGCGGTCACTTATGTCTCTACGTTCTCAAGAGATGGTCTGAAGGAGATCGGTTTCAAGACATTCTCAATGATTTACATTAGAGAGAGATTTTTTTTTATAGTATATAAAGGTAAAAAAATTATTTGAAAAAATTTTAATCAAATAAAAACGAAAAAAATAAAATAAGTGAAATAATTCATGTTTTTAATAAACTGCGTTTGAAATATATTTTTTAAAAACAAAAAATCTCAAAACAACATGCCAGTCGATAAATTTGGTAGAAGTGCTGACGAAAGTCGACCCAAAAAGAAGAGGAAGACGCTCGAAGTCAATGATGGTTATGACGTTGCCAACTTGGACGAACGTTACATTCGGAGATACGAACCTTGAGAGGAACCTTTAAACATGAACGATAAGAAGCTCTACAATCTTCCCGAGCTGATAGATCTCGCAGATGCTGCAACTAAAAAATACGTCGACAGGGGGAACGCGGATTTCGAACGAATCATGCTAGATAATTACATGGATAAAGCCATGATCGACGATCTCAATCTGAAATCTAAACGTTTGGTGAACGTCGCAAATTCTATAGATCCCACTGATGCCGCGACCAAGAAATACGCGGACGACTCTCATGCGAGATTCAGCTAACACCTGAGAAATAGATACGTTCAGAAAACGATGCACTCGGAATTGAACGCCAATTCTAACAAGATAACGAACGTGGCCACTCCCACGAATCCCAAGGACGTGGCGACCAAACACTACATAGATCTGGAACAGAGAAAGTCTGATGGACGAGAAATGAAATCGGATCTGAATGTGGGATTCAACAAGATACTGAATCTGTCGAAGGTCGACGACACGGATGCAGACTCAACCACGGTCAATATGGGCTACGTAGATTCTGCCGTGATACGATCCCAAGAATACGTAGAATCACAAGTGGATGATCTCTACCTGAAACAATCTGGCGGAACCATGGAGGGTGGTATCAACATGAACGGTGAGAATTTATTCGGACTCAATCACGATCACGAATTCGATTCCAGCGCAGTCAGCAGGAAGTATGTGGATGACAACTTGGTCTGGAGAAAGGGCGACATCATGGAAGGTAAACTAGACATGGGCGGACACGCACTCACGAATCTACCGGATCCCGTGAACATGACGGACGACTGCACCCTGATTTCGGTGGTGGAAAGACTTAAATACGCTAGAAAATTGATCACCGTGTGGGCCGAGGAGGCCGGCATGTTAGAGGAGGGAAAAACCGAGTGGTCTTTCGGAAACGGAGGTAGCGGATTGAAACATGGTCAGGTGGGATATCCCATGCCGTTGGGAGGTGAAATCATTTGAATGGCTCTGGCTTCCTCGGATTTGAATAACAGAGCAGTCATCAATCTCGTGGTGAATGGAGTAGAGAGTGATAAGAAATACAGTGTCGAAAAGACTGAGAATCAACACACGAATGTTAGCACGTTCGGCACGCCTCTCAAAGTGAACACTGGAGACAGGATTATTTTCGTTATGAAAACCAATAATCCCGAAGCCGCCAGTTCCATGGTGAGTCTACTGATCGAACTAGATCCTTTGAACAAACAATGAACGCATGGAAATAATTAATTAAAAAAAAAAGAATGAGTGATTATTAAAAACAAAACAAAAAGTAATGAGATTTAGAAAGATGTTCAATCTCTCTAGATCTCATTACTTTATTTTTTTTTTGGGGGGGGGGGTTTGTTTTAATACGTTATTTCTCATAATGTTTCATCTCGTGAAATTGGATCACCTCTCTCGAAACACACGTCGACATCTATTTTAGCATTTCGAAGAGCTTTTATAAATTCTTGAAAAGCAGTCAGTCCTCTATACATCAACGTGTCTAAAATTTTTCTGGTCTTATCTTCTATTAAGATTTTACTTTCGATTTCACGTCTCATATAATCAGTCAATATCAAAGTTTCTGTTTCGACTAAAATGTCTAGAATTATTGCTAACAAATCTTGCAAAATATTTTTAATCAAAACACGTCTGTTTCTTCTTAAGTATTCTCTTTCTTTATCATTCATTTTTTATAAGAATATTTTTTTAATTTTAATTTATATATTTTTTTTTTCACACACGTCTCTCATCGAATGATCGACATCTTATTTACATCCGATTCGAATTGTAATTCTCTGTCTGACAGGACCAGGGAGAAGGCTTCAGTTTTTCTCGGCACGTTCCTATCGAATTGCATCTTGATCTGAATGTCTAAGATGCTACTCTTGAGTCGTTCACTCTGTTTACTGACGTCGAATACAAACATGGGATACATCGACTTGTATTCACCGGGAGATATGTTAGGGTTGCTCATCAATTCATCTAGACTGTGATAATTCTTTCTAAAATCAGCGGCGTCGCCGTACATTCTGCAGAAATCGTTCTTGTCGAATGACGCATTGTAAACGATTGCTGGATATCTCGTGGCATTCAGAAACACTTGCATGTTTTCTCAAATGGCAGTGATCGAACAGCGACGCATTCTTTTCCTGGGATCCATCCCTATCAGACTGAAACGCAATCACGATGAAACGTGGTCTCTTGGAAGTGGATTTCACCGTCAATCTCCAATCGAAGTGATTCGTGGAGGGTGGAATGCTAGCCGTGTCGCACTGTCTCATTCTAAATCCCACAGGTAATTTACTCTTGGATTCTATGATCTTGTAGAGACGCATTTTTTCCATGACCGAAGGCTCCACGTGCGGAACGAACCATGATATCTTCTGTAGAGTTATCTTACCCGCATCGGTTGCAGTGAGTCTCACTATTGCATTGTCGTTTCCTTTTCGAATCAACGTCAGCTTGTGTTTGAATCCGTACATGATCTTGTTGTAATTGTTCGCGAATCCGAAGATGTGTTTCAAAGGTATCCTGAACGAAAACGTTCCTTTAGGTCTGGACGTCTTGACAACGTAGTCGAATATTGCGGCGGAGCCGGCGCTAGCAGGGCCGATGGTGTCTTTCATCCACAACTGATTAAGTCCTCTGGATTTCGAAAAATCATCCGGATACATCAAGAGTCCGAACATCGTGGTGGCCTGACCAGGATGAAACACAGATTCTATCTCTTGTCCGGATAGCATGTATTTTATATTACTGAATAGATGCATGATTCCATTATTGGCTAGAGTAACCATGTCGTCGTCGGCGTAGTCGCTCCCATCTTCCTTGGTGAGACGTCCCTGCACCACTATGTAACTCTCGCTAGGATGGACGAAGAGATCTTGAGTTTCGATGTTGATTCTTATCTCTCAATCCCACAGGCATTGTTCAAACTCCTTCCAGTTACCGGTTCGTATTCGTGAACCTCATATTCTTGAATACTTTCATCTTTCACTATGCTTTGTGCTATATCTAGTATATTTGCCATTTTTAAAGGGTTTTTGTTTTTTTTGTTCATTAATTAGCTTGCTTTTTTTTTTTCTAAAAATAGTTTTAATTATTTTTTATTATTATTTTTCTCTCCTATATATATATGTGTGTAAACAAGAAAATGTTAAAGAGAGTAAATAAAAGAAATTTGTTTTTCTTTATCAAAACTTTGTCTTTTGTAATTGTTGTTCGTAAAACTTTCCGATGATTTCTTCTCCATCCAAACCTTCGATTTCATAAGTCACCGGATCGGTGTGAGATATTTTGATTATCACGAAGATTTCCGAGGTCCATCGGGGAGTATAAGCCTTTTCGAAGTGCTTCTTATAAGCGTAGATTCTCACTCGATCGCCGACCGCAAATGTCGGCGTTCTAGACTTCTTCCTGATCTTAGATCTCTCAGGATATAAATTCGCGTAGACCCATTTTTCATTTCGAGGATCGCTAGCTTCCGCGGGAGTCATCTTGATCGATCTGTGTCGCATGTTGTAATCTTTAACCAGACCGTTCAGAGCGTATATGTATTTCTTGGTCGAATTCGCCATGAAGTATCTATGCATCTTTTCCTTCATCGTTTGATTCCAACGTTCCACCATGCTGGCTTTCTCTTCGTTTTCGATCGAGTAGAGGTCGACCAATCGATGAACGTGCTTGTTGTAGAATTCCTTTCCCTTATCCACCCACAATTTATTCGGTTTTCGAGAAGACGAGTCGAACATGCTCTTCAGAGCCTCGACGACGCAAGGTCCCGATTTATTCTTCAAAGCTCTGATCCAACTGTATTTGGAAAACACGTCGATGACCGTCAATAGATATTTGACACCCTCGTTCCACCTCGAAAACGATCTCATGTCAACCAAGTCGGCAGACGAAATATCATCCAAACCCTTCACGAACACCCTTCTCTTTCGAAATTTACGCACGATGGGTTTGTGTAACTCCTCGGCCAATTCGCTTGTCAATAATCGTTTCTTCTTCTTTTCAGATGCGCTTCTTTTTTTTTGAACACCCCATCCAAATCGACGTTTCGCACCGATCAAATTGCCGACCAGCGAACGTTCTATCTTCTCTCTCCTGTTCGGATTCGATATGCCTCTCATTTGTGTCTCTTGTTCAATTTCGTTCCAGGTCCCGTGAAACTATGACCAGGCAGATGCATTTCGAAAGGTAGATTATTGATCATTTTATTCACGACGCCTTTACCTTTGTTTGCATTCTTTTTTTGACGAATCGAGTCTTGATAGAACCTCACACGTCGCAAATTCCGCGAAGCATCTGTCTGTCGTTTTTAGTTCGTACTTCTTGAGAATTACTTGTCTCGGTAACTCTCTTAGACTTTACGCAATACTTTTTTTGAGAGTTATTTAAATTAATTTCGTTTTTATTTTATATATAAATTTAATATTTTTTTTTTTTTAAATTCTGTTCTTATTATATATATATTTTTTTTCAATCGCTGCTCTTGAGTTCTATCATCTTACTGAATTCCTCCCTGGCCTCTTTCCTCCCCTTTTCTATGAGAGAATCCTTCATCTCTTCCTTGATGGTCTGACGAGTCTTGATTCTCACGGCTTCTTTCATGGCTTCGTATTTCGTTTTCTCACCCAATATCGCGAAGTATTCTCCGTCCGATATCCTACCGTCTTTCAACGCCATCGAGATCATTTCGGATATCGTGTCGATCTTGAAGTGGGCCAAGACGCGAATCTCGTCGTGTTTCCTCGCCTTCAGATATAATTTCCTACTCAAAAAGTTTCCGAGCGTGCTAAACAATCTGGCGGCGAGAGCCACTCCTTCTATGGTTACCACGATCGGAATACCGACCGCGGTCGACAACAATCCAATGCCGGCCGCGTGTAAACCCATGGAAATCGTGATGAGTGTCGTGTCGATCGCGTTGACGAATTTCACGAAACGCAAATACTTCTTCTTGGGAGAACGACGAGAATCTCTCTCTTGAGTTAGATACGATTGGATTCTACTGATTTGATTGATGCAATACCTCTCTCCTCTTTCTTTTTTCTTCTAGCGACTGTGCCGTCGGCAAAACGCCGTTCGGCTTCTCGTCCTCGTCGTCATCCAACGTCGGATACAATTTATTTCTGGTTCTCATTTTTGCGGTTTTTTTCTTTCTAATATTAGATAAAAAAATTTATGTGTGTATTTATTTTTTATTTTCTATTCTCCCTTATTTTATATCAACGAGAAAAACTTAGACGTATGCATCATTGAACAATAATTTCATGATGCATCCCTTGTCTCCTAAAGTCAGACTTCTACGCGCCAATTTCAATTCTTCCGAAACTGTGGGCTTGTCTCGATCCTTACAGAAGAGTAATCTCTTCCAAAACGCGATCACTTCGTCGATTTGAACGCGTTCGGACGCCGGTTCGAAATACTTGACGACCATATCATCCCTTTCCATCGTCAGACACGAATGATTCTCGTGATCGAAGTCAAGGTGATCCCGACATCCGACGCATCGTTCTAACAAGAGGCGACTTAGTTGTTCGTTCACACAGAATGCGTAGGCTCTCATCAGCATTTTTAAAAGAAACCTTGCTCTAATAGTCTGGGAAGCGCTCATGATTTACGTATTTTTTATTATCTATTCGATTTGATATATTTATTTTTTTAAATATTTATTTATTTATATATTTTTTCTCTCCTATATATATCAATCACTTTTTTATTTCCTCGACCTTCAATTTGATAGGTCTCGTGACCACCTTCTCGAAACTTTCGATTTTATGACGGGCGTGACCCCCACCCCCACGACGAGGGGAGATAACTTTGTATGATTAAGTTTATGAGAATCAAGCAATCTGATTGGTTAATTAGCAGGTCACGTGACCACCTTCTCAGCCTCAAAAACAATAGCCGATTCTGAGCCACTGGTCCAGAATCGGCAAACCATCTTTTTGATGCTAGTCTAGAACCGGCAAAGCGTTTTTTGCTCGCGTTCACCAACGATAGATTGAAGGTCTAATCCACGATGGGAACGTAAACAACAATTTTTTATGTAAAACAAAATGTACAATTTCGTACATTTTTCACTTTTTCACATTCGACACGTTCGCCAACGGGTATTTGAACGTTAAAAGTGCGTTCTTGGAGTCTCAAAATAACAGCCGATTCTGGGACACCATGAAAAAACGACATTTTTTGGCGAACAAGCGTGCGATTTAACACTGAATCCTACGATGGTAAACACACCATCTACCATGTACAGTACATGTACCAAGTGGTCCAGAAACGGCCTTTATTGCCTACTAACGGCCAAAAGGGCCAGCGTTATTTTCAAAAATCGCCAATTGATTTTCATTATTTTTTCATTTTTGTCTCAAAAACATTGGTTATGACCCCTCGTTGAAACGAGCTCGTTCCAACGAGGAGTCATAACCTATGATTTTGAGACAAAAAATGGAAAAAATTAGTTATTCAAGAATTTTTTTTTTGCAAGTGTCGTCTGCTTTTCATGTTAGGTAAAGTATAAACACATTTCATGTCGATTGAGGCTGAGTAACTCTATTAATCCCCTTAAAAGTTTAGCTTCATATAATTTCCGCGTTTTTCGCCGAGTGTACGTTCGCAGTTTGGGGGAAAAAAAACGAGTGTAAGTCCATAATTCGTTTTTTTGGGTTTTTTTGCGATTAGTGGTCTTCTGATTTTGGAAATTCCCAGAAATCTTTACAAATTGTGCATCTAATAGTCTTTCAAAAATGACAAATAAATATTACATATGTGGATAGCAAACTCTAACTTTTTTAATGGGGTTTAACAACACTTTCAACAGCCAGGGTTATTTCCTGTCGGGCAATTTTACGGGTGGAGGAAGCTGGAATAAACGGAGATAACCACTGTGCAGTGGCAAGCAACTGTCAACTTCCCAACGTACTAACTTCGCACAAGCAGAGTTAGCATTGGTTGAAGATAAGTGCTTAATCGACAGGCGGTACGCCTTAGTACACAGCGCCACCGTCTCTCCCCCCCCCCCCCCCCCACACACACGTGGGCGGTCGGGATAAAGTCTTGCCCATGGACACAATGCTCTTACCGCTGATCAGGATCGAACCGCGGTCCTTTCGGTTTGTAGTTCAATGCTCTAACCAATGAGCTATCGCGTTCCCGCACGCTAACAATAAATGCGAGCAGGTTCAGGCCTGGAAATAATTGTTTTATATCGTAACCCGTTAGTAGGTTACGCTATATAGCATGGTGGGAACCCATAGGAAAAAAGATAATGTGATGTTTCTATGCCTTCTCTGTTCCACTACGTCAGTCATGCTGGTTGAGGCTTAACAGGAATTCCACCAAAATAAATAGCAGCAACTTACGCACGATCTCGCCAAAGCGAGATCGTGCGTTAGTAGTTGGTATTTATTTTGGCGGAAATTCTTTCAAAATGCAAACATCATGCTATTCTATTCACATATGGATGCAATGCCCAACCTTTGAGTCGAAATAGTCCCACAAGATTGTAAAGCCTTTCTCCCCAAACATGCGAGATTAGCAAAGTAATCAAGTTATATGTTGCATTGTTTTGTCGTAACCTGTATTCCGTTCGCGAATTTTACAATTGATGTAACCCTCACGTAACCTAAACGATCGTTCGCTGTATATTTCCAGGTTGAGATTTATACCAATGCGAACAAAAGTACACGGACCAATATGCTACACACTGTGTCAGTCTACGTGCAGCCGTGTTAACTTACCACATCTTTTCCTCAAACCAATCAATATTCCGGGGATGCAATGGGCCACGCTTGTATCGTGCGGCGATCCCCTACAGTTGACACCGGTTTATGATTAAATTACTGAAGGTAATCCCAGCATAATTTGTTATTTGAATATTAATAGTACGCCATGGGGAGGCTAGCTTTACGATGAAAATGTGGCCTACAAATAGAACAAACCTTCCAGGGCACTCAGCTGGCTTAGACGTCACGAAATAAAATTCAGCCGGCTAGCCATACCATATATACCAATTCAAATTTTCACAGCTTCGGAATCAAAGGCTAACATATTATTGACAAATGAAGGTTGTATTGTATAGAACCCAGATGGATGCATGTCTACTACTCAACTGATGGAATCGTATTTCATTGATTCCTGAAAGTCTGCTACCACATTCTGTTGACGAGAACTGTACAGAAATGTAAATTACACCCAAACCATCCATATGGCTGAACTTACCTCAAATGTCCGGAAAAAGATTAGGAACATTAGATCGGTTGAGCTCACAACAACAGGCATGCATCAAGGAAAGTTTATAAACCTACGATTTGTTTTTGACGTGTGACCGTCTGAGCGATCAATTCGGACTCCCGCGTTGTGTCCTTGGGCAAGGCACTTAACCCCGATTGTCCACATGGGGACACCATGGCGCCGTGTACTAAGGCGTACTGCACGTCGATGGTACGCATGTCTTCAACCAATCTAACCCTGCCTGTGCTGCAGTGTGGAGTTACGATGCTGGGGAGCTGGCAGCTGCTCGTCGTTGCTCGGTGGTTCTCTCCGGGTACTCCGGCTTCCCCCACTCGGAAAACTGTCACGGTCATGATTAGCCACTGTGCATAAGTATATGACCTTAAAACACCAATAAATAAATAATGTGCAGACATACTTGTTCACTTGCATGATCATTGTACTGTATCAGTAGCTGGAAATGGTCATTCGTAACTGTTTGCACGCTGCGGACAGCAGACGATATTTGTAAAATAAATTCTTGAATTACTAAACATTTTCAGTTTTTGTCTCTAAAACATGGCTTATGACCCCCATTGGAACGAGCTCAACGAGCTCGTTCCAATGAGGTGTCATTAGCGATGCTTTTTAGACAAAAATTGAAAACATAATAAAATTTGAAGGAGATTTTTATATATAGCGCTTGCCGGTTTTGTCCGTTACTTTGGGTAAAGGATTAATGCTATAAATCATCAACAGTACGGCAATAATTCAGCTACCTACTAAAACAAGTGATTAATCGGTTAACCAAGGTTAATCCATATGATTAATCGATCAAGAAAACACTAACCGTTTCAGCTCTAATATTTACGAATGTTTTATTTTTTTTAACTTTCCCATGTGGATTAAAACGGATTTTTGAGTGCAACAAAGAATAAATCTTGTTAAAGTATACTTATAAATACTTTTTTCGATATAAGATTTGGTGAAAACATACAGATATGGCCAGTTTTGGTCGGACTTTATTATTTAGGTGGACCACTGTTGAGGTCAAGAGTATTGTATTTTAATAATGACAACAAATCCTTCTTGTTCAGCGATCAAAATCATAATTCGCGAGCTGAATCGTCTCGTGCAAATGTAAACTAATTAGCTACGAAGATAAGAAGTACATGTTTCCCGAATAAAATATTCATCTTTTTATAGAATTAAAAGGATGAACAGCGGCTATTATTATTTATTATTATTATTTATTTGTGTTGAAGGTCACATATTTATGCACAATGGCTAATCATGACCGCGACAGTTTTACGGGTGGAGGAAGCCGGAGTACCCGGAGAGAACCACCGAACAACTGTCAGCTCCCCAACATACGAACTCCACACAGGCAGGGTTAGCATTGGTTGAAGACAAGTGCGCCATCGACGTGCAGTACGCCTTAGTACACAACGCCACCGTGCCCCCACGCGGGCAATTGAGATGAAGTGTCTTGACCAAGGACACAACGCTGTTGCCGCAGGTGGGATTCGAACCGAGGACCTCTCGGCTTGCAGCCTCCACCTCTACCTACTGAGCCACCGCGCTCCGAACAGCGGCTATTGTCAACTTGAGAAATACGTTGGAGTACATGTCGTCCCCTGAGTTTCAATGTGTTCTATGTGCCAACTGGCACATAGAACACATTGGCACTCGGGGGACGATGTATGTGCAGTCTGCATGTGTGTCCACACGTTTATTTCGTAAGTTATAACAGTTAACTGCATGCTTCAAACGGCCAATCAATGAGTTTGAAAGTACGAAAACAGAAATGTGTTATTTCGCCATCTCCAAAAATATGAAAATGCAATTTAAATTTTTTTTGAGCCTCCTACTTGTGTACAACTTTCACACAATAAAGAGCCCCCAAATTGGTCTCCAGTATATCTTATCTCCAATCTTATCTTATCTTATCTTATCTTATCTTACACTACAAATGCCTCAGATTCGCTCTTAGAGCACTATTGTTTGCAAAATTTTCTTGGTGGAGGGTAGTCCTAACTAGGACCCTCTGGTCGGCGTCTCCTCCTAAAACTTGGGGAGGGAGACGAAATCCCTCACAACGGCTTTTCAAAAATCATCTTTGTCCCATCCCAAAAATGGCTAGGATACCCCCTGTTATTTATTTATTTATTTATTTATTTATTTATTTATTTATTTATTTATTTATTTATTTATTGGTGTTTAAAGTCACATATTTCTGCACAATGGCTAAAATCATGACCACGACAGTTTTATGGGTGGAGAAAGCCGGAGTACCCGGAGAGAACCTCCGAGCAACGGCGAGCAACTTTCAGCTCCCCAACAAACTAACTCCACACAAGCAGGGTTAGCATTGGTTGAAGACAGGTGCACCATTGACGTACTGTACGCCTTAGTACACAACGTCATCGTGCCCCCACGTAGGTCATGAGTAATGGTGGTGAAGTATATTGCCCAAAGAAACAACACGGTTGCCGCAGGTGGGATTCGAACCGAGGACCTCTCTGCTTGCAGCACCCCCTATTATAAAATCCTAGCTACGCGCCTGCATATATAAAAAATAAGGGTGTTTTCGCATAATGAAGATTGTGGTTTCATCGAATGATCAACCTTTTATCAAATTAAGAGTTTTCAGCGACTTTACCCAACGCAGACGATATCAAAATTTATTATTTTGAATATGATTAATCGATCAAGAAAACACTAACCGTTTCAGCTCTAATATTTACGAGTGTTTTATTTTTTTTAAACTTTCTCATGTGAAATAAAACGGATTTTTGAGTGCAACAAAGAATAAATCTTGTTAAAGTATACTTATAAATACTTTTTTCGATATTAGATTTGGTGAAAACATACAGATATGGCCAGTTTTGGTCGGACTTTATTATTTAGGTGGACCACTGTTGAGGTAAAGTATATTGTATTTTAATAATGACAACAAATCCTTCTTGTTCAGCGATCAAAATCATAATTCGCGAGCTGAATCGTCTCGTGCAAATGTAAACTAATTATAGCTACGAAGATAAGAAGTACATGTTTCCCGAATAAAATATTCATCTTTTTATAGAATTAAAAGGATGAACAGCGGCTATTATTATTTATTATTATTATTTATTGGTGTTTAAGTTCACAAATTTCTGCACAATGGCTAATCATGACCGCGACATTTTTACGGGTGGAGGAACCCGGAGTACACGGAGAGAACCACCGAGCAACGGCGAGCAACTGTCAGCTCCCCAACATACGAACTCCACACAAGCAGGGTTAGCAGCGGTTGAAGACAGGTGCACCATCGACATGCAGTACGCCTTAGTGCACAACGTCACCGTGCCCCCACGCGGGCAATGGAGATGAAGTGTCTTGCCCAAGGACAAAACGCGGTTGCCGCAGGTGAGATTCGAACCGAGGACCTCTCGGCTTGCAACCTGCACCTCTACCTACTGAGCCACCGCGCTTCGAACAGCGGCTATTTCCAACTTGAGAAATACATTGGAGTGCATGTCGTCCCCTGAGTTCCAATGTGTTCTATGTGCCTACTGGCACATAGAACACATTGGAACTCGGGGGACGATGTATGTGCAGTCTTCATGTGTGTCCACACGCTTATTTCGTAAGTTCTAACAGTTAACTGCATGCTTCAAATGGCCAATCAATAAGTTTGAAAGTACGAAAACAGAAATGTGTTATTTCGCCATCTCCAAAAATATGAAAATGCAATTTAAATTTTTTTTGACCCTCCTACTTGTGTACAACTTTCACACAATAAAGAGCCCCCAAAATGGTCTCCAGTATATCTTATCTCCAATCTTATCTTATCTTATCTTACACTACAAATGCCTCAGATTCGCTCTTAGAGCACTATTGTTTGCAAAATTTTCTTGGCGGAGGGTAGTCCTAACTAGGACCCTCTGGTCGGCGTCTCCTCCTAAAACTAGGGGAGTGAGACGAAATCCTACACAACGGCTTTTCAAATATCATCCTTGTCCCACCCCAAATATGGTTAGGATACCCCCTATTATTTATTTATTTATTTATTTATTTATTTATTTATTTATTTATTTATTTATTTATTTATTTATTTATTTATTGGTGTTTAAGGTCACATATTTCTGCACAATGGCTAATTATGACCACGACAGTTTTACAGGTGGAAGAAGCCGGAGTACCCGGAGAGAACCACCGAGCAACGGCGAACAACTTTCAGCTCCCCAACATACTAACTCCACACAAGCAGGGTTAGCATTGGTTGAAGACAGGTGCACCGTCGACGTGATGTACGCCTTAGTACACAACGTCACCGTGCCCCCAACGTAGGCAATGGGGTGAAGTGTCTTGTCCAAGGAAACAACGCGGTTGCCGCAGGTGGGATTCGAATTGAGGACAGTAGTAGAAGAGACTTTGTAGAAGAGAAATGTCCTGGTTTGAATTCGCCCAGATTCCCTTTTTGGATCCCTATCCCATGACGTTTTTCCCCTATTAAGAATAGCACGTAGTGCTATAGGACATATTTACACAGAATTCTCTGCTTCTATCTATATATGCAATAGTTATCATCTATCTGACTCTGTTCCTTTGTTCTATAGTATACTTCGGTAGCGTAGAAGAGCCTATCAACTGGAACAGTATACCTTATTGTTGCTATATTTAGCAATTTCTAGTCTATTCTTGTTAGTTCTGACCCTTTTCCAAGTACTCTTGTTGTTTCATTTACCTAGATCATTTATATAAAGAACCAATCAGATTGCTTGATTTCCCATAACCTGTATGCAGAGTTATCTCCCTTCTGTATTATAAAAGCCTATATCCAATGGCCATATCCCATGGAATCCCATTTTTTGCAAAACACCTGTGGCTATGGAATCCCTTTTTTGTCGTATGAGGGCTATGTAAAAGCCCTCAATGAGTCCTCATTTATTATCCCTCATAGCCTCATTGAATTTTGAGGTTATGAGGACCATTAAAAATCCCTCAATGAGGTATAATTTACTACGACTCTTAGCCTCATTTCAGTATTTGAGGATACCTATGGCCTGGAATTGTATTATTCGAGGATACCTATCGAGGATATCTTTAGGAGAATCCCTTTTTTGTCGTATGAGGCCATGAGGGCTATGTAAAAACCCTCAATGAGTCCTCATTTATTATCCCTCATAGCCTCATTGAATTTTGAGGTTATGAGGACCATTAAAAATCCCTCAATGAGGTATAATTTACTACGACTCTTAGCCTCATTTCAGTATTTGAGGATACCTGTGGCCTGGTATTGTATTATTCGAGGATACCTATCGAGGATACCCTTAGGAGAATCCTTGTTTTGTCGTATGAGGCCATGAGGGCTATGTAAAAGCCCTCAATGAGTCCTCATTTATTATCCCTCATAGCCTCATTGAATTGTGAGGTTATGAGGACCATTAAAAATCCCTCAATGAGGGATTTTTAATACGACTCTTATCCTCATTTCAGTATTTGAGGATACCTATGGCCTGGTATTGTATTATTTGAGGATACCTATATGTATACAGGGGAAATCTGATTCAACCTTGATCAATGTTATAGTCGAGACTGAGATAGGTATAGCTAGGAAGTAATGGATGAGATATGGGGCAGAATAACAGAAGCCAATAGTACTGGTACAAGCCCGCAATGGAACAAGACTGCCGTAGAAGCTAATGATAGGACAGATAGGCCATAGACCTGTAATGGCTTTGGAGCTTTGGCGACAAGATGGAAGCAGTTGGTAAGACTACATTAGACTCATTGAGGGCTTTTACATAGCCTAATGCGACACAAAAGGGATTCTCCAAAAGGTATCCTCGATAGGTATCCTCAAAAGGTATCCTCAAATAATACAATACCAGGCCATAGGTATCCTCAAATACTGAAATGAGGATAAGAGTCGTATTAAAAATCCCTCATTGAGGGATTTTTAATGGTCCTCATAACCTCAAAATTCAATGAGGCTATGAGGGATAATAAATGAGGACTCATTGAGGGCTTTTACATAGCCCTCATGCCCTCATACGACAAAACAAGGATTCTCCTAAAGGTATCCTCGATAGGTATCCTCGAATAATACAATACCAGGCCACAGGTATCATCAAATACTGAAATGAGGCTAAGAGTCGTAGTAAATTATACCTCATTGAGGGATTTTTAATGGTCCTCATAACCTCAAAATTAAATGAGGCTATGAGGGATAATAAATGAGGACTCATTGAGGGTTTTTACATAGCCCTCATGGCCTCATACGACAAAAAAGGGATTCTCCTAAAGATATCCTCGATAGGTATCCTCGAATAATACAATACCAGGCCATAGGTATCCTCAAATACTGAAATGAGGCTAAGAGTCGTAGTAAATTATACCTCATTGAGGGATTTTTAATGGTCCTCATAACCTCAAAATTCAATGAGGCTATGAGGGATAATAAATGAGGACTCATTGAGGGCTTTTACATAGCCCTCATGGCCTTATACGACAAAAATGGGATTCCGTAGCCACAGGTGTTTTGCAAAAAATGGGATTCCATGGGATATGGCCATTGGATATAGGCTTTTATAATACAGAAGGGAGATAACTCTGCATACAGGTTATAGGAAATCAAGCAATCTGATTGGTTCTTTATATAAATGATCTAGATAAATGAAACAACAATAGTACTTGGAATAGGGTCAGAACTAACAAGAATAGACTAGAAATTGCTAAATATAGCAACAATAAGGTATACTGTTCCAGTTGATAGGCTCTTCTACGCTACCGAAGTATACTCTAGAACAAAGGAACAGAGTCAGATAGACGATAACTGTTGCATATATAGATAGAAGCAGAGAATTCTGGGTAAATATGTCCTATAGCACTACGTGCTATTCTTAATAGGGGAAAAACGTCATGGGATAGGGATCCAAAAAGGGAATCTGGGCGAATTCAAAGCCAGGACATTACTCTTCTACAAAGGAACACACCCCGGTACCCCTTAGTACTATGGCACTACGTGCTAAGCCGATAAAATGGGGAAATAAAGTCAATTTCGGTGATTTCGGGTGGATTTTGGTGATTTGGAGGGATTGTCGGGTTGTTTGTGGTAATCAGATTTACTCTTCTACAAAGGAACACACCCCGAACATATCCCTGTCTTGTTCGAATCCATTGGTAACATAGCAATCACGTGCTACCATAGAAACCAAGATGGCGGCCTCCAGTATACAAAATGGACGACGGAAACACGTATCACCCTAACAACACGCGCTGCGCATGCGCACTATCACCACGTATCACTATGGAGATGACGTCACAACATGGCCGCTCACGCGGGTTACCATGACAACACAATATGGCGCCACTACGTCACGTGACATGTCGTCACTTCCGGGGTCATCCACCGGGGTCATCCAACCTGTCCCTGTAGGCGAATGTGGCATACTACTGAGGACCTCTCGGCTTTCAGCACCCCTTATTATAAAATCCTAGCTACGCGCCTGCATATATGAAAAATAAGGATGTTTTCGTATTATGAATATTTTGGTTTCGTCAAATGATCAACCCTTTTTCAAATTAAGAGTTTTCAGCAAAAACGTTGCCGTTAAGGCGACCGATATTTGTCCCGACAAAAATATTCCGATAGACAAGGTTACGAGGCGAACCTTCCCAGCCAACCCTCTAGCTCTGAGCCTGAATATGGTTATCATTATCTGTTCCATGGTCGGTTTTCATTGATATTGTCTTCGTCCAGCACTTCTGGACTTGTCCACTACTGATTCTAGCTGCAATAGTGTTATCGGGTTTGTATATATATATATTTATTTGGTTCGAGGTGGGGGGGGGGGGGGGTTAAGGACACTTTCGACAGCCAGGCGCACCTCGTGTCGGATGGAGGAAGCTGGCGTACCCAGAGAGAACCACCAAGTAGTTGCGAACAACTGTCATACTACCCAACGTAGTGTTTGTATATACCCCAAGCCCAACAAATCCAAATGGTTGGTTTTGGAGTGATAAAAAATCTTAGGCTTGTTTACCTTTTCTGTGAAGATTTGTCTGCCACAATTTTCAGATATCTTAAATACCTCAGAAGCACGTCTTGTCAGATAGCATTTATTTACTCCAGTAGACAATGGATTTTAATGAAAATTGTTTACTACGGGGCTGACAGTTTGCTTTATCTAATCGCCCGAAAAATATTTTTCTTTCAAAAATTGTTTCAAAACTAATAATTGCCAAAGGTGATGTCACTGCACTTTGCCGTCTGAAATAAATCTACTTTTAATTAAACAAAACTTCCGCTCATTTACCCTTTACCCAACGCAGACGATATCAAAATTTATTATTTTAAAATCATTTTTTAAATTTTTTCAAAATTTTTCAACAAAACCATATCATGTGACCCCTCATTGGAACGAGCTCGACGAGCTCGTTCCAAAGAGGGGTCACACGTTATGGTTTTGCTGAAATTTTTTGAAAAATAATATTTTATCAGCTGCTGAATTTGCATATTACGTGGGCGGATGTGGCCGATTCGTTGGGTAAAGGGTTAAACAGCTATAGACCGTATTATATGCTGACTCACGGAACTGCAATGCGGATGAAACGACTACTATTTCTATTTATTTATTTATTAGTGTTTAAGGTCACATACTTATACACACTGGCTAATTGTGACCGTGACAGTTTTACGGGTGGAGGAAGCCGGAGTACCCGGAGAGAATCACCGAGCATCGACGAGCAACTGTCAGCTCCTCAACATTCTAACTCTGTTCAAGCTCCGTTCATGCAGGGTTACAGCGGTTGAAGACATGTGCACTATCGCCGTGCAGTACGCCTTAGTACACGATGTCATCGTGACCCCCATGTAGGCAGCCGGGATAAAGACAAAAGTGCCTTGCCGAAGGACACAACGCGGGTCATCCCGGACGGGGATCGAACTCGGGACCTCTAGCATAGAAGTCCAAAACAGTCTACCACTGAGCCACCGCGCTCCCAAACGACTACTGCACCCATCACCGCTAAATGAGGTTGACATTCATTATTTATTTATTGGGCTTTAACGACACTTTCGACAGCCAGGGTCGAACAGTTTTACGGGTGGGGAAAGCCGGTGTACCCAGAGAGAACCAAGGAGCAGCAGCGAGCAACTGTCAGACTCCCCAAAGTACTAACTCCGTACAAGCAGGGTTAGCATTCGTTGAAGATAAGTGCTCCATCGACATGCATTATGGCGTAGTACACGGCGCCTTAGTATACTGCGTGGGCAATCGGGAATAAGTGCCGTGCCTAAGGATACAGCGCACTTACCGCTAGTTAGGATCGTACCGTGGACTTTTCGGTCCACCTCGCTCCATGACGTTCTTGAACCTTTAAACTAATATTAAAGGTTTAACCCTTTACCTAACATAGCGGCTAAAACGGCCAGAAAATTAACCAGAATAGTCTATCACAGCCCAAAATATCTCGGAAGTTTCTCAATAAAACCATACAAATATGGATATCATTAGAACCAGTTCGTTGAGCTGGTTCTGATGATATCCATATTTGTATTGTTTTGTTGAAAAAGTGTGATATTATATTTCGAAAAATGTGAAATTTAATTTATTTTTGTTAAAAATACTATGTTAGGTATAGGGTTAAGACTAAGGTATACCAATATTTCCTGCAGTTATATGGAGGCATCACATTTTTTTTCTGATACATAATCCATGCCTCTATAAGAACAGCCTTACCAGAGCCGTCGCTAAGGGGGTTTAGGGAAGCGTGAATCCCCCCCCCCCCCCCCAATAATTGTTCCACTCTAAGACGAAGGAGTCTTAGATATTGTTTCACTATTGCAAGTAATCATATACTTTCTTATGAGACTACGTGTTAACTGAATAAGAAGTTGCATCACGACTACTGCATGCATATTTTATTTACCCACAAGTAAATTTCCAAAATCTTTTTTAAGTATAATTCCCACTAACCAAAATTCCAACTACACCATCAAGACATATCATCGACGAAGGTATGCCTTGATGATGCACTTGGAATATTTTTTTCGGACGGACCTTGAGCCATCACAGTCGGGACAAATCAGGGTTATACCATCACCATCTCCACCATCCCAACCCCACTCCCACCCTCAATTAGTCATCTTCGCGATGTTCCTGCCATCAAGCCTGGAAATAAGCAATCTGTCAGTTGCAGTATGAGGTACCCAGAGGGTGAATTTGCTGATCCCATACAGTGGGTCAATGTATCCTCTGGATACCTCTCTCTGCTTAGGTTTGAGACCTTGATTCAGACTAAGGTTCACAAAGTGTCAACTTAGTGATGCTACCCTGCTGTGCAGGGTAACATCACCAAATTCACCCTCTGGGGACCTCATTTTGCAGATGACAGTCTGCTTATTTCCAGGCTTGCCTATCATCACTTGAAAGTGTTGGGCCGTATCGCCTGAAATAAAAATATACGGCAAGATAACGCGGTTAGGGAACGCGTTGGTTCAATGGTTAGAGCAATGGACTTGGAATGGAACGATTGTCTTTGGGGACACGTCATTGCGTCTACTGTGAGCATGGTGGCGCTGTGCATTAAGGCGTAAGGCACGCCGACGGTACCCATGTCTTCATCTGATGCAAACATTGCTTGTGTTGGATTAGTGAGTTGGATAGTCCGACAGAAACACATCTTTTCTTGGGGGTTCTCTTCGGGCACTTCAGGTTCCTCCACTCTTAAAACTGTACGGCACGATATGACCTTTGCTGTTGAAAGTGACGTTAAAAACCCCATTACACCATAAAAACAACGTGCTTCATGAGTTTATGATGATTTGAAATAGATGTAATCAGCGTAGATTTTGCTTCTTTTGTTTTGGTTTTTTTTTTGTTTGTTTTTTTTTTTTTGTTTTGTTTTGTTTTGTTAATTTTTTTGTTGTTGTAAATGTGGGCACATTTATAAAAGAAAAAGAAACCCCTGAGTCTATAAAAATATTGTTGGTATTTATCAGGGAGCCAGTTATCGAATACCCAAAATGTCAGTAAAAGAGAACTGCTATTTATGTAGAAAGTTATACTTCAGATTTAAGGCTTATTAACCAGCAAGGTCGCCCTGGTGTGGTGATAGGGGGGACGCGTATTCATGAAAAGTGTCAATCTTATATGCATTTTAACCTGAAATCTGTAAAACTGGTCCATGAACTCTCACCCCGTTATTTCTTGGGTGGTTTTGTTATAGTTATTCCTTCACTTTCTGAGTACTTGAGACGCCCCGCCCCAAGTACTCAGTGTGATCCAATTGGCATGAAAAGTTATTCGGCCCGGGGAAGACACCGGACCTTCACTTACACTCTAAAATCAGTTTGGTGAAAAAATAATCCAAATCAACTGGGTTGGGTGAATATGAAGCCAACTGGGTTCATATTCACTCAACCCAGTTGATTTGGGTTGATTTTTAACCAAACTGATTTTAGACTGTATGGAATGTTTTATACTCGTAACCATAACGACATTGACATCACCCTTCGTTGTGCTGTTATTTGGAAACTGACGTTGCGAAACTTCCGTTGTACTGTAAATTACATCCACAAACTTAACACATAGAACAATTCGCCCCTTGAGTGCATCAAGGTGCCATCTGCAATGCTAAAGCATTGCAGATGGCACCTTGATGCACTCGAGGGCGAATTATTATTAATCCTTGTAATACTCCACCTAACACATTCGTACCGGGGGTAGGAGCCCAGGTAGGCGTTGGTGGGCGGAGTCCTACAAAGATTATATTATTATCCACCTTTCAGCTTCTCATAACGTTCAGCGACGATAGGACGATAATGTTTAATGAGAAAGTTGTTTAATGAGAAAAGTGGGTATTATTACAAAGTCTAGAGAAATCGGATATCATTAAAGAAAATGAACCTGTATAAGAAGAGATGTGACATACATCACATACATTTTCTGTTTGTCACAGCTTCTGGAAAACGATTGACAAGGAAAGTGTTACCAGAATATTCAAATTTTAAAATTTAATTGCTAATTATGAAACCTGTTCAATGTTCATTACCCCCGCAGGGAAACTGCGACATAATGTGTGCAAGAAATATTCCCACCACTTTGCCCAGAGAGAGAAAAAACTATTTTCGACATTCCAAAATGTTTAATGAGAAAGTGTTTTAATGAGAAAAGTGGGTTTTATTACAAACCCTAGAGACATATGCACGGAAGAACACAAAACGACGTGATGTACTCTTGATTGATTGACAATATTTTATTTCCAAACAGGTATATAATTATACAAATTACACAGGAAAACAAAAGAAGACATTTTTAAGTTGTGGATTGGAAAATGGATCCAGCGGGAAGCTGATGCTTATGTAAGATGTCTGATATACTCTTATAATGGGGTATAACTTACCTATTTGCCCTCAACCAACACCGGGAAAACAAATATGAAATGTATGTTTTGTACCTACACAAACCCCAATCCCACCAGATCTAACATGGAGTGGGGTTATTAACCTGATGTGTTGCATCAACTCCAAATAAATAAAATCGCCGATTGACTACAACAAGGTGCCATCTGCAATGCCACAGCAATGCAGATGGCGCCTTGTTGCACTCAAGGTGCGAAATATTGTTGAAACGTATTGATTTGTTTGAGCAAAATAACGTTGGTAGGCCTGCTAATAAGGGGGCGTAAAAAATAACAAATCCAGAATGCCGAATCCATCATTTTCTTTTCATTCTCAACTCATTCAAGGAGTCGCTCAAATGTAAGCTGCCGAAAACTTTGATAACTCAGTTATCTCGTTATAATATTAGAGTTTCCGTTGCTAATGTGTTAACTAATAGTAATGGAAATTGCCTGAAAGATGTACTAGAATCTCTGCATAAAGAAAGATTTCTTACGGTATGTTTAATGATGACAAAGAGAAAGGCAGTGATAAGTTACTAATGTATCGATTCGTCAAAAGTGAATACAAGCTTGAACCTTATCTAAAATTCACCAGATCTCTACATGCCCGTGAACTGTTTATGTATAAACAACCCCCCCCCCCCCCCCCCCCAACGCCCGTAAATGATAGAAGATGCCAGATGTGCGATACCGGTGAAAGAGAGAGCGAAAAACATTTTGTTATGGGTTTTGAGGCATATGTCGAAATTAGGGAAACGGGGTTCGAAGAAATTATAAAAGAAAACAAAGAATTTAAACAATTGAGTGATTCGGAGAAATACAATTATATATTGAAAAACTGTGATAGAAAATAGATTAATATTATTTCTAACCTGATCTGCTCATTCTTCTGTAAACGAGACCACATAGTTACAGGAAAAAAAGTCTTTAGTACTTTTTATCATATGACTCGTCCGTTTTGTTCACTTTAAAACATTTGATATTTTGTTTTCATATTAAATAGTTACAAATAAAGCCCTCTGTCAATTTCATTGGTCAATTTCAAAACTAGACAATTTGATTGGCTGAACAAAATACAACTGGGCCACATTTTCATAATTTGCATAATTAGAGTTGGGAGCTTTCATTGGTCAATTTCAAAACCGGACAATTTGATTGGCTAAACAAAATACAACTGGGTCACATTTGCATAATTTCAGTAGGGATAATTTACGTTATCTGTCCTATTTAGGGTTATATTATATTAATCTTTTACAGGCAAGAAAAACGCCATTCATTCTTTTTTATATTTTCACTTTTTGCTTCCAAAACATAGGTTATGACCCCTCATTGGAACGAGCTCGACGAGCTCGTTCCAATGAGGGTCATAACCCATGTTTTGGAAGCAAAAAATGAAACTTTTTAGTTATACGAGTATGTTTTTTCCAGGTGCCGCCTGCAACTCAAGTTAGGTGATGGGTTAAAAAGTCATACTAAGTGGCTAATTTGTGCGTGTGTGTGTCATATGATAAATAGAATATGAAATGAGTGTTTTCCTCATATAATATTTATGAAACTCGTCCGAACTTTCCGTTTGGGCTCGCCAGAGGCTCGCAAAACGGAAAATTCTTATACTCGTTTCATAAATATTATATGAGAAAAACACGCATTCCATACCCTCTATATGTTATACATCATGTTTATTATGTCTTTTTATTTCTTATTTTTGTATTGTGCAACTGCCATTATGACGTAATGCATTAACGTACTGAAACTATGTGTGCACGTATATGAATATGTATGGTGAACCAACCTAAAACTTATCAAGTCAGGATGTATTTATTTTTGCGAGAGAGCAAATTAGGCAATGGATGAACTGAGACGACACTATGAACATCAGTTTCGTGGAGGGGGAGGGGGAGGAGGATCTGTGGCCATTTAAACCTAAAACTCTAAAGAGCTGTATGAATGTCTTTTTAATGAACCATTCCACAAATACGAAAAACAGTCATTTTCGCTACAGACATCGCTGTATGAGGCGATACAACACACGGCGCCCAAATAATCTTAAATATTAGTTTGTCGACTTAATATCGTGCACTTGTAGAGGCAGAGGACTTAACCTCACGTCGCGGCATTTCAACAGTATGCATTTCAGCAGAGGGGAGTGGTGTATCAAAAGGGATAGGGTGGGGTGTTGGATACCCGTCCTCCAACATTTTTTTCCGGTTGGGCTATTTTCATGTGGATTGGAATCTTAAGATATCGATTCGCTTTGCAAATAGTCATGCACTTTCTGACGAGACTATATGTATTTGATACTTGAACTTTTGGTACTGGATTCGGGTGGGGGTGAGGGGGGTGGGGGGGGGGGGGCATTGCCAATTTTGAGTAAAGTACATCTTAATTAAATAAGAAGTTGCGTTACGACTACTATATGTATATTTTATTTATCTACAAATATATTTCCACGAAATCTTCAGTTTTTTAACCCTTTACCTTACGTGAAAAGCAGACGACGAAGAGCTCGTTCCAACGAGGGGTCATAACCTATGTTTTTGAGACAAAAAATGAAAAAAATAATGAAAATTAAATGACGATTTTTGAGAATAACGCTAGCCGGTTTTGTCCGTTACGTTGGGTAAAGGGTTAAACTATAATTCCGACTGACTAATATTCCAATTACATTATCAAGGCATGCTTTTGTGGATGGCATATCTTGATGTAGTTGAAATATTTTTTCAGTCGGGCGTGAGCCCTCACAGTCGGTACAGTGGTGCTTAGACCCCCCCCCCCCACACCCCTCCCAATTTGAGAACCATAATATCTTATGGTTCTCACACGATTTTGCAATTAGTCAAGGGTTAAATATCCTGCGTAATCAGGTGCATAGTGACTCTTAGTGAGGTATCTCTAATTAAGGGCGGGGGGGGGGGGGGGTCCACGAAAATCGATGTCCTGAGTTTGACTGACGTATGGCGGTAGTGCACCCTCCCATTGGTGATGGTGAGGGAAAATGTCTCAAAAACTGGATGTTTGTAATAAGTAGCCCAGCATTTAAGCATATTTAAAGGTGTTTTGAGACCTGAAAGAACGTTTTCACCAAGCGCGGTATGTAATCTGTATTACCGTTATAGTTGACGCACCAGTACATGCGAATCGTAGTATTCGAAAGTTGATATGTGAAGGTCGGGGCTCTCACACCCCCGCCTGGCTATGCCGCTGTACATATAACACACTAAAAACGTATACTATTCATTTCAGTATACATTATAGCTTTCGTGGGGGTAATGCCATGTAATTTATATCAAAGTAGGCGGTACCAGGGGTAATTCCACACTGTAAAAAAATACCGTAATTCTACGGTTAACTACTGTCAGATGACTGTCAAATGCAACGGTCTTGAGGCCGTAAATTAATTTTAACGGTGTTGCCGTAGAAAAACCCGCGAATTTGATCCACTCTGGAGGAAGTCGCCATTTCCAAGAATGACGCCCGATGCTTTTGAAGACGAACAACAACGTATTACTATCAATTTGTAAGTTTGTGGCCAAGTGAATCATGTTCATTGCAGTCTTGGACATGCAAGTCAGATAACGTCAATTTTTTATGCGTCTAGTTGTTTCGGTAATCATGCAGAATAGCAGACTGTTCGTACTGCGTCACAGATATTCGACGGATTTTATGGCTTGTGCCCACGGATCTCCGCTAAGGCCGGCATACCCATATGATTTTATTGGTTCAATGTAAAATGCGGTTAATAATGGCTGGAATTAAATTATGGTTTTCAGTTGATTAACCCTTTGAATCCCAGAGGCCGCTTTAACGTTCCAGTAACATGATACTTCATAATTTCATTGAGTGTGGTGTACCACGGGCTGCACGTTGAAAATATTAATTGGTCTACCAGGGGGGTGGGGGTGGGGGGACACCAAAAATTTGCAAGACGTGACGTGGGGGTGGGTGGGTCTCTTCAGTACGCCAAAACTGTGCATTTCCAATTTGTGCAATTTTTTTAATTTTTTAAAAATATATCAATATATCAGCTAATATATACCATCATTTGTGTTTCAAACCTTAAAGATGATGTTGTACATCACACTCTTAACATAAATACAACATCAGGAGGCTTTATATGTGAGAATATTGGGCTTAATCTGGGAAAATGTCACACGTTAGTAGGGGGTGGGTATCTTGTTCGAAATGTAGAAAATGTGCAGACAATATTTTGGGAAAATTCTCTCTTATGCACTAAATTCAACCCAAGTTATTTTTTTATTAATTGATTTATTTATTTATTGGTGTTTAACGACACTTTAACAACCAGGGTCATATCGTGTCGGTGACAGGTTTACGGGTGGATGAAGCCAGAGTACCCGGAGAGAACCACCGAGCAACGACGAGCAGCTGTAGCTCTTCAACATCATAAACCACGACTGTACTACACACTGCACAGCGGTACTGCGTACTACACAGCACAGGCAGGGTTAGATTGGCTGAAGACATGTTCACCTCGGCGTGCAGTACGTCTCAGCACACAGCGACATCGTGCCCCCACGTGGGCAATTGAGGTAAGTTTATTTTGGATTTTAATGGGAGAGTGGGGGGGGGGGATTGTCTGAGAACGGTACTAGAAGATTTGCACGTAGTGGGTGGGTGGGTGTAAAAAGAAGCCGAATAAAAAATAGGACGTCACGTCTTGCAAATTTTTAGTGCCCCTCCCCCCCCCCCCCTCCTGGGTCTACCACCAAATAAAGAATATGGACTCATCCCGTTGCTGCCATTGAACTGATATGGAAGATACCACTAGGGTTCAAGGGGTTAAGGGCCATATGGCTGGAACTCTGCCTTCGGTCATTTTGACCGTAATTATTTTGATGGTAATTTTTACGGGAAAATAAGGCAAATGATGGTTGAAATTTTTTACGGTCATATGACCGGCAGCCAGTTTCCAGGCATATGACCGTACAAACAACGGCAAACCGTGAAAAAAAATTACGGGAATATACGGCAAATGACAGTTAAAATTGTTTTACGGTTTGCCGTAATGCTTACGGTCATATGCCTGGAAACTAGCTGCCGGTCATATGACCGTAAAAATTACGGTAATTTTTTACAGTGCTGCATGGATAACAACGCTGTATTGGTACTGACAAGAGGCCGGTGACACTCATTCCTAATGTCCAGTGAAAGCATGTGTAATTTGCAGAAAAAAATTAAAAGGTCAACAAGTGCCTTCACAGAGACAGAATGGCACCGGGATATGAAACTGAATAATATGACCAGGCAGGAAAACAAACTACGCGCCCGAACGTCAACGTGTCTTAGCTGCCTGTCCAAAATGAATTTGTCACTTTTCCTCAGTTGGAAACGACCGCGGAAAAAAAGGAACGTTCCTCGAGCAATGTTTATAGGTTTGCCATTCCTATCCAGTACTATTGCCAACGGATTGGACGCCGAAGATTACATATCACTTAGTTGGCTGTCCTACCAAATATATGTGCGGTTGTAAAATTAATGACTAAGTGAACTACTAATGCCTTAATCAACACTAGAAAACTACACCTGCAAAAGATAAATTTTCTTCAATGCCTAAAAATGTTCAGTTTTTTTTTTTTTGCCTCAAGCACATAGCTTATGGCTCCTCATTGGAACGAGCCCAGCGAACGTGCCTGTTTGGCTCGTGACGATGCTTTGCATGGCTATCTTTTGTTGGCACAGTTGTGGACTCTCTCCACCTCATAAGAATACGTTAGAAACGCCCTGGCTTATGTCACTAAACATAAAAAAACACCACACTTCACTTCATTTTCAAGTTCAGTGATCACGCTTTTATCAGTCACGTAGACAATGCTTAATTTTAGCAATATAAAACTGTCTAGTCATTAGATGGTTAGATCAGTTTAAGAAAGTTGTGTCATAAGATGGCATCATGTAGCAGAGCGTCTGAAAACATGAATTTAGACTTGCAGTGTTCGATACGATCGCTTGTATGATAGGAGCTACTTGATTTCAATATCTCCCCCACCTCCATACTCTAAAATGAATTGGGTTAAAAATCAACCTCAGACAACTGGGTTGTGTGAATATGAACCCAATTGGGTTCATATTCACTCAACCCAGTTGAGTTGGGTTTGTTTTTAACCCAATATGTTTTAGAGTGTACCATGGGTTAGCAATTTACCAAACACGACAAAAAGATAACACTTACCAATAATTTCTGGAATAACCACTGAGGAGTCAGCTAAAAAACACAGTTCCAGATACAGGACCGGGGTGAGTTGATTGATCCTCCATAGCCTGGGAAAAATTTTTTCCAGGCCTCGCAGTTTTTCCTGGTAGCTTTTTTAATAACTGTTTACAATTATTACCACTTTATAGGGCACTCCTTGGGTTATTAAAATGATCTGAGGTGGACGATAAGACTCAATAACAGCCCGCAAAAATAGCGTTAATAATGAAAACGGCCCGCTAGCCCAGAATTGTGGGTAATTTATGTTCCGGAAAAATGACACTAATGTGCTCGAAATTTTGTTGTCCATTTATTCCAACAAAACGGATTAAACCATGATTTATTTCGGATTATTAACTTCATTTAGGATTTAAAAGTGGTGGTGAGTATTGATACGATAAATAATCTCATTTTGTAAATAACGGCGTGAGTTTGTAGTTAAAGCGCTTCAGCCAAATTCCAGCAATCCTATGTTCGAGTCATCCAAATAAATTGTATTCAACTTTGAACTTTGACCTTTGTTTGTAAATAAACAGACGACCATCCGATTCTCCTTTTTCTAAATCAAAAATGTCTCAGTGGTTTGAAATGGCGTTCTTCTATTTCTAAATCAAAAATGCCTGCAGTGGCTTGAAATGGCGTTCTTTGGTAAGTGGTAATAATAGTAATAACATATTCCTTTTCGGGCGTCATGGTACATTAACGGCCCTCGAAAAATGATCAACAGCCCTCGGGATCATTAACGGCCCTCGACTTCGTCTCTTTAAGTGGCCCTCGGGCTGTTAATCATTTTTCTAGGGCCGTTAATGAACCATAACGCCCTCAAAAGAACATGTTATTGTTATAATAATGAGACTGTTCTGTTGGTTCAGCAGTCTAATTAGCATATTTTTAGTATGCGCGCTGCTATCACCTCAGATTAGACCAAAGTCTGGAGTCTGTCTAGCTATGTCATAGTGGACCTTGATAAAAGTTTGTGGAAAAACTCGTGATTAACCCTTTACCTAACATGAAAAGCAGACGACACTTGCAAAAAAAATTCTTGAATAACTAATTTTTTCATTTTTTTCTCAAAAACATAGGTTATGACCCCTCATTGGAACGAGCTCGACGAGCTCGTTCCAATGAGGGGTCATAACCTATGTTTCTTCAGACAAAAAATGAAAAAAATAATGAAAATTAATTGGCGATTTTTGAGTAAAGCTCTGTCCAGTTTTTGCCGTTACGTTGCGTAAAGGGTTAAATCAAGAAATAATTAGAAACCAAAATATACTTACTAGTCACTTTATCACTGTATGAAACTAAAATTATATCATAACATGCTGACAGAAAATGAATAGACATATAAAATAACTGTAACTGCTGCCTGAAGATCATTGAGATGACCAAGTACAAGAGTGTATCATCACTGGGATCAAAATAGTTTCTTGCGTGGTATGGAGTAATACTTAATTCTAAAACGCCAAACACCAAAATTGACCACTCGTGTCATTCGGTCATTTTCATATTCGATCTTTCCATTAAGACACTGGGTCAGTTCAAAAAAGCATAAACATCTGGTGTGTCATTCACGTGAGTATATATTGCAAGAACATGTCAAACTGGTGACACAAGTAATATGTTTTGGAGTAACAATAAAATGAATGTTGACCGTGCTGCAACTGGAGTACCTATCTACGGCAAATTACTCTGTCTAAACATGCCTACCTTCGCCTTGCATTTATGTCAACGGATAATCAGAAAATGCCACCCCGTTCTAGTTGAATATTTGAAAAAAAAACAATCCAGAAGATACCTTACTCAACAGTACCCAAATTAAAATCGCAATAATAAACATGTTTTGCAAACTTGACGATTACAGATATGGATGGAGATTGTGGGGACCAGAACAACAGTGCATGCAATACGTAGATCCAAACAGTTACAAGAAAACGTTTCGTGCAAGCAGAAGCGCGCAAGAAAATGCCCATGAAACCCTCTTATTTTGTGCATATGTCATGCAATCTCGGATTAGAACATAAACAAGAAACATTCTGTGAACAAACTTGAATCTTTCCCACTAAAAGATGATGAACACCACATCTCAAAGCATTGTGACTGATGGTTCACAAGAAATTATTTTAACCCTTTACCCAACGTAACGGCCAAAACCGGCCAGCGCTATTCTCAAAAATCGCCAATTAATTTTCAAAATATTTTCATTTTTTGTCTCAAAAACATAGGTTGTGACCCCTCGTTGGAACGAGCTCGTCATGTTAGGTAAAGGGTTAAAATAATTTCCAGTTTATTGGACATGGTTCCAAACTATGGGGGTTAATATCTTCATGTGAAAACACTTGAAAGGACACCTCTCCCACACACAAACACCCCCCCCCCCCCTCCCCCCACTCACACACACAAAGAAATCTTCTTTTTTTTGACGAATCGTCCCGATAGGAAACTCGACTTGGGATAAAACGCCCATGATTTTGAGAGGAACTGCCCAGGCCCCACCGCCAAGTATTTTCAGTTGTGGTTCTCGAAAATTCTTTTTAAAGAATTTCAAGCTTATTGGACAAGGGGGTGGCTTCTCTGTGGGGGTTAAGATCTCCATTCGTAAAAAACTTGGAAAACCACCTCCCACCCACCACACAAAAAAAAACAAAGTAATATGCTTAAATATTGGGAACAGACATATCGCGACTTGATGTGTCATAACAAAAATGGTTTTCAAAAGTACTTATAATGCGGAAATACGTAATTTGAAATTTTAAGCCATCGCATTCGGGACAGCGGAGGTTACGTCGCTGAACACGCCAAGTTGAATTTTTGGTGTACGGACCGAGTAATTGTATCAAATAGATTGCTTTTACCTGTACTTCTGAATCCCACATTTTTGTGAGAGTACCGTGACTTGCGAAAAGCAACCAACCAACCCAAGTGACACCGCGTTTTCTTCTAAAATGTCGATGGAATTTCTGGACGGAATGTATTGAATAGATAGGGTTGCAAAAAACTGAAGTACGCCATTAACTCAGAAATGTTTATGCCAGCTTATTATGCTTGCAGAATATTGAAACAGTTTATGCAAAAGGAACATAACAGTAAAAATGAAAATGAGACGTAATAACGAATTCCGCATATTAGTGAATCCAGTATATAAAAAAGGGTTCCATTTTCCAAATCAATTGAATCCACCTGAGAATTCAGTACTGCACGGTCTGGGGTAATTATGATCTCAATATCCACGCGCGAACGCGCGCTAAATTATCAACCGCAACCATATAAATATTTGGAAGGTTAAACCTGCCCACGGTGGGATGTTCGTAGTGGAGTTTAAAGCAATCAAATCAAGCGAGGGCATTGTTGCAAGGGACTGAAATGCTTCAGCCTGCAGCGTTCTATTATGGTCGAGACTGAGCGACATATCACAATCCATAGTCGCACTTGACAGTCATGAGCTTTGCGTAACGTCTCTATTGATGTGACCTCGATAATTTAATTATAAGAAAATACGCCATGAGTATAACTAAACTGGACTATTGGTACTCAACACCTATTTACATTTCCTAGAAAGCCCACTGATTCAATGTCAGTTATTGTTCTGGGTAGCTACGAGGTAAGTCTTTACTATGGTGATGCATGTTTCCTGGGGTGGGTACTATCTAGTGGATGAACCAGATTGTCCGTCGCGACGCAACGCGATGCGAAGTGCGTTGTCCGAAGGAAAGCACAGGAGGGAGAGTCCGGGGGACATCCCTCCTGGAAAATTTTCAAAATCTATGGTTAAAACAAGCAATTTGGCGGCTTTCCCGGTAGTTTCAAACAGGATTTCTCTACACCATAAACCCAAACCCACCTGTTATTGAATAATGCCAGCCACGCAAACTTTGTGGCGAAAGGCTCAAAAAACACGTTCATGATATTTTACATAGCTAATAAGGATGCATACGTAGAGAACATTCGTAACTGGTGTTTAAAATTGTTCCAAAGTGAAACCCTTTGTGTATTGTGCTATTGGTACGGGGTACCTCCGACAAAAAAAAAATTGGAAAATTGAGGCTGATTGCTTTTCTCGACCTGATTAGACTGTTCTCCAATCTGTGTACACTGTTGTCTCACTAGAAGGAAAATGAACCTTATCTTTGACAATTTGTTGGGTGGGGGGCAATTGCCCCCCATCCAACAAATTGTCAAAGATAAGGTTCATTTTCCTTCTAGTGAGACAACAATGATTCCACACAAAACAGTTCTTCTGTTTTGTGTGGAAGCATCATTCACGTCATAACGCCACTCCGAAGCGGAACAGCCAATCAGATGCGTTCTTACATGATGTTCTTATATGTGGACCGGATTCCACTCGGGGTGTATTTTACATATTTCTCAATGCCTGTCTTGTATCGGGTAACGTTGAATACGCATACAGCAATCTTGGTATAATTACAGTTGATTTGAGATGTTTGTGAATGGCACTTAGCGTTGGCTGGATATAGCCATTACTTTAGGTAAATGGCTAAACAGAGTTGTACACTACATATTGAAATCACATTCTTTTAACCCTTTATCTAACATGAATGTAAAAACCATCCAGCTCTATTCACAAACATCGCCATACCTATTTTCTTATTTTTCCAATTACTACCTCAAAGACATGGCTTATGGTCATCAGTAGAACGCCCAGGTAAATGGCATTCCGTCGCATCTACCTTGACAGTCAAAAAATGGTTTGATTGGTTGATGGATATTTTCAGGTTTCGATTTTTGTATGGTGTAACAGGCAGGATCCCCTATCACACTATTAGCCTTTCGTCTTTTATAATTTTCATTCCATTTTTTTTCTTGCTTTGACGGATTCTTTGCCATTGTCTTGTCTCAGTTGAGAATTCGGATGTGCGCAAATAAGCGTTTGATTTTGAAGAACTCTTTACATGAAATGTCCTATGGTTGTAATTTTCTTGTCTCCGTCTGCTCCGTTGAGAATTAAGATGCACGCAAATTATTGGATGGCTTTGACGAACTCGTTACATGAAATGCCTTGCTGCGATAAACCTTTGTTGCAGGTGATTATAACTTGGTTCGCCTTGATCGAAATGTCAAGGATAGTCTTTGATGGGAAATTGCTACTTTGGTGTGTGGTAGACGAATGAGTGAAAAGAGGTCGCAAACTCTACATATAAATTTAGCCACTAGATAGTGGGAAATATACAATCATGATCAGAAGTCAGAGGCGGCGGAAGCTCGATAAAAGTGGAGGGGCACAAATTTTAAAGGCTACTATGGTTCGGCCCATTGGGAGAAAAGTTACTATCGAATATCGATAAATGTACCGTGACACACTAGAGGCTCTCGCTTAGATGAACATGCCGCTGTGTGGTCACTGTCCTGTCCATTTCGATTACTTCAATCATCTTCAAGGCTAGCCTTCGGGTTGGAGATGGTTGAAGTAGAAGAAACGGACCGAAACGACGGAAGGTGGAATTCTTTCTCCAAATAATTGGATTTGCAAATAATATATTAGAGGAATGTCTGTATACTGAGACCTTTGTTTGCGCCAATTTAACTTATTGTGTAACCGCTCAACATATCTGTGGAAAAAAGTGGAGGGGCACGTGTCTCCTGTGCCCCCCCCCCCCCCCATTCCCCACCCCCCATGGTTTCGCCGCCTCTGTCTGAAGTGCATCAGTTATTGCGATTAAATTGCAAGTTTTCTAGATCGCGTGATGCTATACTCTTGTTCAATTGGAAATGGAGATGGGCTTCTTATCCTCCATAGCCGGTTCATTCCCACTGGACCAATTCCCTGTAGACCAACTCCCACGAGGCCAATTCACAAAATACCAATTCCCATTAGACCAACTGGTGTGTTCTACTTTAAAAATAATTCTATATCAATAATTTGATATATTTATAAGTATTTAATGTTATTGATATTCAAGCCTGAAAATAAGCAGGCTGTCATTTGCAGAATGAGGCCACCAGAGGGTGAATTTGCTGATGCTATCCCATACAGTGGGCCAGTTTATCCTCTGGGTACCTCTTTCTGATTATGTTTGAGACCTTGATTCAGATTGAGGTTCACAGAGGGTAAATTTAGTGATGCTACCCTGCTGTGCAGCAAATGCACCCTCTGGGGACCTCATTTTTCAGATGATAGTCTGCTCATTTTCTGGTTTGTCGATATTTTATAGATGTTGGGCAGATTTTTATAAATAATTGTTTTCCTAATTATCCTCAATCAACCCTTAATCAGAAGCACTATGTAGTTGGTCTAAGGGTAATTGGTCTAGTGGGAAGACACCCCATAGCCTTCATATCTGCTTAACGTTTCAGTATTTGAAATGGCGCCCTATGAAAAACTGTCTTTTTTTCAAAACGGGTTAAAAATTCCCATGTCACTCAGACCACTCCGTTTTCTATTTATAAATATTGCACTCCTCAAACTAAAATTATATCATTTCTACCAATTACTCTTCACTCTCCTTCCTGTAACTTGACTGGTAATACACTCATAAAGAATCGCATCTCATGACATCATTGGCGAAAGTTTAAAATTGTCTTAAAGTTCATGCTGCGAATCTTCCCACACGTCGAGGTTTTACTCTCGTTCATTCACAGGCGATAAGATAAGAACGTGATGCGTCACCCGCGTTCACTGCACCAGTCGAGACGCAACAATAACAAAGGAACAAAATAAACGTGTGCACTCATGACTTTCACCAGAACCTAAACAACGTGCACTCCGTTTCATTTCAACACTAAATAAGAGAAAACTTGGTCAGTGAAGGGTATTATGAATTTGAGGTTCTTTGAATGGAACTGGGGAGATATCTTCCCAAACGTCATTCCTATTTGAAGTTTATTTTAGGAATAAATGTACTTTTTTCATAAATATATAAACAAAATCGCATCTAAAGCACTATCCGAAGATTCAGGCGAAAAACTATTTAAAGAGAAAACAAATCATGGAGTGTCGAAGCATTTAAAGACTTTGGTTGGTATGCCATTTCTCATAGATAATAGCCCCCTCTTGCCTTATTCAACCCCGTCTCCTCTCGGTATCCCAGATGTTATCACAGCAAACCTATTATTTGGGGGATTGCTTCAACTTTTGAATAAAAATACATGGAAGAAGAGGAATGATGAAACAGTTGGGCCCCAAACTACTAATACAAACATTGAATACTAACAAGGAGATCTATTGACTGATTGGTAGGCTATTTTATTTGAATGATTTCAGGAGCGCTGTGGCTCAGTGATAGACTGTTGGACTTCTATGCTAGAGGTCCCGAGTTCGATCCCCGTCCGGGACGACCCGTGTTTTGTCCTTGGGCAAGGCACTTTATCCCGGTTGCCTACATGGGGGCACGATGACGCCGTGTACTAAGGCGTACTGCACGTTGATGGTGCACATGTCTTCAACCGCAGTAACCCTCCTTGAACAGAGTTAGAATGTTTAGGAGCTGACAATTGCTCGCCGTTGCTCGGTGGTTCTCTCCGGGTACTCCGGTTTCTTCCACCCGTAAAACTGTCACGGTCACGATTAGCCATTGTACATAAGTATGTGACCTTAAACCCAAATAAATAAATATATCTGAATGATTTCAGAAACAATTAAGTTATTATGAAGCCTCCACTTCAAATTGCCCAATTTAACCCTTTTCACACTGATGTCAAAATGCTAAACTTTCAAGCAACAAATATTCCCCATATGGTGACTAGAAATTTAACCAATTGAATCCTGTTTGACAGAGCAGAGCTCGGTCAAACAAGACTGAATTGGTTAAATTCCTAGAAGCATATGGGAGAAGTCTCAGGTTAAAATGTTGATAGTTTAGAGACGTTTAGTTTTTATAGAAGTGACTTTGGTTGTGCCCAATTTAACCCTTTTCACACTGATGTCAAAATGCTAAACTTTCAAGCAACAAATATTCCCCATATGGTGACTAGAAATTTAACCAATTGAATCCTGTTTGACAGAGCAGAGCTCGGTCAAACAAGACTGAATTGGTTAAATTCCTAGAAGCATATGGGAGAAGTCTCAGGTTAAAATGTTGATAGTTTAGAGACTTTTAGTTTTTATAGAAGTGACTTTGGTTGTGCCATTTCTAGAAACTATAAACGGTACTGTGGCAGGAAATATCTGTCACGTGACTTTCTAGTGGCATATTAACCTGCTGCTGGTTCATTCGCACCTTGGACTCCGAGGTGCTAACAACTGAACAATGTAACTCCCACTTGTGATCCAAGAAACACTTGTCAGAGTGAAGGCTACCTTTGCCACCATCTGGAGTATCCAGGTGCTCAAGGGTAAAATTCACCAAACAGTGGATTTTGATAAAGAATCCGAACCGCCGTCCTCGGAGAGGTGTAACACCTTTCGTGGGGGGATTTCCTCCACACTGGTCACCCTCCTAGTGACACGGACAAGCTGGATGAAGACCGCCGGAGTAATACAGCCACCACCAAGAAGAAGAGGAAGAGAAAGAAGGGACCCTCCGCCAGACGACGAGATACCCGCCGAATGACGGAGTTTATGGAGAAGAAGAAGGAAAAGGAAGAGAAGGAGGCAAGTGAGGGTGTCATTGGGTCAACACTTGTCACACCTGACCAACCCCAGGAGGAGGGTCCGGAGGACTATGGGTGGTCAGGTGACAGATCGATCTCCAACCCATCTGACTCTTCATCTGAAGAGGAGATGGAGGAAGAAGATCTGTCTATGGTACAGGAAGCTGTCCCAGACGACGCACCTTCCACCCCTCCAGCTCTTGCTTCTCCGGCTTCTTCGGAGCAGGAGTCTGACCAGGAGGAGAGCATCCCGGAGTCCGTGGAGACATTCCTCGGGGAGGAGATCCTGAACGACACTTACCGTACTACACTCCAGCAGACATGCAACATGCAACTAGAAGGAGGTTCCTCAATCCAATACTCGAAACGGTTCCGGAAATCTCAAAAAACCTCAAGAAACAGCAGCAAGGATCAGGCCGTACGTCGCCAAAGAAGAACCTACTCTTCTCCCTGATCCGACAACACCACCAACAACAATCTCTCCGACGCATCCTCCTCCTCCCAAGAAAAACCGCACGAGACACAGACGCCGCTGACTACCTTAACTCCCTCCCTCTTTTACCACGTCCAGACAAGCCAAAATCATATACAGCTAAAGAGGGTCGAAAGGGGCTTGCTCCCCAAACCGTCCCTGCGCGCCTTCGGTGCGCGAAACCATTTGATCCGATTAAAGAGAAATGAAGAGAGAGGAGAGGATAGTGAGGCAGACTGGAGTTATAGCACAGTTATAAACAATAGATGCGCGAAGTGTTGTGTAATCACAGTGTAAATAAATCAAAGGTAATTCGTTAATTTTCGTCACATCTTGTTTTCATGAATGTTTGTCGGTTTAGCTAAGAAAATGGTGACGGTGGTACGTTAACAGTAACAAGCTAGACAATAGCTCATCGAGAACCCGGAATTCAAGTAGTTTTTATTGGTCATTTACCCTGTATCTAACATGAAAAGCAGACGACACTTGCAAAACAAATTCTTGAACAACTAATTTGTTTCATGTTTTGTCTCAAAAACATAGGTTATGACCCCTCAATGGAACGAGCTCGACGAGCTCGTGCGGTTCATTAAAGAGAAAAGAACGCCTTGCCTCCCTAGCCGCGAAAAATCACGACAGGTTAGCCGACAGCCAACTAATTTCTGAGCTAGAAGTAATCTGCGAAAGCCGACAAAAAACCTAAATACGCCAAATTATAGTGACATAACTGTGTAAATAGGATCCCAACCGCGGAGGTTAGGGCAGAATACACCCCCGGGTGTAGCTCTTTCGTTAAAGCCCCCCCCCCCCCCCCCCCCCCTTTGCAACAGGAAAAACTAAAATATAGTGTAACAACCATGTAAATAGGATCCAATCCGCGGAGGTTAGGGCAGAATACACTAATCACTAAAAATCGGAAATCCTTAAAATAAAATCGGGAACGAGAATGTGAATATAAAGGCAGATTAACAGCCCAGCTGTGGCCTTCTACCAGAAAGGGCTGTCTTCACCGACTCAGCTAAAATCACTAAAAATCGGAAGCCTCCAAATAAAATAGGGAACGAGAAGGTGAACCAACAGGCAGATTAACAGCTCAGCTGTGGCCTTCTACCAGAAAGGGCTGTCTTCACCGACTCAGCGAAAATTACTAAAAATTAGAAATCCAAAAAATAAAATCGTAAACGAGAAGGTGAATATAAAGGCAGATTAACAGCTCAGCCGTGCCCTTCTACCAGAAAGGGCTGTCTTCACCAACTCAGCTTAATTTGTTTTTCTCTCTTTTTTTCATATATTTTAATCAAGACTAATTCTGCCTTCTTCTTTTAGCAGGTACACAGAGTTGCTTTTTTTTTCGCCAGTACCCCAATAAAAGCTATGGCAACTATAACCGTTATGGATAAGATTAACCGCGACGGACTACAAACACCCTTCGCTCCCTCCCTAGAAGTGGCCACCCACCTCAAGGGAGGCGAGAGTTGGTCCTGCGCCTCACTTCTACCCCTTTTTCGTAAGCGTCTGTAGAGCGCATTTTTGACCCAGCCAAATAGGTTCCAATGCAGGCCTGCCCCCGAACCAGGGAAGTTCGGGTCTTTATTTGGGTGGTCCCCGAAAGAGGCCGTTGTTTTCTTCCACGAGCGAACGATAACATCAAGTGCTATCCTGAAAACCGACACAGCTTCAACTACCACGAACCGCCTGAGACAGACTATACTTGCCAATGATGGCCCTCTACCCCATCTGACTACAAGCATAAGTGGCAGACTCTACTTGCCCGAAAATCACCATCAAAGTACCCCCGGGGAGAGGTAGCACCTTTGTGAGAGGACCCTCTCTCACTCTGGTCCTCACCAGAGGGTTGAATCAACGACAATCAAAAAGACAACCCAACAACCTCATCTGACCATCTCACCAGAGACACCTGCCGAGTACCCGATCCTTTTCCACCTTCACCACGCCCAGACATGCAGCTTTCAAATCTTCAACTGTTAAAGAGGGTCGAAAGGGGCTTGCCCCTACAACGACCCTGCGCGCCTTCGGTGCGCGAAACCATTCAACCTTCTTTCTCAAAGAGAAATGAAGAGAGAGGAGAGGATAGTGAGGCAGACTGGAGTTATAGCACAGTTATAAACAATAGATGCGCGAAGTGTTGTGTAATCACAGTGTTAATAAATCAAAGGTAATTCGTTAATTTTCGTCACATCTTGTTTTTATGAATGTTTGTCGGTTTAGCTAAGAAAATGGTGACGGTGGTACGTTCACAGTAACTAGCTAGACAATAGCTCACAGAGAACCCGGGATTTAAGTAGCTTTTATTGGTCATTATCCGTGTGGGAGTTGCAAACAGCGAGGAAAATCTCCACCTGCTGCCGGGTCTCCCCTCCCTGAGATATAAATCTCGGGGAAAAAATGCTGGCTTCCCCATCCAAAAGGACGGAAAAGTTGTAAATTAAAAACCGAATTGCTCTAATTTCCAGCTCTCTATCTTTTCTACCTCCTCTATCTCATCAGACACACGACCAAACTGAATGACAAACTATGAGGGATTGAAACAATCCTCAAGCAAAGATGTGCAGAAAACCTAACAAGACCAAGGCAAGGATTGAAACAATCTTGCCAGCAAACAGCCCTTTTAAGGGCTTTTTTTTTTTTTTGTGTGGGGGGGGGGGGGGGGTGTTGGAGGTCATTTGGAATTCCCGAAGGAAAACCAGATACCTCAAAATCACATACGGCATCCTATCTCCCAGAAGGCTTGATGGATGACTCCCGGTTTTTTCAAACTAAACTGTTGGAGCTTTCTCCATTCCTTTTTTGTAACCGCTATGGTCATATACCGGGAACGCTACCAAACCGGCGTTGCTGTTTGGTTTTCTTTTTTCTTTTTCCCTTAAAATTGCCATCGCACAACATTATATTCTGGATCGCCACCATGGTGGGACTCAAACCTCTACCATCGCCAAGCTGGACCGAATAGAGCCCACTCTCTAATAGTCTTAATGGCGTTGAGGGTTTGGTCTTTGACAATCTATCACTCCAATGCAAACTGCCGGGAATTCTAACCGCGTGCATACCCCTTCAGACCCCATTTGAGGCAATGGGAAAGCTAGGCCTGTGTGATCCAAGATCCAAGTGAAATAAAATAAGGCTAACCGGGTCGCAAGGGATTTGTAAATCCCACATCGTCCCTGCGCGCCTTCGGCGCGCTAAAACCTTTCATTCATTCATTCATCAACCGTGTATCTAACATGAAAAGCAGACGACACTTGCAAAACAAATTCTTGAACAACTAATTTGTTTCATGTTTTGTATCAAAAACATAGGTTATGACCCCTCATTGGAACGAGCTTGACGAGCTCGTTCCAATGAGGGGTCATAACCAATGCTTTTGAGACAAAAAATGAAAAATAATGAAAATCAAATGCCGAGTTTTGTAATAGCGCTGCGCGGTTTTGGACGTTACGTTGGGTAAAGGGTTAAAGAAAGCTCTTTACAATAGTTTGACCTCAGTGTGAAGAGGATTGAGTTAGATTTTTTTCGATGTCTACTGCTCCACAATACACTTGAACTAAATGACTCATCGCACTTTCTCCCTGTGTAGAAACTCTAGAAATGGCATTAACACCAAAGACTTCTATACTGGCAAACCTATTTTTTGCATTCATCAAACATTTCCTTAATCATATTCCAAGCACGAACAGCAGACGACACTTCCAGAAAATGTCTTGAGTGTTTGGAATAACTAAATAATAATGCTCCAATTGTTGCATACATCCACTAGGTCAATACGGAGGTAGACATGTGTTTATGGTTTGTTATTCACCGAGAAAAGAGTGATATAGAGTCATATTTTTGTTCGGCTAACGCCTCGCCTGGTACGTTTACTGCGACGATGTAGATAGATAGATATTTATTCGTCCAGTAGCATACAGGAAGTACAATGGTTACAATACATAGTTCCCTTAATATATAACATGCTGTATACTACTGGGAGATGACATAGCCAGATTGGTTGTCTTCCAGTCATCTCCCTAAGGAATGTATTGCAGTATGATTCCATACCGACCAGTAACCAACGACCAATAACGACCAATAACAAACATTATCGTGCCAACTGTTTAATTTGACCAATCAAAGTGCTCTAATAGCATCGGTGGACTATATTAGGTTATTCAATGGGGAACCGGCTACGGGATTGAGTCAATATACTACCAGTGACCGTGTATGAGCCCATACATCCTCTCTGCTGGGCGCCATTTTGTTTCCCAATTAATTTTCCCACTTCAGATTTTCACCTATTTTCGTGCAAATAAAAGACAGTTCATTGGGCAACATTTTCGACACACGTAACTTGATCGTTGTCTTTTAATTTATTATTTAATTCGTTTGGTGGCATGATAAATACGTTACAGGACGTTTACTCGCCCGGTATGGGCTCAGAGCGATCAATATTAATCTCACTTTTCCTCACATGACGCCATACCTCGCAAGTAAACGTCCTGTAACTTATATTGGGACAGTTGGGTCGTTACATATACAGTTTATATGAGAGGGTGCAGTTATCTAGTGGCGCCATCCGATCCATATTGCTTTCACATATACACCATTAACAAATTATCAGCACATCGAGGGGGAATTAGCCTACCCGATGTTCTGTGTGCTGGAGGCCTAGTGGACAAACTAGGGTATCTGTCACGAAGCGACGACACGATAAGAGAGTACGAGCCTTCTCATACTCTATCCCGTGCAACGCGACGAGAATGGGTGTCCGGGGGACTCCATGGGAAAGAGTTTCAATATCTATTGTTAAAACAAGCAATTTAGTGGCTTTCCCGGCAGTTTCAAACAGGATTGCTCTTCATCACAAACCCATCCGATAATGAATTATGTCACGCAGACTTTGTTGCGCAACGATTGTACCACTCGCAGTAGGTTCATCACTGTGTTTTGAGGTCGATAATACCTTTTAACACAGTCGGTTTTGAAGTGACATATTCGTCAAAGGAACTTAACATATGCGTGTTGAACATCATAATGGAAGAATGTTTAAATCGGACGAAATATTAGCCCTATCTTTGGCAGTTGTTTTACCCCTCCCCCTTACACCCATGGTTTCTGCGTCACTGCTGGAGGTTCAAAAGAACAGTCCGTGTTTTCTCCTGAAAATGTTATTAATTACGCGAAATCTTTAGCAATGAGCTGGTGTCGTTAGTGACAGTGGGTATCTCAATAATACGCTCAGAATGTTGCACCTGGCACGATGAAATAAACTTGGGAAACTCTAATGAGGTACGGTTTGATATGAAATGCCTGAAACGAGTTTAAAAACAGAGGCTCAGATCGATTTTAGTGAACGAGGTTAAGAAATATCAAATCGGGACGGATTTCATATTCTTTTTATCACATAATCTGTAACTTAGAGCTTTACCAGCCGTAATGACCAAACGCCGACCAGAGTTATGCATAAATATCGCCAATCAAATTTATTATCAAATCAAAACAATAAAAAATGTTTCCTTATACGGGAAATATTTTTTTCAAATGTGGTCTCATGGTCATTTTAACTGGTTGAGTGCTGGAGGCCACTATCAGTGCTTTCAAAAAAATGAGGATGTCAGAGCAAAAAGCCGATGTTTTCCTCGCTCATGTTTTCTATTCAGTCAAACGCAAAAAATATTTTGTAAACACAAGTATGTTCTATTACAAATTATTGGAGAGTGCCAGTGGGCACTCTCCAATAATTTGCAATAAAACAAATTTTGAATAACAACTACAGGCCATTAAAAATAATCTAGCCCACAACCAGTTAACTTACGGTAAACAGTTTATGAAATAAATTACTTCAAAAACAGATATCTCTGCCGAATCTGACTCACCCACTGTCTTGCAACATCACGTTGACTTCTGGCGTCACGTGTTTAAAACGTGCTGTGGACTGTATTTACATAATGAGCTATTCGATTGTGATTATGTGATAAATTAATATCTCGTCAACTCCGACATTTTTTTTTTTACAAATCTTGAGCTTCAAAATGTTGATGTATTCATTTTAGTTAACATTTCTCAGGAACACGGACAGATATTAAAATAACCCCCAACTGACACGACTCAGATGGAAACAGACTGACAGGTGCACAACCGATTTATGAATGTTGCAAGTTATGTCCCTTCATGGGTTTCTTTTCGGCAAAACTTCTTGATTCTGAAATATCTGAATACCACAGGCATTTTACATATTAAAATGATGGTTGAGTTGTATAGATTCTGAATGAATGCATATCTGAAAGTAAACCGGTACGCATGGCTTCCAGTGATCACTGAAAGTGCGCTACCACATTCTGGTGGCTAAAATTGCCTTCGGATATTTAAGAACAAGGTTAGTGCATCAGACAAGCTGAATTCGCAACAGCGTTCGTGTTTGAAAGGAGTATTCAAATGTTTGGGTTTTGTTCATGAGAAACGTCAAATTTGTTTCTACTGACATATTTTCAGGTCACATATGATACCGTACTTAGAAGACCCACATGGTAGCACGTTGACAACCATACCTATTCAAAAATCGAAACGTGAAATCGCCGAGGAGATCATCAATTAAAATACTAACCACTGCCACAAATCCACACGTAGAAGATGTTTTCCAAACAAAATTGCATTTTCTGATGATATTTTGAGAGAATTTCGTGATTACAATACATGTAAACAAATTGCTTACAAAACATTTACCATGTGATCCTCACGTGAGATGACTGCCTCTTGTTTTGATGAAGATGCAAAAGGTATCTGAGTAAAGGAGTTTGTCGTTGTCTGAAGTATCAACACATGTATCACATAAATAATATAAGTTATCTCCGCCAACATGTATGGTATATGGAGATTTAAAACCTGGATGTCGGTTTTTAAACACCGAGCCGCAGGCGAGGTGATTAAATGAGACATCCAGGTATTAAATCTCCATATACCATACATGTTGGCGGAGATAACGTTTTTGTCCGTTTGAAACACAATACAAACATAGTGGAAATAAATTTGTGGACGCATTTCTCAGCTCCACAATCGCTTGGACCAAATTCGTGATAATTATTTTTTTTTATATAATCGCAGAAGACAACAGATAGAGTTACATCCCTTGGGTCGTTAAGGAAACGAGTAAACAGTATTTTGTTGACATATCGTCACCCGAGTTCCAATGTGTTCTATGTGCCAACTGGCACATAGAACACACTGGTGCTCAGGGGACGAATTATTTGCTCTTATTTTATTTTTATGATTGAATTGTCGGAAATCTGATGATATTTGTGACTACGACTATTTTCGGGTTTTTTGGTTCGATTTTTATTTCGAGGCGAGCAATAGCGGAAAGCTTTCGTTTAACTTTAAACCATATACCCCCGATGTTTCGCGTGCGCTTATACCCCGGATGTTGTACGCTCTCATATACCTTGGATGTTGGATGCATCATTTGCCATGGCTATATGTCCAAGGCATTCTGACCAATCAAAAGACCGAATTTATCGTGATATAGTGACAATATTAGTTATCGTATGTGGAGGAGACAGGCAGTTGCTCACCGTTGCTTGTTGGTTCTGTCCGAGTATTCCAGCTTTCTCCGCCCGTACATCTGTCCGACACGAGGTGACCATGGCTGTCGAAAGAGTCGTTAAAACCCAATAAACAAATTAAATAAAAAAATATTAGTTATCCTTGTGTCTTCCGGGGGTGTATGGGAATTTACACCGGTCTGGGGCTCAGACCGGCGCAGCCTCAGGGTGTATGAGTCCCCAGACAGTGTAAATTCCCATACATCCCGGAAGACACCAGGGTAACTGATTTATTTTCAAATCCTTTCGTTCTGTTACCCGACAGCTAATATAGCTTTTTTAACAATGTCTCATAAAATCATAAACATGGACATTAAGACTAGCTAATAAAGCTGATTTCCTTACTAAAATTTAGTGACACAGAATTTCAGCAACCAACCCCCCTCCCCACACTCCCTAACCCCTTTCACCTTCCAAGCACTTCGTGTCAGGATAGGCCTATTCATTTTCTGACTAATTGACCAAACAAGTTTTTTTTACCAGCTGCCTATTACCAGTTATTGTGTATTCCTGTTTTTACACAGTCGTTAACCACGATGTAAAAAATAAAGGATACTGTGAACTAAAAGTTATATCAAATACTACTTTCTGATTGGCTGAGAGGTACCTCTCAGCCAATCAGAAAATAGTATTTGATTTCATTTGGAATTAATAATTGTTATTCCCGTGTCTCAAACGACCGGTTGTTGCGTTCGAAAATAGGTGACAACAGAATAGAAATGTGTTTTCTCAAATTCAAAAAAGTTACTAAGATACAATTGAAAAATAATATTGGCCTCTCACTTTTGTACCACTGACAGTTATCTAAATTTTAGTAAGAAAATTAATACGCGCGAAGTTTTAATTCATTTTTCAACATCATTCAACTTCAAGGTTTTTATTCTGTTGTGTTATCTGGATTTTGCCTAAAAGATTAATTTGCGAATTTTCTAGGATTATAATGTCATTTTTTTTAATTAAACAGCTCTTTTCTCAAGTTATTCAAAATTTGCGTTCTTTTTTTACAAGATTACATTGTCATTAACCCGTTGAACCCCAGAGGCCGTTTTTCCGACCGGTGTAAAAGGAATGGAAGTCCGTAGGAACGTTAGTCCCTCTGGACCATTATTCCGCGGAATAGTCCTAGGTCTAACATTTCTAGGAATAGTAGTCCGGCGGACTACTATTCCTAGAAATGTTAGACCTAGGCTATAATTCCGCGGAATAATAGTCCAGAGGGACTAATTTTCCTACGGACTTCCATTCCTGTTACACCGGGCCACAAGCACGTCATAATGTCATTAAGTGAGATGGCTACAAGGTAACTGTGTAGTATACACCTATCAATATTTTCAACGTGCAGCCCTATGGCTGCACGTTGAAAATATTAATTGGTCTAACCCCAAATAATAAATATGGTCTCTTCCAATTGCTGCCATTGAACTGACATGGAATATACCACCAGCGCCCAAAGGGTTAAGATATGAATTATTTGTTATGAATGCGTTGGACTCATTTACATTTCGATTTGATGTATTGTTCATTCACGTGTCGCTGATGTTTATTTTGGTAAATTGTCATTTCTCTGGAAGGGAAGTGAGTGATAATTTACCCAAATGATATTTGTCTTACTGTTTGAGCAGAAAAACGTAGTTCTTCATTTTAAAACCGGGAAGTTCCGACGGAGTTTTAGCATAATAAATACTTTGCACGACCTTTAGTTTAGTGATACTGTGTCATAGGAGGCCCAGGGAATACAATCTCAGGTTCAGATAACCTCACCCGCAGTCCCAAAGCTAGTGGGGACCGAGAGCGATTTGACCTTCATGACCGTGTATGACGGATTTTTTTATGTCCGTTAGAAAAATTGTTGATCTCCTGAACGCCAAAATCTTCTCTGAAAGCAGCTGTTTTTGACCATTTGACGAAACCACAATTTTACTAAGGCAAAATATCCTTACGGTACAGTCGCCGTGGACTGGTCATAATCAACGCGTGGGCAGTGGTGTCCACGCATGCGTTTACCGGGTAATAAAAAATCATCAGCAAAATTACCCGGTGCTTCATTAATTAATTTTTTGATGATTATTCCTATAATTAGTGTTTGGAATTTAAAGTTATTGTGTCCGTGGAAATATTGCCCACCCGTGTCAAAAAACCTTTGTATGAAAACGTTCATTATAAGAAACCAGTAGACATGTACCTGAACACATTTGGTGTATTATTATTTTTTAAAGAATTAGTTTCGTTCAACGAATGTAATTCTTTAAAATGATAATAAAAAACGAACGTTTCCGACCTGTTTCGTTTATAATGTTTTAAAAACGTATACTGAGTTAGGTTCCAAGTTTGTACCGAGGACCAGTGGTGGTCAAAGAGCACATGGTGCGACGGCCTGAGCAGTACCTCTTTTGGGCGGCAAAATATCTCAATATAACCATGAAATCCAAATGTCCATATGAAGCCAGCCATCTGAAGAAATTACAGACGATGCATGTGGAAAGATCAGCTCCTATAAGGTTGGCCCCGGTGGCAATGCGTGCTTGTTTACGACTGCAATAAGAGGGAACACTGTCGGAAAAATTTATTTCTCACCCCACCATATGCCGGAAATTTTAGGATTCTGGTATTGGGCCTGCTCGCCCTATGTGGTTTCTCTTCCTTTATATGACAACACATCACCCAGTTATAAAGGCTATGCAACCTGCAGTATGTGTCGGATGGGAATGCCATCTGTCTTGATTTTTACTCCATCAGGACTGTTCGTGTAATAGATACCTTCTTTGATGTTATAAAATGCGGTAGATCGCATATTTTAGGGGGAGGCTTTTCCGAATAAGAACCAACTAACTGACGAGTAAGATCCGACACGTTTTGGAAATAAACCAGACCAGTGAAGCTGCGAAAAACTTCCGTGCATTCAAATCACATAACGTCGTTTGCATACTGTATTGGCTTCATGGATAATGTTTTGGCGCAAAGGCAAGTGTTTAAATATGCCTTGACGTATTGGTTCAACTTTTCTATATATGTTACCTGCACAAAGTGAATAATAATGGTGACTAGTTCAAACAAATTCTTCGAGAATCAGATCCGAGAGTGTGTAAGATACGTGAAATGCGTGAAATGATTTAACATAAGCGTACGGGACTATTTTTCACTGGGGAGGGGGTGGGGGGGGGGGGGGGGGGGGGGGTCTGGGCCCTTTTTGCCGGTATAAGTTGAATGTCAGGAAGAGATGCCGAATGCATCACCCGAGGGTCGTCGGTCCGAGAGGGTGGTATAGCAGGGGTGACCCCTCACAGTGTTGGGGTCAGGAGGCGTCCCCTGGGAAAATTATTAGAAATTGGATGCCCAGAGTAGTAGGAGATGAGGTACCCGTCCCCTATTGGCAGGATCTCATGTGACGTCATAGTCACGTGACCTGGTGGCGCCATGTTTGGTTGTCATGATAACCTGCGTGAGCGGCCATCTTGTGACGTCATCCCCATAGTGATACGTGGTCCTAGTGCATACGCAGCTCGTGTTGTTAGGTGATACGTCTTTCCGTCGGCCATTTTGAAAACTGGAGGCCGCCATCTTGGTTTCTATGGTAGCACGTAGTTGCTATGTGACCCAAAGTCTTCTTATAGGACAAGGGTATGTTCGGAGGGTGTGTTCTTTTGTACAAAAGTAATTTCCCGATTCGTAGAATTACCCAAATAAACCTGACAAGTTGTACTCTTTCGAAATCTTTCAGACTTCTCTGCTTCTATCTATCTATGCAATACCCACCTGCGGCATCCGCGTTGTGTCCTTGGGCAAGACACTTAACCCCCATTGCCTACGTGGGGGCACGGTGGCGTTGTGTACTAAGGCGTACTGCACGTCGATGGTGCACGTGTCTTCAACCAATGCTAACACTGCTTGTGTGGAGTTAGTATGTTGGGGAGCTGACAGTTGCTCGCCGTTGCTCGGTGGTTCTCTCCGGGTTCTCCGGCTTCCTCCGCCCGTAAAACTGTCGTGGTCATGATTAGCCATTGTGCATAAATATGTGACCTTAAACACCAATAAATAAATAAATATCTATGCAATAGTTATCGTCTACCCGACGATGTTCGTTTGTCCTGGAATATGCTCCAGTGGAGTTGAAGAGCCTATCAGCTGGAACAGCTTTGCTTAATATTACTATATTTAGCTTTTCTGGTCTGTTCTTGTTAGTCTTGAGCCTATTCCGAGTACTCTTGTTGTTTCGTTTATCTAGATTACCCAATCAGTTCACTATACCGGCCCTAACTAACCAATCAGATTGCTTGATTTCCCATAATCTATATGCGGAGTTATCTCCCTTCTATATAACAAAAACCTATGTCATTCCCAAAGTCAATAAGCTATAGAGCAGTTACTGAAAAGTCATTGCTCGAACGACTCGAAGCCCATCGAGCAAATGAGCTACAGAGCAATTGCTCGATCGAGTAACTCGCACATACGACTCTTAGCCTCATTTCGGAAAAAAGGATTCTGCTAACCCCAGACGTTTCCCCAAAAGGGATTCTGTGAGTAGGATACCTAGAAAAGGGGTTGATTATTTTCCTCAATAAGCTAAAGGGCCAAGAGAGTAATTGCTTCATGAGCTATTGCTCGACCGACTCGCAGCCCATCGAGCAAATGAGCTTTAGAGCAATTGCTCGATCATAGTGACTCACACATACTGCTCGAACGACTCGAAGCCCATCGAGCAAATGGGCTTTAGGGCAATTGCTCGAAAGAGAGACTCCACATACTGCTCTACGGCTCGCTTGGGTATTTTAGGATACCTATGATATTGGACTATTGGAAGACACTTGTTGTAGACACCTTACATCCGGGTACTTCATGCTACATCCGGGTTCTTATGTTGGGAAAGGTATGAATCGGCTTAAACCTCATTTGTGTCATGACCGTCGTCGAGTGAAGACATGTTACCAGTTCGGTGCAGATACTGTTCCAAGTTATTTTCGAGATCGGATAATGCCAGAAGACACGAGAAGACCCATTGTCGGCTCCAGATATTTTACGAAGTTGTTCACCCAAGCACAAAACATGAAGAGGCATGAAGAACATCACTGTCAAAGAAGAACAGAAGAGAGGAGAGATACTGGAGATTCAATGACTGACCAGAATAAAGTACTTTTAGAATTTTTCCGGGATGCTGACAAAGAGGAAATCGATGCCGTTCTACGCGATGCTGATGAAGATTTGATTACCTGTTTAAGTAAATGTGCTACCAACACCCCCGAAGATAAAATATCACTGAATTTGGCTGAATGTGATGACCTGCGAAAATACGAACATGTATTGAAGCTGCTAACAGATGATGGAATTTCTACCGATATAAAAAGAAGTATATTACGAAAGAGTTGTTTTCTCTCGGCGCTTATCAACCCAGCCCTAGCTCTGAAAAGAGTACAAAAGGGATGTACCAACACCAAATGCTCATTTGTTCTTCGACCACGAAAGAGTAAAGACTATGGACCTGCGAACCGTTCGAGATTCGGCTCGACTCGAAACCATCGCCGAGATTCGATTCGACTCGATACCTCACAGTCCGATTCGTATTTTTCGAACCGACCTCTGTTCAAACGGCGAATTATATGTGCACTCGCTCGCATCAAGAACACGCCGTCATACGCTAACGATAGTGTAATAAATCGCTCTCTGAACGTATTAGCTCTCCAATTTTGTTGATTATTAAACCCCCGGGCTACCGTACGATCTCTGAAGGTCAGGGAAGATTCGTCCCCGGGAATATTCGTCCCCGGGTTTTTGAGAATATTGTATGTCTATCTTCACTATTAGTGCGCGATACTGTGTTTCGCGAGACTTTGAGTTTGAGATTTTTTATCATATTTTCCGACATGCCTTGTTTGCTTTTATAATAATGGTATTTGGTGCTGATGACGCTGAGCACGAGCCACGACCACCAAGTGGGTAGAATAAAACTGCGAGTCTATGAGTTCAGGATCAATTGGTCTGGAATCGAGTATTCTCGCACTGCGAGAATACTCGATTCCAGACCAATTGATTCTGAACTCATCCAGCATGCAGAGTACCGGTATTGCAGACTATGGAAGCACGAATGTCGCCGTCGCGCCGGTTTCAAGGTTCGAGATTCGACTCGACTCGATACCAGAGGGATGATTCGACTCGAGATTCGGCTCGAAGTTTTATCCCCGGCTCGCAGGTCCCTAGTAAAGACATGGCGATTCATAACTGCGAGTACTGTGGAAAAACATTTTCTCGAATGTTTAACATGAAGAGGCACAAAGAAGAAGTTTGCTCAAACCGACAAACGGAAAAAATCGAGCAACACTGCAAGACTAGACAGACATTCAGATACACTGCGAATCCTCTCTGATGCGGATCGACATGAAGCCAAGACTATGATCAAGACGGCCAATGATGATTTGATACAATGCATATGTGATTGTGCCTCGAATATCTTGAAGGGGGTCATACCAATAACCAAATCTGAGCTCAGCTGATCCCTTACAAACACCAGATTAGGAGAATTGCCTTACCAAGAAGAAGACGTTTCTATGATGGGAACTATCGTCCAAAGTGCCTATGACAAATACCAAGGCAATTTTGACAACCTCATTTACAAGTATATCGAGGATGGAATGGACAGAGAAGATGCTGTTGAAACAGCGTATAGAGCACTTCAAAAGAGTGTCAGAGAAGCCATTAGTGCGAAATACATTAATACCCTTGTGTACATTAGAAATGTTTGCAACGACTCAATACACAAGAAACAGCCAAGCGTCGTCTTGAAGAAGAGGACTTTGACTTTGAAGAATCCAAGAAATATGCCTTGGAAAAGCGAAAATTTCTGTTCGACAACCTTATGACAAACTACTCGTTCAGAGTAGAAGATGAAGAAGAAGAAGACGACGATTAGAGAAAAAAGTATAAAAGGAATGTTAGTATGAAAATAAACTCATTTCCATTCTGAACGTTGAAGAGTGAAGATGTCTGTGTCAACAACAGTGCTCAGATTCAAAGATGACTTACACATACAGATCTTCAAGAATGATGCTGGATTAAAACTGACTTCCCAAGAACTGACCCAAGTGATTCGTGTGGTAAATGGAGCCAAGAGAAAAAATCTAGACATGATTGCTTGTGGAAAGAAACAAAGATGTGTGGATACTGGCTGATTAGTAAACAAAAGAACGAAAACAGACGAACTGACTGATGCATCCACTACAAACAAGAATGTAGTTACTACTCAAATTATGAATCAGTCTGAAGAAAAGAGAGCGATTCCAGCTTCCGTAAAGAACGAAGTTACCACTACGAAGAAGTCTGAAATTTCTACTGAAAATAACAGTGATGTTCAGAAGACTGAAGTTACTACTCAAACTATGAAGAAGCCCGAAGAAGATCAAAACAAGAACGAAGTTGCCACTACGAAGAAGCCTGAAGTTTCTACTGAAACTAAGAATGCTGTTCAGAAGACTGAAGTTACTACTCAAACTATGAAACAGCTAAAAGACAAGAAAGAGGAATCCGAAAAGAAGAAAGATGCCAGACAGGAAATTAAAGCAACCAACAGAGCCAAGCTACCAGCGATCAATCAGAGAACGTGTTTTATCAAGAACCTAGCCAGACAATGGGAAGAAGCTCCAACCAACAAGAAGATGAGATGGTTAGCACATGAGAGAAGAACTACAAACACGAAATTAAAAAATTGAATTGTAAATTGTATACTCGAATAAAAATGAAAGAAATGTTATATACTGTTGTTTGTTTTTTATCTACTATCCCAACAGAAGAACCCGGATGTAGCATGAAGTACCTGGATGTAAGGTTTCTACAAGTATCCTCCAATAGTCCAATATCATAGGGATCCTAAATACCCAAAAGAGTCGTAGAGTCACACGGGCGAGCAATTGCTCAAAGACTCATTTGCTCGATGGGCTTCGAGTTGTTAAAGCAGTATGTGGAGTCACTCGATCGAGCAATTGCTCTAAAGCTCATTTGCTCGGTGGGCTTCGAGTCGTTCGAGCAATACCTCAAGGAGCAATTACTCTCTTGGCTCTTTAGCTTATTGGGAAAATCATCAACCCAGTTTCTAGGTATCCTACTTACAGAATCCATCTATGGGAAACGTCGGAGGTTAGCAGAATCCCTTTTTCCGAAATGAGGCTAAGAGTCGTATGTGCGAGTCACTCGATCGAGCAATTGCTCTGTAGCTCATTTGCTTCATGGGATTCGAGTCGTTCGCGCAATATGTGGAGTCTGTCGATCGAGCAATTGTTCTAAAGCTCATTTGCTCGATGGGCTTCGAGTTGTTCGAGCAATGACTTTTCAGTAACTGCTCGATAGCTTATTGGCTTTGGGAATGACATAGGCTTTTGTTATATAGAAGGGAGACAACTCTGCATACAGATTATGGGAAATCAAGCAATCTAAATGGTTAGTTAGCACCAGTAAAGTGAACTGATTGGGTGATCTAGATAAATGAAACAACAAGAGTACTCGGAATAGGCTCAAAACTAACAAGAACAGACCAGAAAAGCTAAATATAGTAATAATAAGCAAAGCTGCTCCAGCTGATAGGCTCTTCTACTCTACTGGAGCATACTCCAGGACAAACGAACATCGTCGGGTAGACGATAACTACTGCATAGATAGATAGAAGCAGAGAAGTACAACTTGTCGGGTGTATTTGGATAATTCTTCGAATCGGGAAATTACTCCTGCACAAAGGAACACACCCTCCGAACATACCCCTGTCCTATAAGAAGCATGTGAGTCACATAGCAACCACGTGCTACCATAGAAACTAAGATGGCGGCTTCCAGTATACAAAATGGCCGACGGAAACACGTATCACCCTAACAACACGAGCTGCGCATGCGCACTAGGACCACGTATCACTATGGGGATGACGTCACAACATGGCCGCTCACGCGGGTTACCATGACGACCAAACATGGCGCCACCAGGTCACGTGACTATGACGTCACATGAGATCCTACATGAGATCCTGCCAATAGGGGACGGTTACCTCATCTCCTACTACTGTCCTGAGAGCAACTTTGAGGCTTCCGAAGCATCTATTCAGGATATTTTTTCGGAGTGATATATGACCTCATTTTAGCAGAAATATTCTTAATACGTATCAGAATCCATTTAATTTCGTACCCTAGGGACTCAATCTGAAAAAGTAAAATATATCAATTTCAGCGGCATGCATGGGGTCTCTGTCTCTGTCAAACTCAAATTGATGTATTTTACTTTTTCAGATTGAGAACAACATTATTCAGAATGAAGACAGGCGATGATTTATATTCATTCTATATTTCCTTCTATTAGTAATCTAATACTACTTAAAGTACCGCAATTTCCAAGCTGAAACAAACAAATTTTTTCGACATTTCCGGCAACCGAACTGACCAAACTTTTCGGGCAATTTGCCCGAAGAATCTGCTCCTTCACATCTCTTGCGGGGGGGGGGGGGGGGGGGCTACAGCCCTCCCTGACTCCCGGCCCGCATGCCTATGGATTTTAAAATGAAGCGTGAATATTTAATTACAGATGGCTGCATACCTACCTTAAAAGAATGGTTCAGTCCATGGTCCATTGCCTGTCTTCCAAAATTTTAGGATGTGCTCCGTATTGTTGGCATAAAGGACATAAAGGACAATTCCATTGAACACTACAAAAGAAATGTCACTGTCTAACAAGGAAGAATCTAAAATTTTACCAATTAATTGAAAAATAAACCCCAAAGTTCAGCTGAATTGGAGTGGTTTGAAGGTGACAGCAGACCAGGGGGCCAATACTATAAAACTTCTACAATTGTATTTTCTAGAATTGTATTTTCTAGTTATGACTTTAAATGGGTTAAAATGAACAATTAGCATTTTCAAAGACCTGGCAATTCGCCAGTTGGCAAATTGCCATATCTTTTAAAATGCTAATGATTCATTTTAGTCAGTTACATTAATAGGAAGAAAATACAGTTCTACAAAATACAATTGTAAAAGGTTTATACTATTGGTCCCTGGTAGCAATTTTGGAGGCAGATGGGACAGTACAAGAAGTTATCCACACCCACGTTGCTTGCTCTTTAGTCACAATGTTTTCTAAAGAGCAAGGAACCGGAAGGCGCAAGAGATCCCACACTCGAACTGGGTATACTCTAAAATCAGTTGAGTTGAAAATTAACCCAAATTAACTTGGTTGAGTGAATATGCCCAGTTTTAACCAAATTGATTTTAGAGTATTATATTTCACTGAACACTCTCCGTCTTATTGGAGGACATTGAGAATGGAACTTCGGCATTCCATTTTGACAGGAGTCATCAGTTGACGGAAGATGAAGATGGAGGTGAAGGTGTAAATAAAGTACGAGAATAAACCCACGTTGCATGCTCTTTGGTCACAATGCTTTTCAGCATACGTCAAGGAACCGGAAGACGCAAGAGATCACACTCTCGAACTTGGTAATATTCCACTGGACTCTCTCCGTCTTATTGCAGCACATAGTGAATGAAAGTTCGGCATTGCTTTTTGGCAGGAATCGTCAGTACATGGAAGTCGAAGGTGTAGTAAAGAACACGGGAATCGGGAAATGAGCCCACGCTTAGCAAAAATAATACAAAAAATGGCGCAAAATATAAATAATGAAAATTCAACATCGTACAAAGCATCAACAAAATAGAAGGCAGAATTGAAATGTGTTGTAAAAAAGATACCAAACTGAAGAAAACACACGACAAACGCTTATTGTGCTATGAGTAAAAGAAATTTGTTTACTTCGAAATTCTCATCTTTGATATTCCTCAAATTCAAATTAAATATATACAAATTATACATCAAAATGACGGTTGTGATGTATAGAACAGGGAAAACATCTGCAGTCAACTGACACCAATGGTTCCTGGAAGTCTGCTACCGTATTCGTACCGGAACTGATAATAAAATAATATTTCAGAACAACTCGTGGCCAAGTGGAGTTTATTAAACTTTTCGGCATTCAGACGTACATAGAGGTCCTCTATATATGGCTAAAGTGGGCGTGGCAGTGAAAGGGTTAAATATTTTAGGTTAAAGGATTAATCCCCAGTCAAGCTGGGGTGATTCTTGACACCCTAATCATACTGTCTGAGAAGTACATTGAAATTGCCCGAGCATGAAACTCATGTTTTTTTCAAGTCAACCCAGGATACGTGTCATGGAGCTGGTTACAGTCTGGCTCAAAATGGCATAGCTTTAATAGAATTTATGTTCAAAACTGTTCAAAAATTTTCAAGTTGCAAAAGTGTGGTTTTTACAGGTTTTTAGTGATAATTTTGATGAACATAGAATCTGTTGCACTCAGAGAACAGAGAGAAATGTGATATTAAATCATATGAGCAACATGCACCCTCTTTATTTTACAACTCATGTTATGTTAAGTTTTAATATTTCATTGTTCACCTAACATTTATTTGTATTTAGTTGTTCTGGTTTGGCAATTACAAACGAGGTTTGATTAACCCTTTACCCAACGTAACGGCCAAAACCGGCCAGCGCTAATCTAAAAAAAAACGCCAAATAATTTTTATTATTTTTTCATTTTTTGGCTCAAAAACATAGGTTATGACACCTCATTGGAACGGGCTCGTCGAGCTCGTTCCAATGAGAGGTGATAACATATGTTTTGAGACAAAAATGAAAAACATTAGTTACTGAAGAATTTTTTTATAGGTGTCGTCTGCTTTTCATGTCAGGTAAAGGGATAACTCAGCTTTTTATTCTACCAGTATGTGCAACACAGATTCCATACCTATAGACTTTTACCATAACAGTCGATAAAGACGTAAAGTATTTTGTTCTTTCAATGCTGACTCAGTTTGATAGGGGGAGCACGGTGGCTCAGTGGTAGACTGTTGGACTTCTATGCTAGAGATCCCGAGTTCGATCTCCGTCCGGGACGACCCGGCCTTGGGCAAGGCACTTTATCCCGGTTGCCTACATGGGGGCACGATGACGCCGTGTACTCATGCGTACTGCATGTCGATGGTGTACATGTCTTCACCCGCTGTAACCCTGCTTGAGCGAAGCTTGAACAGAGTTAGAATGTTGAGGAACTGACAGTTGCTCGGTGGTTCTCTCCGGGTACTCCGGCTTCCTCCACCCGTAAAACTGCCACGGTCACGATTAGCCATTGTGCATAAGAATGTGACCTGAAACACCAATAAATAAATTAGTTTGATAGGACTATAATAAGCATAGATAGCTAAAGGCAGCCAAAGAAAATGTGAAAACAAATGGCAATCATCCAGAATCAATGGGAACTGATGGGAATGGAATTTTTCTCTTGCATGTTTTTTCCTCAAATGAAATTGTACCCAACCCCACCTTTGCGGTTATTTAGAGAAAAGTATTTTGTGAAAAATTAAAACAGGGTCCTCTAATAACATGAATAATGGTATATTATGCACTTGTTTATAAAGAGATGCATTCAAATTAAATTTCAGAGTGACAGTTTGTCTGTGAGATTTTTTTTAAAAAAAATTGCATGAAACCCTGTGAAACCGGACAAAATCTGCTTTGGGGTCTCGGACCCACTTACCCTCTCACCCGGACCTAGTATCCGGAAAATATTTACGACCCCCGGAAAAAAAACTATGAATAAAGCTTAAGTGCCGTAGCATGGGTGAAATGACTAGTCTAGAGATGGGCGGTATTGGAATTTTGAGTTCGGTATCGGTTTCGGTATTTTTGTGTGGGCATACCGCGGTATCGGTTCGGTATTCGGTATGTGACTTCAGATTCACTGATAGTACCAAAGGGGAATCCATGTCAGAAAAATACAGAATAAGTTGTTCTTGTATCATTCTATCACAGTGCTACACAGGCCATTGCTGATGGGCTCAACATTGTCATTCTTTTGTCAACACAGATCATATCTACAGTAATTTGGTGACTTGTTCTAAATGCGCCTTAACTTTTTAAGCTCCACTTAAGGCGTCTGTAATCATAGAATGTGTGTCCTGAAGATGTCATCTGTAGGTGGGCCTGGTGACAGTACTAGAATTATCTGGTCAGTGATTTCTAGCCAAGTCTTGGCTGCCTGTTAAAGCAGCCAAGACTTGGCTGGAAATCACTGCTAAGCAACTGGACATATACAGGTCGTAGACTATTGATAATTTAGTACAACTGCCCTGGTCCTTAAGGCTTAACAAAACTGAAGAATAAAATCAGTCACTTCTTTCATGAAAATGAACACTTCCATTGCTATCAATCGTCAAGGCCTTATTGATAGCGAATGCACAGGGAAAATTGAAAATACCGTTGGTTTCGGTGTTCAAAGATTGGGTCTTTTCGGTGTCCCCATGATATCGGTATCGGTTCGGTTTTTCGGTATATTGTCCATCTCTAATGACTACTCGGGAAAGCTGCCGAAAGAAGGTAAGCAAATGCTTTCAAGAAAAACACAAATCTGCGTGCTTATATTCAAATGCAGAATATCATACACCAAACATCAAATGTATATATATTTTCCAACAAGTGTCAAGCTTTTGGCGTTTGCATCAAGTGTCCAGGGCTTAACATTCATTGGCATGGCCTGTGTATTTCATAGCTGCAATGCGAATGTGATATTAAGTGCAGGGACGTGGCTGGATGTTTCCGATTGGGGGTGTAGGGTAGTGAATTCCCAACTGGGGAGGGGGCAGGAGTTGGAATCCCCGGGACTGGTGCCTCCCCCTAGTTGGAAATTCGCTAGTATCGCTACCGAGAACGATTTTGAAAATGAAGCCATGAAAGGGGGCATAAAATTGATTCTAATAACTGAAATGCCAACACATTTATGATAGAATTATCAGGTTATTATTATTTGGTATTTTTCTGGGAATTGAATATGTACTAAACAAATGCTCAAGCTTAGAACTCCACACTGTCCTAACATTAAATCAGATCTTATGCAGGAATGATCAATTTTTGATGTTTCATCATTTTGTAACTGTGAATGATGGAATTAACTCGGGATAACGATTTTACACGGTGTGATTTTCTTGAAGTGCATATCGAGGATTTTTTTATGACGATAAGTAAACGTACTATATAAATCTCGTACCGACTGACATCATGCATACTTATGAAGCTTGATATTGCGCACACCGTAGTTGTAAATAGTAACAGTTAGAATTTTTGCTGATTTAAAACCGAGTTGGAATTTTGGGAAGTAAAGGAGATATCAGCATCAGCAAAGAAGCCTTAAAATCCAGATAGATGGAATTTCCAACTACTCATGACTTGCCCTTCGAATTTCCAAATTCAGGAATTTTTGGCCAGGATTGGGGGGGGGGGTGACCCACCCCACCCTGTCGCCACGTCCCTGATTGAGTGGTCACGGTGAAACAGTAGCTCCGTTACCATATACAAATCTAGCGGGTCCACACGTCACAGGACGGGAAGCCCCCATCCGTACAACGACTGAAAACTAGCCTATTGCATATCAAGGGGGATAATAAAACTTCCAATTTCTATCTGGACGGAATCACAGACTTTCTATTAAAATAATAGATTACAAAGTGATACTCAATGAAAGGTCAATCAACTTGTTCTCTATATATACACAGTCTTTCGAATATCGGTCAGAAGAATACTTGTTTGCCTTGCCCACTTGTGAGCCACAGCCCTGTGAGAAATTGGGGAAGCCATCCTGCAGTTTTTAAATTTTATCGCTCTTGGATAGGTTCTATTGACTTTCGAAGTAAGGGGTTACACCATTTGGCCTCGGCCATTTTCCTGAAACGTCAACTAAACGCAGCTTAGCGAGCGTAGCGGTCGATGTCCCCAATTTCCAAGTCAGTGTCGAGACAGTGGTTTCAGAAACCGGTTGTATCGACTTAACTGAGTCTGACTCACAAGTTCAGGGTCGATCGAATTACCCCAGACACGATATAGCCCAGCTGTCTCCAAACAGTGCCCGACACAATCAGCTCTATCACACATTTGTCAAATACCTACACTTCACTCTTGGTCCAGTCCCTGGTTGAAAAACTTAGGAATCTGGCTCCATAATTGGCACAATCGTAAGAAACACAATTCAGTCATTTCCGTTCAGTTTCTTGTCGTAAATTTTCAAAAGAATGCCATGCGAATAATCCTGTCGATCGGCCATCTGTCGTTGAAAAAAGGTTAGCAGCACTTACAAGTAACTCAAGTGCAGTAAACATTGCAATAAATTCCAGATTTTATGGTACAACAATGAAGGTTTAGTGTCCATAACAACAATTATCATGTTTTGTGTTCAAGTAACTCAAAAAGGAAATGGATAGGTTCCAGCACAGTTGTATTGAAAAACTCACATAGTTTATCGATCCAAAACCGTATCAGTCAGACGGTTTGATTTTATGTTAGCATAATGTACTGCCAAGTCGATATGATATGACAATTGCATCCACGTCTTACGTTTGAGTAACATGTTGTAATCAGCAGTTCCGTAGGTACGGGGAAGTTGGGGAGATGTGGGGGATGGGGGGGGGGGGGATCTCATGTTTTTTTTTATTCCTACACCCTTTCAAAGATTTATCGGATCTGGTCAATGACGTGGCAGTCCGTTCATGCTAAAAATAGTATCCAGTTATCAGTTTGGGACTGTCTTCCTGAGAAGAATTTCAAACTTCAGTGACCCTCTCTTAAAACGCGGTGTTGAAACCATATAATTTCAGACAGAAATTAGCAGCGCAAAACATCACGGCACGTGATGATGCCTTGCATTGCTATTTTTTGTATTGCACCCACCAGGAATCTACTGTTGCAGTAAGGCTATGTCTCACTTTTAGACTGTTAATTTTTACATGTACCCTACAGAAAATGTTGCAACACTTAATCATTTCAATTAACTAACATTACACAACAAGTGTAAATGTCACAATCGATCGTAAAATCAATAAGGAAGTGAAAAATCGGCAGATCGGAGCCGTTTGGAGAATACGGGAGTATTACGATTATTATTAAACTTTTTACCGAACAGATGACGACATTTTTTTTAAAAAAAACCCCAGTTTTTAATAACCAATAATGTTCATTTCTTACACAAATACATAGGTTATAGAGTATCCCACCCCCTCTCCCAGGAACGGACAAGACGATCAAGTTCCAGTAAGGGGTCCGAATCCATGTTTTGGAGGTAGGAAGTGAAAATGAATATAATATTAACGGCGATTCTTTTAAATTACACCGGCCAGTTTTAGCCGTATTATTAGGAATGTTTTGGAGGGGTCGTGGGGGTGGGGGGTAAAGGCTCGGTACAAGGAACAAATGCTGAATTGTCTTGGGCGGGGCGGAGAGTGTGCTTTAGCCCTTTACCCAACGAATCGCCCACATCCGCCCGCGTAATATGCAAATTCAGCAGTTGAAAAAATATTATTTTTCAAAAAATTTCAACAAAACCATATCATGTGACCCCTCGTTGGAACGGGCTCGTCGAGCTCGTTCCAACGAGGTGTCACATGATATGGTTTTGTTGAAATTTTTTGAAAAATTTTAAAAAATCATATTTAAAATAATAAATTTTTATATCGTCTGCGTTGGGTAAAAGGTTAAAAAAACAATCACATCGAATTGCAAAGCGAATTGAAAAAAAATAATTCTATACATAGACATCGACTATGAGAGTGTCCCATCCACCTACACTGCAAAAAATATAGGTTCTCCTTAGAACCAAAACTGGTTCTAATCTTGTCCCTGAGATGGAACCAGTTCTGTTTCAACAGTATTTATTTCAAATCAAATAAATTTACCAAGATTAGCATTCAATTTTAACAGAATATTACATGAACTGAAGTAGATTCAGCAGTAAACTTGGAGCTTATTCAACGCAGTCGCCAAACATTTTGAAACAAAGGAGATATGAACAGTGGGCATATCGAACCAGTTTTGGTTCTGCTTCGAACCAAAACTGGTTCGATATGCCAACTGTTCATATCTCCTTTGCTTAATAATGATTTGAGACAACCTCGTACAAGCTCTAAACTTACAGCTTAAACCCCCTCAATTTATGTTTAATTCTGTTAATATTTAATGTTAATCTTTATAAATTTATTTGATTTAAAATAAATACTGTTTAAACAGAACTGGTTCCATCTCAGGGACAAGATTAGAACCAGTTTTGGTTCTGAAGAGAACCTATATTTTTTGCAGTGTATGTTTTCAGCCTTTGCCACGAGACGCTGTCCTATCCATCACCCCTGCCCGTGTTTCCCATCTCGAACTTCACTTCTGTTCACATCAGCGGGAAGACTTTAGGAATACGTGTTTTAGGCCTAACTGTTGGGTGCTTTACTAGCTGGGTGATTTTGAGCTAGCAATGAACGCAGCCGGCCACAGACACATAGGGCAGTCAGTTATAGGTTGTGATTGGCAAACCTTCATATTTCCTCAGCCTACCTAATGTTCAGTCATAGTATGCTGTGCTGTTTTCCACTCTTGAGGCTGATAACTTCGCAAGAAACCTTGTGATTAACCGTACTTTTCAGGGGTTTTCCAATCTCATCTGATCTCTGGTTTGAAACTTAAATTAAAGACAGTTGTAATCTCCACATTCTGTGATGTCAAATTTTGTATTATAATCTTTCACAATAAGCGATAGTTTTCATTTGCTTCACTTCGTTCGAAAAAGTTCTTTCAATCCATTTTCCGATATTGTACTATTAATTTGTGAAACAAATTGCAATGTTTACATCAGAACTCCGACACGAGTTGACCCTGGCTGTCGAAAGTGTCGTTAAACCACAATAAATAAATAAATAAATAAATAAATAAATAAATAAATAAATAAATAAATAAATAAATAAATAAATAAAATAAATAAGAACTGAAGTTCTCTATAATGGGTACTATATTATAAATATTGCGTGACTTTGGGTTGGCAATGCCAAAATGGCAGTCCTCGAGGAGGCGAGTGGACTATTCTTCCCAGAGGACCATTATTTTGGCATGCAATACTTATTATATTTTATCACACACCTATTAATGTAAAACAAGGGATTTCCACTGTTCTGCCTGTGCGATAAAAATACAGTTGTATCGCACATGTGGTGATATAAAACACTTTCGATTTCGTTTCCAACGTAAACAGAGAAGGAACCCGTCTAAATAAAACACGTCATCATTGGTCGAATGCACTGAAGTGGAGATCGCTTGAAATTCCAAGTTCCTCATTTAGATTTGTTTACCCGGGATATTTAAATCAGATTCGAGTCAAAAACCAACAAAATAAAAATAACATTCTGACTGCTTGTTCCATGACAAATACTTTCCACAACTGGTCATACAATGATGTAGTGTGCTAAACTTATTAGGTACTTAAAAAGTTTTTGTTGTGTTATTCCATGCAGTTTAGTCCATATTTGAAGTTCGATCATCGTGACCAAGACACCGATCGTCGCCAATTGGTTTCTAAACATTTAATGCCATCAAAATTGAAAAGCAAATTAGGGTTGGTACACCACCAACTAACAGTGATGTCTCATTGGCAACGAAGAAAACGCAGCAATTTTCCAGTTGAAAAGTGCTTTTAGTTCAATTTTCGTGTAGACTGGTTTTTACATGGGAGGTGTGTGATAAATACAGAACCACACATACGTTTGAATGGGTTAAGTATGGGCGGTTCTGTATTTTTATTGAACACTCCCAGGACGAATGTTGCTACTCATTAGGATTGCAGTCCCGACTACATTGTCTATTGTCAAGGACCTTTCCCAAGAGAGACATGCTCTTTGTGGAACTTAGAAATAACGAAAACTGTTCCAGGAAAAAATCTCTTAACCCTTTACCCAACGCAGACGATATCAAAATTTATTATTTTAAATATCATTTTTTTAAATTTTTCAAATTTTTTTTAACAAAACCATATCATGTGACCCCTCGTTGGAACAAACGAGGGGTCACATGATATGGTTTTGTTAAAAAATTTTGAAAAATAATATTTTTTCAACTGCTAAATTTGCATATTACGCGGGCGGATGCGGCCGATTCGTTGGGTGAAGGGTTAACTTCTAGCATGCTGCTGACGGATATTCTTGCCCACGACAGGATTTTTACTGCCACTGAAATAGGTGTAATGTTGACATATTAAATCAAATCCCCCCCCCCCCCCTGTAAAATGAATGGATTTTTTTCACCAATAAATTATTGAATTAAATTTAAGTGATTTTTTCATCAAATCTAGTCATGGCTGCTTCACAGCAGCTTGACTAGATTTCGTGAAAAATATCGTGAAAATACTTAGCAGGTTAAGAGTTAAACGGGCTTGTTGCGTTCAGTCAGTTGAACGTGATATAATATTCAATGGCTATTTTTGGAAAGTATTGTGCACGAGAATAGTGCACGGTTATTTTTAGAACCCTCGATGGGTAAAACTTGGAAATATTATAGTACCTCTCAGCCAATCAGAGGATGGGAAAATCAAGTGAGATATAATAAATTTGATTCGAAATCGTTCTGATGATTCTTTTCGATTTACGTCGTGCTGATTCTGAAACTTTTAAATAATCGAAATGTTCACAAAATCCTATCAAGTGTCTCCTCTGGAAGAAGAGTTCTTAGGAGATGCCGCTTACTGACCTACTGTAATTTCGTGCTGGGACATTCCGTTTTGGGCTTTTTTTGTTGACTTGCCCAAACATTGGGTTTTTTTTGTTGACTTGCCCAAACAGACGAGACGTCATTGAATACAATACTTGAGAAGGTGATATTGTCCTTATGACTTCTCTGGTTTCTCGCCTTTTTACCGTTTCATATTTCCAAAAAATATTAATTAGTGCTTCATAACATCTTCAGTTGATTTGATTGGTCAATTTCAAAAGAACGCTTTCTGATTGGTTATCACAGAAAAGATCTGTGTCAAATTAATGCGGTATCACTCGTCTACGAAATTCTTAGACTCGTTTCATAAATGTTGAGTGACCGAAACACTCATTCCATATCCTCTATTTACGGTTGTAAGAAGGTGTAATATTTACAATTTGAAGAGCTTTCGAGAGATTCGATTCGATTCGAAGTTTTCTACAAGATTCGGTTTGGGATTCGATTCAACCCGAAATTTGAGTTTTGTTGGCAGCGGATTCTCAGGTGATAATATTTTATTTTTTCACGGCTTTTGTTGCCTCTGTCTATTTTTTTAACCTTACATTATGCCATGCCCTAAAAGTGGACTGTTAACCCACTTACAAATGTTTGACCCCCCTCCTTCTGTTACAACCAACTTTGTAATAAAACTTGCAAAATGTAATAATTATTATTTCCTAATCAAACAAAATACTGCAATTTGATTGGCTGAGAGGTACGGCGTAACTTGCAATCCACAGTAGCTTTTTTTACACCGTAGTTAACCACGTTGTAAAAACAAGAATGCACAATTGCACGCTATATGGTTTAAAAAAGTACCTATTTTTAATTATTAATTCATACCTTCTGCTCGGTTATGTTTGAACAAAAATAAAAATACAGGAAATTTAATATTTATGTGCAATAAAATATTACAGATATGGGTGTCATTGGAACTAGCTCATTGAGCCAGTTCCAAAAACATCTATTTGTCTAGTTTTATTAAGAAACTTACAAAGTACAAATTTTCTGTCAGTTTTTTTTCCCACAATTTAGGTTAAAATATTAAGTACACCAAAATTCTTGGAAATAAATCCGTTATCCTTCTGTTTTCCAGGGTGTATAGGAATTTACACCGGTCTGGGAACCCATACACCCTTCGGCTTTGCCTCAGGGTGTATGAGTTCCCAAACCGGTATAAATTCCCATACACCCTGGAAAACACAAGGATAACTAATATTACAAAGTGGAACTACATGGACGGGAAAAGCGTTGCAAAATGTAATAATTATTACAAAATGCAACAACATGGACGGGAAAAACGTTGCAAAATGTAATAAAGTTTTTTTCAAACAGGCATTCAGAAACTAATTCATGTGTACAAATATTAAAATATATTTGTATCTCTATGATTCTACAACTGTCTTAGGGTATATTATGTGCATGTCTACGCGTATGTGAGCGAGTTTCGGAGATGTTTGAAGTTTTATTACAAAATGCAACTGCATGGACTGGAAAAACGTTTCAAAATGTAATAATTATTTTAAAATGCAACCACATCGACTCGAAAAACGTTGCAAAATGTAATAAAATATTTTCCAGTGGAGCAATCAAACTAATTCATTGTATAATACAATTATTAATAGAAAATTGTATCTGTATTTCTTAACACTGTCAATGTGTGTTTTTTGTGAGAATTTTCTTGCATGAGTCAAACGTTTGTTCGTAGACTTTTGTATTGTCTTATGGACCCCTCTCCCCGAACAAATAAATAAATAAATAAATAAATAAATAAATAAATAAATAAATAAATCGAGGCCTCTCCTCACACCCCTTTATCCTCATACGAGGAGATGATCACTGGTCATCACTAGTGTCGATCACTAGGGATGCCTAGTGATTGCCTATGGCGATCTCTAGTTGTCGTTGCGAGTGAGATGAGGACAATCCTTACTGAAGCCTCTCCTCACACCTCTCACATCCTGAACACGGGGAGATGATTACTGGTGATCGCTAGTAGTGTGTTATGTACCCAACCCATCCTCATCCCCTCAAGGACCGCCCCGGTCCCACCGGGGGTCCCAATGACTTGTCGCTGGCACAACAACTATAGGTTCAATGGACAGCTCTTGTAACATTGCTATGTATAGTGCGCATCACAGGCTTGGTGTGGATGCTTAATACAGGGTGAATGTAAATTTGAAAAACAGTCATCAAGAGTGAGAAACTGTTACAGTAGCTATGACGTCGGCGACGTCATGGTGAGTGCGCTGTTGTTGACCACGGGAGGACTGAACGTTGTTCGGGCCCAGCGAGAGGACTGTGCCGCTGAGTAGCCCCGGTCCTAGATGAGTATGGCTGTCCTTGGAGGGACTAACTGCTTTTGCAGGCTCAGTCGGCCAGGCCCAGGGATTCAAAACGCTCATATCAAAGGAATTAATGGACAAAAGCCTAGTGGGTGACTGTCCTGATGACAATGTCAGTACCCTTCAGCACTCCGCGTTATGTCGCCTGAGGAGTTTAGGGACTGGACACCGCAGCCCGATACGCGAGTAAAGGACGCATGTGGTTCGCCTCGGTAACTCCAAGGAGCGGATGGGTGCTGTTTCCGCATTTCTCTTTCTTTCCCCGTCCCCTGGGCGGGTGGCTCTTTATGTCTTAGTGACCTTCTCGATTTTCGTAATCCCCCCTGTCTTGCCCTACGTTTTTGCATGAAAAACATTATATAAGTAATTTAGAATGTAAGTGGAGCTCACGCCCATTTTGAAGGCCCTGTGCGCCTTCCGTGCGCATAACAACCACCCCTTCCCACATCCCCACACACCTTCTTTCCAAAGAAACACATAAGCTGGCGATTATACCAGGAACATTTTACTGATTTTAATCATATACACATTAATTCATTGTGTAATACAATTATTAATAGAAAATTGTGTCTGTATTTCTTAACACTGTCAATGTGTGTTTTTTGTGAGAATTTTCTTGCATGAGTCAAATGTTTGTTCGTAGCGTTTTGTATTGTCTTATTCTTTACGAATAAATAAATAAATAAATAAATAAATAAATAAATAAATAAATAAATAAATAAATAAATAAATAAATAAATCTCCTCACACCCCTTTATCCTCATACGAGGAGATGATCACTGGTCATCACTGGTGTCGATCACTAGGGATGCCTAGTGATTGCCTATGGCGATCTCTAGTTGTCGTTGCGAGTGCGATTAGGACACTCCTTACTGAGGCCTCTCCTCACACCTCTCACATCCTGAACACGGGAAGATGATCACTGGTGATCGCTAGTAGTGTGTTATGTACCCAACCCATCCTCATCCCCTCAAGGACCGCCCCGGTCCCACCGGGGGTCCCAATGACTTGTCGCTGGCACAACAACTATAGGTTCAATGGACAGCTCTTGTAACATTGCTATGTATAGTGCGCATCACAGGCTTGGTGTGGATGCTTAATACAGGGTGAATGTAAATTTGAAAAACAGTCATCAAGAGTGAGAAACTGTTACAGTAGCTAAGACGTAGGCGACGTCATGGTGAGTGCGCTGTTGTTGACCACGGGAGGACTGAACGTTGTTCGGGCCCAGCGAGAGGACTGAGCCGCCGAGTAGCCCCGGTCCTAGATGAGTATGGCTGTCCTTGGAGGGACTAGCTGCTTTTGCTGGCTCAGTCGGCCAGGCCCAGGGATTCAAAACGCTCATATCAAAGGAATTAATGGACATAAGCCTAGTGGGTGACTGTCCTGATGACAATGTCAGTACCCTTCAGCACTCCGCGTTATGTCGCCTGAGGGGTTTAGGGACTGGACACCGCAGCCCGAGACGCGAGTAGAGGACGCATGTGGTTTGCCTCGGTAACTCCAGGGAGCGGATGGGTGCTGTTTCCTCGTTTCTCTTTCTTTCCCCGTCCCCTGGGCGGGTGGCTCTTTATGTCTTAGTGACCTTCTCGATTTTCGTAATCCCCCCTGTCTTGCCCTACGTTTTTGCATGAAAAACATTATATAAGTAATTTAGAAAGTAAGTGGAGCTCACGCCCATTTTGAAGGCCCTGTGCGCCTTCCGTGCGCATAACAACCACCCCTTCCCACATCCCCACACACCTTCTTTCCAAAGAAACACATAAGCTGGCGATTATACCAGGAACGTTTTACTGATTTTAATCATATACACATTAGTTTGTGTGTTCTGGCTAGTATATATCGTGAGTCCTAAGTAATTAGACCATGGCATCTCAGTTGAAAGCTCTTATACCCATAATTTTGTCATCGCTGTTTGCTTATTGTCGCACCCCCCTCCCCCCCCCCCAAACAAAAAACAAACAAACACACGTTGTTCACCCAAACAGTTCAGCTGCTTCCCTCGAAATTTCTTTATTCATTTCAGCGAGCTGAAGGGGGGCGCGGTGGTACATTGACTACACTGTCGAACCTGAGACCGAGGGAGTCGAAGGTTCGAGCCGGATCCGTGTCACCCACGTCGTGTCCTTGAGCAAGACACTTAATCCCGATTGCTTATGTGGGAGCATGGTGGCGACGTGTGCTAAGACGTATGACACGGCGATGGTACACATGCCTTCAACCAATGATAACTCAGGTTAGTACGTTGGTGAGTTACTCGACGCTGTTCCTCCACCCGTTAATATGCCCGACATGATATGACCCTGGCTGTTGAATGTATCGTAAAACGCCAATAAATAAATAACTGAGTTCAAGCCTAGATAAAGGAATACACCTACAGCAAACCACTACGTCCACTAGACGTCGTTGGTCCGCGATTTATACATCCAAAATCTTAAAGAGTTATACTTCTATAAATCGCAGACCTACGATGTCTGGTGGTGATTTGCTATTGTGGTTAATCGGTTATGATCCCCTCAACTCTAGTGGTTAAGCGGTTAAAATGTCAACTCGCCTCAAAACTAGTCGGGTGGCAGAGGGTGGGGTGTTGAATATCGCGTCAACAAAGTATGTACAGACTTGCCCATCTTACAGTGCAGTCCTATGATGAAAGCATTCACATGCAGAAATAATAATTATTATAAATATGGTCAACGGGTATTTTCACAATGGACGAGAATAATCCGCCAATTAAGAACCTCGGTGTCTTTTCAACAACTTTATACTTCTAGTAGCATTAAAATACAGATTTGCAAAATCAATGGAAACGGTTATTCAGAGTTTAATATATTGCCGATTGACATATGGCGCGGGTACATGAAAGTGAATTAATCGGATGAAAACTTTTCTGATAATTCCATTGGAAAAAAGTGTATTACATAATGCAACTCTTGTCAAGTCAATTCCGTTGCATTTTGTAACAATTATTACATTTTGCAACGTTTTTCCTGTCCACGGAGTTGCATTTTGTAATAAAAGTTCGAAAATCTCCAAAGCCCGCTCAAATACGCGTAGAAGTGTACATACTATACCCTAAGACAGTCGTAGAATCATAGAGACACAAATTTATTTTAATATTTGAATAATAACATGAATTAGTTTCTGATTGCCAGCTTGAAAAAAAAGTTTATTACATTTTGCAACGTCTTTCCGGTCGATGAAGTTGCATTTTGTAATAATTATTACATTTTGCAACGTTTTTCTCGTCCATGTAGTTGCACATTGTAATAATTATTACATTTTGCAACTTTTATTACAAAGTGGGTTGTAACAGTGGATGGAGGTCAAACATTTGTGAGTGAGCTACTTTTGACATTTTTGGCTCCACCCACTTTTTTGAATGATGAACAGCATATATGGACTTCGTGAATGCATTAGGGAGTTATAACCGCAGTTTCCAGCAATTTTGAAAATTGTACTCAGTACCCACTGGTGGCCCACAGTGACCTCGGCCCAGTATCAGCATATTTCGACATATATGTTGTAGTCCAAGACCAACAGGACACACCGTGCTTGGGAAATTGAGAGAAACCCACTTTCTAAATTGTAGGCTCCTCCCACTTATTGAAGTGTAGAAATACATGTATGAACTTCAGGAATGCAATCGAGGGTCATGAAATGCGATTTCCAGCAATTCTGAAAAATGCACTCAATTACACCTCAGTGACACTGACCTATATTTTGAACCTGCATTGAGTTTCCACTCCATGGTGGTCATTCACACATCTGACTTCAGAGCGTGAACAACACCTAGATAGCGATGGAACTACCAGATAGACTAGTGAAAGCCATTTCAGCTCTGGGCGTCTCATGCCCTGTCTCCTGGACTATCCAGGAAATAGGCTTGAGCGTCCACCTGGAAGTGAAATATGAAATTGTGAAGCCAACAACAACAACACCAACCTCTTCGGGGAGAGGTAGTACACTTCGAGAGAGGATCCCCTCTCCCACTGGTCCTCATCCGAAGGGGCACGGAGGCCCTGAAAAGAGACACAAGAAAAAGAAGAAGAGCCCATCGACCAAGCGCAGGAACGCCCGGCGCTTGGAGGCCTTCCGGAATAGGAAGAAAGAGTTGAGTGAGGGGTGGAGGCTTTGGAGGCAGCCGCCAGTTCCCCTCCTAGTCCCACTGGTACACCCAATCGACTGCCGGCTCCTGAGCCGGTACAGTTGGATGAGGAACATCCAGTGGAGACTGAGGAGGAACTGGAAGTTGTTTTTTCACCGCCTCCCAGCCCTCACTCCCCTCTTCCTTCGCTTCCGTACAGCCCGGGCAAGGGAGACTCTGCCAACCAACCAACACTGGCCGCACTGATAACAGAAGCAAGGGAACTGAGGGCGCAGTGTAATAAGCTCCAGGAAAAGTGCAAAGATGGTGATAAGCGCTCGGATGAAATCTCCAGAATGGCCAAAGATCCCATTAACAAAAGAAACCAGCAAGACCCGACAAACTCATCTCCACCACAACCACCACAAGATTCTACAAACTCTTCTCCATCACAACCACCTCCAAAGAAGAAGTCCCGCAAAAAACATAGAAGAGGATAAGCTGCTTCCTTCTACATTCCTCCTTTGCCACGCCCAGACAATCAAAATCATCTACAGTCACCGAGGGTCGAAAGGGGTTTGTTCCCCATATCGTCCCTGCGCGCCTTCGGCGCGCAAAACCATTCCTTTCGTTTCCCTCCTTTGCTGTAGGTCCCAGGTCCATTGGCCATAACCTGTTAGAGATATGAGCGTGACCAATTTTTAAAATTTTGGGCCCCGCCCCTCTTTTTAGTGTATAAATACTTGTATAAACATCGGAAAAGCATTGGGGAGGGAGGGTCAATACAAAAAAAAACAAACTCAATAACACCCGGGGAACCTCAGTGACATTGGCCCATATTTTGAACCTCCATTGAGGTTTTACTTATTTGGTGTTAGTCCACGGTCCATAGGTCAAACCAAGCTTGATATACGAGCGTGACTCACTTTCAAAATGTTTGGCCCCTGTCCACTCTAGAAATACATGTATGATCTTTGAGAATGTATTAGCGGGTCATAAAATGTGATTTCCAGCAATGCTGAAAAAGCACTCGATGATCCTTGGGTGACCTCAGTTACCTTGACCCATATTTTGAACCTCTCACTGCATTTTAATAATTCACAACTGTAGAAGGTACAATGGAGAGAGCCTCCGACTCTTCAGAATTAGAAATTAACTTGTGATATAAGACAGAGCTGGATAATATAGAAAACTACACTGAAAGCAAAGGGTTTCTTTCAGCTTGGTTTGGGGATGATTTCTAAACGGATAAAATCAATAGATAAAATTTAATATATGACAGCTGTCTCCAGATATCTGTAATTTGATTGTTTTCATTATTCTCTAGGAGATTGTTTACATTATTTCCAGTGTATATAAATATAAAAAAGTATTGCTTCAGAATGATTTACTGTTAACAGAGAATTGGAGGCTGTAAAAGCTCTGCTACCCTTTGGCCACACCCAATGCCCCAGGAGTCTGAAAAACATAGATGGACAAGTAATACTGACTGTCTATCAGTGTGCCAAAAAACAGATTATTCTGAGATACATGTGGGAAGATTTGTACTGAGATCAGTAAATAATCCGAGTCTGTGAAAATGGTGAAAGCCTCAGAACCTTACTGTACAGAAAGAGAATTGGGATTGATGGAGACTTATTTTAAGGTGTGAAAATATTTTTCAAGAAATCAGAAGTGGGTTTTTGTAAATAACATTTAAAGATTTTCCTACAGGAATCAGATAATTTTTTTCAAGAAATCAGACATAACTCCCGTGTACAACATTTAACATATTCAAAAATGAAATCAGAAATAGATATTGAAGAAATTAGAAATACATTATTGTGTACTTTACATTGTATACGAAGAGTTTCATGCAAAAAAACTCAACTGATATGTAAAAAGATTGAAATGCTGCACTGAGTGCCCCCCCCCCCCCCCACACACACACCCTCCGTCCACTTTTGAGGCTTTTAACTCTTTGAACACGAGGGGCCGCTTTTCCGTCCAGAAACATGATACGTCATAATTTCATTAAGTGAGATGGGTGTTAACATGAAAAGCAGACGACACTTGCAAAAGAAATTCTGGATTAACTAATTTTTTTGATTTTTTTTGTCTCAAAAACATAGGTTATGCCCCCTCATTGGAACGAGCTCGACGAGCTCGTTTCAATGAGTGACCATAACCTGTGTTTTTGAGACAAAAAATGAAAAATATTTGTCGATTTTTGGGAATAACGCTGACCGGTTTTGACCGTTACGTTAGGGAAAGGGTTAAGTACATGAGTTGGTGCTAAGTGCATGAATGTGGACTCTTCCAATTGCTGCAATTGAACTGACATGGAAGATACCACCAGGGTTCAAAGGGTTAAATTTACTTATGACCTTTAGGAATGCGTTCGATCAGAGGGTCTAAATGGTGACCACTGAAAGACATTGGTATATATTGTGAACTCAAATGGTAACACAGCAGTAAATATTTTCCCGTAGGCGATCGTTATAACTTTCAAGCGAAAAAGATTATGATCGCATCACTTTAATTTTGGCATCCAAATATCTTTGTCAAGTACAGCCATTCAGAAAACTTTTTTTCTGACCCGAAAACAGGGGTCATGCAACAAATAAGAGAGAAAACCTGACCGGAAGGGAAGTACCTATTTTGCAGGAAATTCCCAACAAAACCACACCAAAAGTCAATTGTATTTTTAGATCTAAAAGTCATCAAATCACCCTCTTTATTCATCTGGAATATTCAACAATAATGCAAGATGTCGTTAGAATGTTTCAAGTGTTTATTGAAACAATATATTTTCCCAAGGCTGCTTATTTTTAGAGATTGCATCATTTCAAGGCGGGTAACTCTAATTCAAATATTTACTGCAGCGATACCTATAATCATCCCCAACTATTCCAAATTTACATTTTATCACTTCCATGAGATGAAAGAGTCATTTCTGCATTAGAATTCAACTTTTGGCTTCTGTTGAGTCAAAAACATGGGAAATTTGTTCTTTTAAAGAAAAGTGTACAAACTTTGTCAAATGGGCTTAAGAACTGGCATTGCCCCCAAAAGATTGTTCTAGCCTGTAACCTAATAAATATGCTGAGAGGGATAAGAATTCACCGCTTTCTTTGAAAACTACCCTGATCCCAAAATAAAATTAAAATCTGCATCAGTACATGATATCTGGGGAAAAAATCTACCCCATTTAACCACACGGTATGAGACATAGTGTTCCAACCCCCTCGAAACAATATCAACATCAGTAGGTAATAAATGCTGATTCAAGGATACGTTGTACATGTACCGTACACGTACACGTGCACGGACGTTTACCATCGTAGGATTCGGTGTTAAATCGCACGCTTGTTCACAAAAATGTCGGGTGTCCCAGAATCGGCCATTATTTTGAGACTCCTAGATCGCACTTTTAACGTTCAAATACCCGTTGGCGAACGTGTCGAATGTACAAGTTTTTCAAACAGTGAAAAATGTATGAAATTGTACATTTTTCCCTTTTATTTTTACTTAAAAATTTTAGTCGACGTTCCCATCGCGGATCAGACCTTCGATCCATCGTCGGTGAATACGAAAAAAAAACGCTTTGCCGATTCTAAGACAGCATCAAAAAAGGTGGTTTGCCGATTTTGGGACAGTGTCCCAGAATCGGCAAATGGCTTTTGAGGCGGGGGGTTTTCCAAACTTAACAGACTACTATTGGGCGCTCCCATTTCTGACGTAAGTGGGGGGAATACCCGGATTTTTTCCAAACTTAACAGACTACTATTGGACGCTCCCATTTCTGACGTGGGGGAATACCCATAGTGGATTTTCCAAACTTAACAGACTACTATTGGACGCTCCCATTTTTGACGTAAGTGGGGGGAATACCCATAGTGGGAAAAAAATAAGTTTTTTGAAAATCCGGTTTTCGTTCAAAAGAGTCGACTATAAAATATGAGTGTCAGTTTTTGTTATGTAAACGAAAAAAAAAATTGAGTTTAGAAATTAGAAAAAAAAAATTGAGTTTAGAAAAGTAGAAAAAAAAATGAGAGGTAAAAAACTGACACTCATGTTTTTGTTCTGGTGTGAATGAAAGGTTTTCGTTCAAAAGAGTCGACTATAAAACATGAGTGTCAGTTTTTGTTCTGGTGTGAATGAAGGTTTTCGTTCAAAACAGTCGACTATAAAACATGAGTGTCAGTTTTTGTTCTGGTGTGAATGAAGGTTTTCGTTCAAAAGAGTCGACTATAAAATATAATCTGTAAAAAAAATAGACATTCATATTTTGTTTCAATGTAAACGAAAAAAAAGATTGAGTTTAGAAAAATTAGAAAAAATCGAAGGTAAAAAATCGTTTGTTTACGTTTTGTCACTGCAAATTTTGTGAAATAAATTTTAATAAAACACTTTATAAAATGTTTCATTCAAATAAAAATAGTTCGTAGAATTGACACTCATGTTTTTGTTGTGGTGTGAATGAAAGTTTTCGTTTAATGGATCGTTTTAATAATAGATAATAAAACGCATTTTTCCACTCAATTAGGTTTGAGTGGTAAATTTTTAATATATTCGTGATAATGTTCGGAGATGTGAATGAATCCTTTTAACAGACGTAATTATTCTCAAACGCATTAAATCAGAAACCGGTTTCTTATGTACTAAAACTTTTCAAACTTTTTCAAAGTTCTCTCAATTTGACACTGAGCGAATGATTTGAGATGTGAATGAAATCCTTTTAACAGACGTAATCATTCTCAAACGCGTTAAATCAGAAACCGGTTTCTTATGCGCTAAAACTTTTCAAACTTTTCAAGTTTTCTCAGTTCGACACTGAGTGAATAATTGGTGATGCGATGTTTAACGCGTTCGGAGGCAAAACGCATTGATATGGGTTTTATCGTGTAAAATGTTTTTTCTCAACTGGTTTTTTAGTTATTTCTATTAAAAACAGAAGATTTTATTTACTTAAAACATAAAAAATAATTATACATTTAATTTTGAAAATAATAAAATAACTCACATTAGCATATTCAAAGGAATATTAATAATTTAAAAACGAAAAATGTTTTTACAGATGGATGCCAAACGTCGAGGTCAGCTTTTAAGTGAATATGAACATGCCAAGAAGAGCATTCAATCGGCTGACAGAAGCAGACGTCTTGGAGAGATTGAACTCAGACGCGAAGCCACAAAAATATTTAAACCCGTGACGGAGGTTCAAGAGCGAAGCAAGAAGGAGATCATTGACGAAATGAGACCCATAAAAGAGGGTTCTTTGAGAATGGGTTCGTTGCCCGGTAGTTTTACGAAACAGTTTTTCTTTCAATCTACACCGGATTACGTTCCCATGAGAATCGAAACCGATCTGAGCGAAAGTGATGATAAAGCTTCGACTATCACCACTGATAGCGTCGCGTCGTCCGAGGATGATGGTAAGAGAGATCTGTTGTTTGGAATTTATAAGGATTCGGATGGTAGAATTTTTGTGGGTGACACCGAAGTGCGAAAGAATGATGATAATTTAATCGTCGGTTCGAATAAGTATAAAATAACTGATGGACTGCGCTCATTGCTCCTTTCCGACAAGCCTGGAGGTTACACGGAACAGGATTACGACAATTACGGCGACATTCTGGTTCAGACCAACGCCATGAAGAGAAATAACGATGCCAGAGAAACGAGACCCAAAGCCAGCAGTGGTTACAAGAGGACGAAGGTGGTGAAACCCATATGGGATATGAATAAGAAGTATGACGAGTCGAGAACCGGGAAAGGAGTGAGAACCACTTTTCTTCCGAGCGATTCTGACGCTCTGTCTCAGAGATTGAGTTTGTTGATGACAAGCAGACGTGCTGGTAACACAGGGTTAGATAGTCAGATAGTTACTATATCTGACGAATTGTTAAGACAGAAGGTTTTGAATAAAAACCATTATAAAAAGCTGATGAACGAATTGAAGGATTGATGTATATAATAAGTAGAGAGAAACAAACAAACAAACAAAAATATATAAAATAAAAAAACAGTGAATTTTACACTAGAATAATAAAAGTATTTAAACAACAAACGATTTATCAGTGAAAAACAAAATATATATTATAAAATAAAAAAAATATGTTGGTGATAAAGAACAGGGGATACGTCAGAACTTATGTTCAAGGCGGTTCTGGCATCGTCGATTCTATAATGCGAGCGTTCACGAGTGATGCGGGTAGAAAACTCACATCGACCGCGTTTGAGGTCGGTAAGAAGATGGCTTTGGATGCTGGTAAGAAAGCCGATTCCGAAGCCAGTGGTAGGATAGCTTCTGTGGCTGGCAAGAGGGCAGCCGACACGTTGATCGACAAGTTGATCAGTCCGCCGGCAAAGCGAGCTGCGTTAGAGCGAATGCTGAAAAGTTGGAAAGATTTTAAGGATGCTGTGGTACCCATACAAGATTTAGCCAAAATGACGAGTGGATCTGGATTGAAGAGAACTCGCGACGGTGTAATATAAATAAATAATAATATTAAAAACTGAGTTTGAAAAACATAAAAAATTGTGTTTGAAAAAATCTAAAATAACAAACAAAAAAATAAAACAAAGATGAACATTAAAGATATGTCTTGGAACAACGCCGCGACCAAGAGGTCGAATAACGAGTTCTTTCCCAAAAGCATAAGAGGCTTGATAGTGAGAAAATCGAATTGTGGAAAGACCAATCTGTTGATGAATCTGTTGTCCCGTCCTGACTGGTTGGATTACGACAGATTGTTTGTGTTTGGCAAGAGCTTGTTTCAACCCGAATACAGATTGCTTCAAGAGTGCATGGATCGTAGATTGCCCAAGGACGTCATAGCCAGAATCTGTGACAGTAGGGAGGAATTCGACAAAACTGAAGCTCCTCTTTCGACTATTTTGGACGGTGCGGCGATGGAATTGATAAAGCAACATGCATCTTTGAACATCGAGTGTCGATTTTATGAGAATGCTAGCGACATTCCGGATCCTAGAGAATTGAAATCGGAAGATAAGAATTTCATGATTTTCGACGATCTGCTTTTGGAGAGACAGAACCGATGCGAATCGTATTACGTTAGGGGTCGACACAGCAACGTGGACTGTTTCTACCTGTCGCAGAATTATTTTTGATTGCCCAGACAGACGATAAGGGAGAACGCTAATTTTCTATGTCTCTTTCGCCAAGATCTCAAGAATCTCAATCACATCTACAGCGATCACGTCGCAGACGACATGAGCGTGGCGGAATTCAGGAGATTCTGCAAGAGGGTTTGTGATGGAGGACTTAACAATTTCGCCCTGATCGATTTGACTAGCGAATTTAATCGCGGAAAATATCGGTGCGGATTCGACAAGTTTTATGTTTCTGATGATAATAAGATAGAGCGTGAAAATAAAAAAATTAGAAAATAATAAATCTTCAAATAATTAGTTTTGAAAAAATAAAATTAAATATATTGTTCGAACAAGGAGAATTGTTAGAACGGATAGCTGAGAATACGACTGCAAAACAATCCATTCAAATCGTGGTGAGTGGCGATTCGACTCGATTCGCGACGAAATTCGAATCTTCCATCGAATTGAATAGAGAGAAAAGATACGAGATGGCGTTGGTGAATCTGGAGACTTATTATTCCTTTCCCAACATCACCGAAAAGAATAACTCATTCAAGTATTCCGGCGGAGTGGATTGGTTGGAGATTCGAATTCCCAAAGGAAGTTACGACATAGACGATTTGAACAATTACATTCTGACGCGAATGAAGATGGATGGAAAGGGAAGCAACAAGATCAGACTCGCTCCCAATCCTAATACCTTACAGACGATGTTGGATTTGGAAGATAATTTTCGAGTGGATTGCAATACGTATGATTCTATAGGGAAGATGTTGGGATTCGATCGAAAGATGTATCGAGACCACACGGGATCTGAAAATATGGTTGACATTCTCACAGTCAATAGCATTCTGGTGAACGTGGATGTGATTGCTGGAAGCTACGTGAATGGTAGTGCTCAACCGACGATCTATTCCTTCTTTCCAAATGTGTCGCCGGGTTATAAGATCGTGGAGCGACCTCGAAATTTAGTTTATCTACCAGTGATTTTAGACACGTTGTATAGTCTCAAAACCACATTGACAGATCAAAATCGTGAACTGTTAGATCTTCGCGGAGAGAGGGTGACGATACGATTTCACATAAGAGAAATGTAAAAGCAAAAAAAAAAATATTGTGTATATATATAAATAACAAAAAAAATAAAATAAACGCAATATTAATTTTACAAAAATTATTTAATATATATAATTATCATTAAAACAAAAAAAACAATTGAAGAAAATATATTTTAAAAAAAAAGAATTATGACACAATACGTGGTTAAAAACGTGAACATATCCCCAGGACAGAGGAAGAAATTTAAGAGAGTGTTAACAACTCGAGGCGAGGTGGTGAGATTCAAATTCACTCACGAAGATCTGACGAGTGGCGGTCAGGATTCGATTGCCTGGACCAGAAATCAAATCAAAAGGATGGAGAAAGCGATTCGTGATGGAAGAGGGTTGATGGTGAGATTGAGTCCCGCTCAATTGAGATACAATTTGAGAATAAAAGGTGGTTTCCTACCGCTATTGGCAGGAATCGCCACAAAAGCATTACCCTTCGCCGCAAAGGCACTACCCTTTCTTGGAAAGACTCTCGGCATGGGAGCTCTCACGGGACTCGCGAGTTCGGCAGTTGAGAAATTAATGGGTGGCAGTGGACTGTTTTTGAAGAAGGGAGGAGCCGTGTGTCACGTCCACATAGATGACAGCGGTAAAGGATTGTATCTAGAACCCTTTAGAGGTGACAACTCTTTGAGTGGAAACAGTCTCTATCTGAAGAGTGGACGGAATGTTGAGCGACTCGGCAAGGGTTTGTTGTTTGGTGAGAATTTGCCATTTAAGAATATACCGATTTTGAATATGTTATTATAATGTAAAAATTATATAATTATATAAAATATAAATTATAGAAAGTATAAAAAAATAATATAAAATGGATAAAAAGGTGGAAAAACAATTAGACGATAATGATGAATATCGTGAGATAGAGTGCAAAAAAGATGTGGCAAAACGATTAGACACTAATGATGAATATTGCGAGATAGGGTGTAAAAAAGATGTGGAAAAACGATTAGACGCTAATGATGGATATCTTAGGAAAGAACTGATAAAAGAGTTAAATAACGATCGGGATATGCGGTTGAAATTTAAAAGAATGAGACGTTTTCCACCGTTACCACTATCTTCTGAAGAGAATGGTAATGATGGAAGTGTTACCGAGAGATGCACAACATTCGTTCATAATTATGATTCGGATAAACAAATGTGTTCTTATAAAAACGTAGCATATCACACAAAAAAAGAAAAGAAGAATCGACGCTGAAATTTGAGAAAAAAGGAAACGTTATTATAATATATGAGCAATAGTGAAGAAGGAAAACAAAAAAAAAGTAATGAGATCTAAAGATGATCTCATTACTTTTTTTTTCCTTCTTCTTCACTAAAAATCAATCTCTCTATCGTTTATATTTCCAAGTCCATTATTAGCATGTTGACACTCGCGTTTTCTCCTTTGTCGCAAATGTGTTGAATGTTTATCTTTACTTTTTTGAGTTTTTTTACTTTGGTCAACACGCTCTCACCACCCGATTTGTTCACAAGTTCAAGTGAGATGTTTGGATATATGTAACTTCCATAGGGCAATGACAAATCGTCCTTGTCGAATTCTCTATCTTTGGCGATGACGATATTCTGTAGATCGCTTTGGTAGTCGTAAAACAAATCGAGCGTGGCTTCATCCAATTTCAAAGGCATGCTATATTTGTCGTATTTGTGCTCTAAACCCCTCATCTCGACCTCGTTCAATTCGGTGGGATCGTGTCGTTGTAATCTACAGATTTTAGAACCGAGTTTCTTATACGTTTCGACTCGTTTCAATTTCAATTCGCATCTTTTAGGTGTTGTTGTCATGATCGATTATTTGGGTTTTTTTGTTTTAGGAATTATTACAAATAATATATATTTTTAAATTTTGTATTTAAATAATAATTTGTTAAAAAAGTTTTTTTTTTTTTTGCTCTTTATATATATAAAAAAAAAGTTTTTTTAATTTTAATTTTCTTTAATGTGAAAATTTTTTTTTGTAAGAGTGTTTTTTCTGTTTATATATAAATAAAAAGTTTAAATTTAACGTCCTTTTTTCTCATATTAATTCAATTTTTTCACGTTAAGGAACCTAAAAAAATTGATTAATTTCATCCAAAAAAATTTTTTTTGGAAGGAATTAAAACATATATATATATACAATTTTAAAACTTTTAACAAATTATTATTAAATACAAAATTCGAAAACAAAAAAAAAATATTCTTACAAATGGAGCAAACAAATAAAAAAATGGAAAATTTAAATGAGAAAACCGTACCTCAGTTAAACAAGATTTGTAAACTATTAAAAATTCCACATTTCAGAAATCATAGAACTAAATCAAAAAAAATTGAAGTCATACAGGAACATTTGCGAAACGCTAGAAAGGCAAACGAAATATCGATAGCAACGACGTCAAAAAATGCATCGGTTGTGAAAAATGAGAAGAAGAAAAAGATAGTAAAAGGAATCGAAATGCCGACGTCGAAAAAAACCAAAAACGTTTCGATTCTGAAAAATAAGAAGATGATTAAACGAAAAGCCATTGAAGAACATCAAGTTTCAAAAGAAAAGAAAAGAAAAACGAAAACGAAAACGAGTGATGCACTTCAGATTCTAGACAAATGAGATATATCGAGCGAAATTTGACAAGCAATCAACGAAGGGAAAGGAGAAGAATATGTAGTACGACTCATCATGGAACTATTCCAATTGAAGCCTGTAGAACAGAAGAGTGCGATCAAAGGCATTTTTAAAACTTTCGATGTGGTTCCATCGTTCAAGAAAATTGATCCGAAATTGTTTATGGAACGGGTGAAGAAAAAAGTATTGGATTTGTTTCGTGAACACATGAATATGGGACAAAAAATTAAGATGATACTCCATTGCGTGATGAATAAAATCGACGTGAAGTCTGGCGAGAGCATCGTGAAAAATGCATATTTCAGATCTAACGTCGAACCCATATTTCAAGGTTCAGATTTATCAGACGTTTTCGAAAAGATGAAAGACAAGATGTTGATGTCTCTCGCGAATTATCAACATGAAGGTAGTAATTGGACGTTCGATGAGGTGTTGAAACTCGAAATTCATATAACTAAAAACAATTCGTTGAAAGGATCTTCCTACATGGAATTACCGTATTTCTTAGCTAAAAAACACTCTGTGGTCAACGTGAGAAATAAAGATGATCAGTGTTTTAAATGGGCAGTCACTTCTGCTTTATACCCTGTCAAAATCCATCCTGAGAGAGTTTTTCATTACAAGGAGACTTCTAAAAATCTTGATTGGACCGGAGTGACTTTTCCAACGCAGTTAAAACACATCAAACGTTTCGAGGCTCAAAATCCCACCATAGCGGTGAATGTCTTGGGATACGATAATGAAAAATGAACGATCTATCCTCTCAGACAGACTTCGTATCTCGAAAGAGAAAAGACGATTATTTTATTATTGATTTCGAATGGTGACAATCGTCATTATTGTTGGGTTAAAAATCCGAGCCGATTACTGTCGAGACAAAATAATAAACATGAACATAAGATATGTTTATGTTGCAACTGTATAAACGCATTTCACAGCGAAAAATCGTTAGCGAGACATCAGGAATATTGCAACAAAAATCAAGGTGTCGCCATCGAAATGCCCAAACCCAACACCATCGTGAAGTTTGAAAATTGCAATAGAAGGTTAAAAGTACCATTTGTCGTGTACGCCGATTTCGAATGTTTCACCGTGAAAATGAGTTCCTGCCAACCTAACACTCTTCTAAGTTATGTCGAAAGATATCAAAAACACACACCTTTGGGTTATTGCATTTACGTGAAATGTGCTTTCGACTCACAACACAACATGGGTCCCTTCACCTACACGAAACAGTGCGAAGACGACGACATGGCTCAAAGGTTCGTGGAAGAGTTAGAATTGAAAATTCAAATGTTATATGACAAATTCAAAACTCCATCGAAAATGATCATCATGTGAGAGGAGCAGGGCGAAAATAACAGAGCCACCGAATGTCACATATGCAGACAATCGTTCGACGAGAATTCAGAGGAAAATAAGAAGGTTAGAGACCACGATCATTACACGGGTCTGTATCGCGGTCCGGCTCACAGGAAGTGTAATTTAAAATATTGAGACGCCGTTTTCTATCTGGTGATATTTCACAATCTCTCGGGTTACGACAGTCATCTGTTCGTGAAAAATCTCAGCACCTCCCACGAAGAATTAAATTGCATCGTGAACAGCGAAGAAAGATACATTTCATTCACGAAATGGAAGGTCATGGAGAAGAAAATAGTAATCGACGGAGAGACGTTGGAAGAAAAAATGAAATCCATTTGTCGAGGCATACGTTTCATCGACAGTTTTAAATTCATGTCGACCGCTCTGGAAAAATTAGTTGATAACATGAGGAAGGATAAATTTAAAATCACGAGCGAACATTTTGGAGAACGAGTAGACGTTATGTTGAGGAAAGGAGTCTATCCTTACGATTACATGAACGATCTAAAGAGATTCGATGACACCGCACTACCTTCGAAAGAAGATTTTTATTCAAAATTATACGAATCCGACATTTCTGACGAGAATTATGAACACGCCAAAAACGTGTGGAAATCATTCAATATGAAAACCATGAGAGATTATCACGATCTCTATCTGAAGACCGACGTTCTGCTCTTGGCAGACGTGTTCGAAAATTTTCGAGACGTCTGCCATCAAAATTACGATCTGGATCCCGCTTGGTATTTCACCGCATCCGGTCTGGCGTGGGACGCTCTGCTGAAGACCACCGAAGTCCAATTGGAATTATTATCTGACGTGGACATGTTGCTCATGCTCGAAAGGGCTGCAAGAGGTGGCGTGTCGATGATCTCCCACAGATATTCTGAAGCTAACAATCCCTACATGAAAGAAGGTTTCGATTCGAAACAGTCGAATAAATACATACAGTATTGGGATGCTAATAATCTGTACGGCTGGGCTATGAGTCATCCTTTACCGATTGAAAATTTCGAATGGGTGACGGAACAGGAAGAGATGCAAAAATGGAGAGACTATCCTTGCATTTTAGAAGTCGATTTGAACTATCCAGAAGAATTACACGATCTACACAACGATTATCCGCTGGCTCCCAAATGAATGGAACCGAACGAAGGAGACAAGGAAAAACTCATTCCCAATTTATTTAACAAACATAACTACATCGTCTACAGTGAGCATTTGAAACACTACGTCGATTATGGGATGAAATTAGTCAACATACATCGCATCATTCGATTCGACAAAGAACCTTGGATGAAAAAATACATCGATCTCAACACGAATCTCAGAATTCGAGCCAAGAATGATTTCAAAAAAGATTTCTTCAAACTCATGAACAACTGCATGTATGGTAAATCGATGGAAAACATCAGGAAGAGAACCAACGTTCGACTCGTCACGTCTGAGAAAAGAGCTAAAAAATTAGTGGCGAAACCCAATTACAAACACCGAACCATATTCGACGAAAATCTAGTGGCCGTTCACATGCAAAAGATGCACCTGAAGTTCGACAAACCGTATTATCTCGGACTGATCATCTTAGATATCAGCAAGTGATTGATGTACGAGTTTCACTACGATTATGTCAAACGAAAATTTGGTGATAAAGCCAAACTACAGTTCACCGACATGGACAGTTTAGTTTATGAGATAGAGATGAAAGATGTCTACCAAGATATATCTCCAGACGTGGCCGTGTGGTTCGACACGAGCAATTATCCCGTCGATCATCCATCCAACATTCAATCGAACGACAACAAGAAGGTGTTCGGTAAATTTAAGGATGAGAGCGGCGGTAAACAAATCCTCAAATTCATAGGCTTAAGACCCAAACTGTATGCTTATTGTCTAGAAGATGAAGAGATGAAGAAGTGCAAAGGGGTTAAAGCATGCATGGTGAAGAAAAACATCTCTTTCCAAGAGTATAAAGATTGTCTGTTAGGAAGTGGTCCGGTGTATAAGACTATGAAATCGATTGGAAGCAAAAATCACGACTTGTATACTGAAATAGTCAACAAGATTTCACTGACGGCCGACGACGATAAGAGATTCATGTTAGATGATAAAATATGCACTTTGGCACGCGGACATTGGATTTCGGATCTAATTAGAGACAATAGGATTTCAGATATGATTGTGGATGATAGGATTCCAGATATGATTAAGGATGATAGGATTCCAGAAAATCAAGAGGAATTAGACGGATTCAAGATTATGGAAGTCGAGGAATTAGACGGATTCGAGATTCTGGAAGTCGATAGAGTTAGTTTAAAAAGAAAAAGAAAAAAAAAATAACGTCATTTTAGTGAATTATAATCAAATAAATAAATAAAAAAAAAATATATACGCATTTATGAATAAGAAAATAGAGATATCCATAGAAGGTGTCGTCTTACCTAACGAACCCCTATCCAACATCGATCTGTCGAATGCAGCGAAGGATTTGAAAATCAAAGATTTTCTAGGCGTGTTTTCTAGAGATGCCTTGCCGAAGAGAAGACCTCGACAATCGGAATGCGGAATTTTAAATCTAGACGATTTATCGGATGAAGGCACTCACTGGGTGGCGTGGTTCAAGAACGGGAAGAAGAATTATTATTTTGACAGGTACGGAATCTCACCGCCGAAAGAAATAAAGAACTATTTCAACAAATCGATGGTTCATTACAACACGGAACGAGTGCAATCACCAGATCAAGTGTTTTGCGGTCACCTGTGTCTTTACATTCTCAAGAGATGGTCTGAATGAGATCGGTTTCAAGACATTCTCAATGATTTATATTAGAGAGAGATTTTTTTATAGCATATAAAGGTAAAAAAAAATTATTAAAAAAATTTTAATCGAATAAAAACGAAAAATAAAAATAAATAAAATAATTCATTTTTAATAAACTGCGTTTGAAATATATTTTTTAAAAACAAAAAATCTCAAAACAACATGCCAGTCGATAAATTTGGTAGAAGTGACGACGAAAAAGTCAACCTAAGAAAGAAGAGGAAGACGCTCGAAGTCGATGATGGTTACGACGTTGCCAACTTGGACGAACGTTATGTTCGGAGATACGAACCTCGAGAGGAACCTTTGAACATGAACAATAAGAAGCTCTATAATCTTCCCGAGCCGATAGATCTCACAGATGCTGCGACTAAAAAATACGTCGACAGGGGGAACGCCGATTTCGAACGAATCATGCTAGATAATTACGTGGATAAAACCATGACCGACGATCTCGATCTGAAATCTAAACATTTGGTGAACGTCCTGAATCCCATAGATCCCACGGATGCCGCGACCAAGAATTACGCGGACGACTCTCACACGAGATTCAGCGAACACCTGAGAAATAGATACGTTCAGAAAACGATGCACTCGGAATTGAATGCCAATTCTAACAAGATAACGAGCGTGGCCACTCCCACGAATCCCAAGGACGTGGCGACCAAGCACTACGTGGATCTGGGACAGAGAAATTCTGACAGACGAGAAATGAAATTGGAACTGAATGCGGGATTCAACAAGATATTGAATCTGTCGAAGGTCGATGACACGGATGCGGACTCAACCGCAGTCAACAAGGGCTACGTAGATTCTGCCGTGATATGATCACAAGAATGCCTAGAATTGCAAGTGGACGATCTCTACCTGAACAAACAATCTGGCGGAACCATGGAGGGTGGTATCGACATGAATGGTGAGAATTTATTCGGGTCTCAATCACGATCCCGAATTCGATTCCAGCGCGGTCAGCAGGAAGTACGTGGATGACAACTCGGTCTGGAGAAAGGGCGACATCATGGAAGGTAAAATAGACATGGGTTGACACGCGCTCACGAATCTACCGGATCCCGTGAACATGACGGACGCCTGCACCCTGATTTCGGTGGTGGAAAGAGTCAAATATGCTAGACCAGTGATCACTGTGTATGCTGAGGAGGCTGGCACCTTAGAGGAGGGAAAAACCGAGTGGTCTTTCAGAAACGGAGGTAGCGGATTGAAACATGGTCAGGTGAAATCATTCGAATGGCACTGGCTTCCTCAGATTTGAATAACAGAGCGGTCGTCAATCTCGTGGTGAATGGAGTAGAGAGCGATAAGAAATACAGAGTCGAAAAGACTGAGAATCAAAACGCGAATGTTAGCACGTTCGGCACGCCTCTCAAAGTGAACGCCAGAGACAGGATTAATTTTGTTATGAAAACCAATAATCCCGAAGCCGCCACTTCCGTGGTGAGTCTACTGATCAAACTATTTCCTTTGAACAAACAGTGAACGCGTGGAAAATAATTAATTTAAAAAAAAATAATGTGTGATTATTAAAAACAAAAAAAAAAGTAATGAGATTTAGAAAGATGTTCAATCTCTCTAGATCTCATTACTTTTATTTTTTTTTTTGTTTTTTTTTTTTAATAATTACTCATTACTTTTTTTTATTTTTGTTTTATTTTTTTTTTCACACACGTCTCTCATCGAATGATCGACATCTTATTTCCATCCGATTCGAATTGTAATTCTCTGTCCGACAGGACCAGGGTGAAGGCTTCGGTTTTTGTCTGCACGTTCCTATCAAATTGCATCTTGATCTGAATATCTAAGACGCTACTCTTGAGTCGTTCACTCTGTTTACTGACGTCGAAAACGAACATGGGATACATAGACTTGTATTGGCCAGGAGATATGTTAGGGTTGCTCATCAATTCGTCTAGACCGTGATACTTCTTTCTAAAATCAGCGGCATCGCCGTACAGTCTGCAGAAATCGTTCTTGTTGAATGATGCGTTGTAATCGATTGCTGGATATCTTGTGGCGTTCAGAAACACTTGCATGTTTCTCAAATGGCAGTGATCGAACAGCGACGCATTCTTTTTCTGAGACCCGTCCCTATCAGTCTGAAATGCAACCACGATGAAACGCGGTCTTTCAGAAGCGGATTTCAACGTCAATCTCCAATCAAAGTGATTCATGGAGAGAGGAATGCTAGCCGTGTCGCACTGTCTCATTCTAAATCCCACGGGTAATTTACTCTTGGATTCTAGGATCTTGTAGAGATGCACTTTTTCCACGATCGAAGGCTCCACGTGTGGAACGAACCACGATATCTTGTGTAGAGTTATCTTACCCGCATCGGTCGCAGTGAGTCTCACTATTGCGTCGTCGTTTCCTTTTTGAATCAACGTCAGATTGTGTTTGAATCCGTACATGATCTTGTTGTAATCGTCCGCAAATCCGAAGATGTGTTTCAAAGGTATCCTGAACGAAAGCGTTCCTTTAGGCCTGGATGTCTTGACGACGTAGTCGAATATCGCGGCGGCGACGGCGCTAGCAGGGCTGACGGTGTCTTTCACCCACAACTGATTAAGTCCTCTGGATTTCGAAAAATCATCAGGATACGTCAAGAGTCCGAACATCGTGGTGGCCTGACCGGGATGAAACACAGATTCTATCTCTTGTCCGGATAGCATGTATTTTATATTACTGAATAGATGCATGATGCCATTATTGGCTAGAGTAACCGTGTCGTCGTCGGCGTAGTCGCTCCCTTCTTCCTTGGTGAGACGTCCCTGCACCACTATGTAACTCTCGCTAGGATGTATGAATAGATCTTGAGTTTCGACGTTGATTCTTATCTCTCCCGCATTGTTCAAACTCGTTCCAGTTACCGATTCGTATTCGTGAACCTCATATTCTTGAATACTTTCATCTTTCACTATGCTTTGTGCTATATCTAGTATATTTGTCATTTTTAAAGGGTTTTTGTTTTGTTTTTTTTTGTTTATTAATTAGCTTGCTTTTTTTATCTAAAAATAGTTTTAATTATTTTTATTATTATTTTTCTCTCCTATATATATATGTGTGTAAACAAGAAAATGTTAAAGAGAGTAAATAAAAGAAATTTGTTTTCTTTATCAAAACTTTGTCTTCTGTAATTGTTGTTCGTAAAACTTTCCGATGATCTCTTCTCCATCCAAAGCTTCGATTTCGTAAATCACCAGATCGGTGTGAAATATTTTGATTATCACGAAGATTTCTGAGGTCCATCGAGGAGTATAACCCTTTTCGAAGTGCTTTTTATAAGCGTAGATTCTCACTCGATCACCGACCGCAAATTTTGGCGTTCTAGACTTCTTCCTAATCTTAGATCTTTCAGGATATAGATTCGCGTAGACCTGTTTTTCATTTCGAGGATCACTAGCTTCCACGGGAGTCATCTTGATCGATCTGTGTCGCGTGTTGTTGTAATCTTCAACCAAACCATTCAGAGCATATATGTATTTCTTGGTCGAATTCGCCATGAAGTATCTATGCATCTTTTCCTTCATCGTTCGATTCCAACGTTCCACCATGCTGGCTTTCTCTTCATTTTCGATTGAGTAGTGGTCGACCAATCGATGAACGTGCTTGTTGTAGAATTCCTTTCCCTTATCCACCCACAATTTACTCAGTTTTCGAGAAGACGAGTCGAACACGCTCTTCAGAGCCTCAGCGACGCAAGGTCCCGATTTATTCTTCAAAGCTCTGATCCAACCATATTTGGAAAACACGTCGATGACCGTCAATAGATATTTGACACCCTCGTTCCACCTCGAAAACGATCTCATGTCGACCAAGTCGGCAGACCAAATATCATCCAAACCCTTCACCAACACCCTTCTCTTTCGAAATTTATGCACGATGGGTTTGTGTAACTCCTCGGCCAATTCGCTCGTCAATAATCATTTCTTCTTCTTTTCAGATGTGCTTTTTTTTTTTGAACGCCCCATCCGAATCGACGTTTCGCACCGATCAGATTGCCGACCAGCGAACATTCTATCTTCTCTCTCCTGGTCGGATTCGATATGCCTCTCAATTTCCCCAACATGTTTTTATCGCAGACATCGTTGCAAGTCTTGGTGTCGGGATGTCCGGCGTAGCACAGATCGTGATCATACTCGGCCGCGTCCACCCTATTCACAGGTTTGCTCCAAGATTTAGGAGTCAGATCGGCGTTGAGTCTCTTGTTCAATTTCGTTCCAGGTCCCGTGAAACTGTGACCAGGCAGATGCATTTTGAAAGGTAGATTATTGCTCATTTTATTCACGATGCCTTTACCTTTGCTCGCGTTCTTTTTTTTGACGAATCGAGTCTTGATAGAACCACACACGTCACAAATTCCGCGAAGCATCTGTCTATCGTTTTTAGTTCATACTTCTTGAGAATTACTCATCTCGGTAACTCTCTTACACTTTACGCAATACATTTTTTGAGAGTTATTTAAATTAATTTCGTTTTTATTTTATATATAAATTTAATATTTTTTTTTTAAAATTCTGTTCTTATTATATATATTTTTTTTTTCAATCACTGCTCTTGAGTTCTATCATCTCACTGAATTCCTCCCTGGCCTCTTTCCTCCCCTTTTCCACTAGAGAATCCTTCATCTATTCCTTGATGATCTGACGAGTCTTGATTCTCACAGCTTCTTTCATGGGTTCATACTTCGTTTTCTCACCCAATATCGTGAAGTATTCTCCATCCGATATCCTACCGTCTTTCTACACCATCGAGATCATTTCGGATATCGTGTCGATCTTGGAGTCGGCCAAGACACGAATCTTGTCGTATTTCCTTGCCTTCAGATATAATTTCCTACTCAAAAAGTTTCCGAGCATGCTAAACAATCCAGCGGCGAGAGCCACTCCTTCTACGGTCAACACGATCGGAATACCGACCGCGGTCGACAACAATTTGATGCCGGCCGCGTGTAAACCCATGGAAATCGTGATGAGTGTCGTGTCGATCGCGTTGACGAATTTCACGAAACGCGAATACTTCTTCTTGAGAGAACGGCGAGAATCTCTCTCTCGAGTTAGATACGCTTGGATTCTACTGATTTGATCGATGCAATACCTCTCTCCTCTTTCTTTTTCTTCTAGCGACTGTGCCGTCGGCAAAACGCCGTTCGGCTTCTCATCCTCGTCGTCATCTAATGTCGGATACAATTTATTTCTGGTTCTCATTTTTGTGTTTTTTTTTTCTTTCTAATATTAGATAAAAAATTTATGTGTGTATTTATTTTTATTTTCTATTCTTCCTTATTTTTATATCAACGAGAAAACTTAGACGTATGCTTCATTGAACAATAATTTCATGATGCATCCCTTGTCTTCTAAAGTCAGACTTCTACGCGCCAATTTCAGTTCTTCCGAAACTGTGGGCTTGTCTCGATCCTTACAGAAGAGTAATCTCTTCCAAAACGTGATCACTTCGTCGATTTGAACGCGTTCGAACGCCGGTTCGAAATACTTGACGACCATATCTTCCCTTTTCCATCGTCAGACACGAATGATTCTCATGATCGAAGTCTAGGTGATCCCGACATCCGACGCATCATTCTAACAAGAGGCGACCTAGTTGTTCGTTCACACGGAATGCGTAGGCTCTCATCAGCATTTAAAAAAAAAACCTCGCTCTAATAGTCTGGGAAGCGTTCATGATTTACGTATTTTTTATTATCTATTCGATTTCATATATTTATTTTTTAAATAACTATTTATTTTATATTTTTTTTTCTCTCCTATATATCAATCACTTTTTTATTTCCTCGACCTTCAATTTGATAGGTCACGTGACCACCTTCTCGAAACTTCGATTTTTCTGATGGGCGTGACCCCCACCCCCACGACGAGGGAGATAACTTAGAATCAAGCAATCTGATTGGTTAATTAGCAGGTCACGTGACCACCTTCAGAGCCTCAAAAGCCGTTTGCCGATTCTGGTACACTGTCCCAGAATCGGCAAACCACCTTTTTTGATGCTGTCTTAGAATCGGCAAAGCGTTTTTTTCGCGTTCACCAACGATGGATCGAAGGTCTGATCCGCGATGGGAACGTCGACAAAAATTTTTAAGTAAAAAAAAAATGTGAAAAATGTACAATTTCATACATTTTTCACTTTTTTGAAAAACTTGTACATTCGACACGTTCGCCAACGGGTATTTGAACGTTAAAAGTGCGATCTAGGAGTCTCAAAATAATGGCCGATTCTGGGACACCCGACATTTTTGTGAACAAGCGTGCGGTTTAACACCGAATCCTACGATGGTAAACGTCCGTGTACGTGTACGGTACATGTACAACGTGTCCTTGAATCGGCATTTATTACCTACTAATATCAATTTTTGTTTCAAAAATTGGGGTTCCAGATATAAATTACACCAATATGTTCCAACAATTGATCTAAATTGTCTTCATCCTACTGATGTGGTAAAATATAGCCCTGAATGTGGCCCACCGTTATGCCCATTTTCATCAAAAACATTTCAAGGCAGGTAACTCTAATTCAAATATTTACTGCAGCGATACCAAATGAGTTTTATCTTGATTTTCAAAGGGGCCAAATTCATAATGTCGTACTGTGCTTGAGAAATCATCATTCCCATATTTCAAAATTTATGGCTCTGTCTATTTTTCAACCTTAGAATTATACTATGCTAAAAAAATGGACGGTGGCCAAAACTTTTGAAAGTGGGCGATGAAATGCATTGCTTATCTCACTGTCATAACATAATTCTTCATGATTTCAATCAAATATTTTTCTTCATAACAGATACTATTTTTTTATTATACGCTAAACGACAGATTATCGAAGAAATTGCGGAAAAATAGAAATCGTATGACCCACTGTGAAGATACAGAAACTTTCACTTTCACGGTATCATTGAAAATGGCGGCTTTCAAAGCATCACTTCAAGGTGAATATGAGTCCAATTATCACTGGAAGCGATCAATTTGTTCTAAAAACGTATAATGAAAAGTAAATCTAGTGTTTTTGAGTGGATACCGATCATTTCTAGCAATAATTCAACACGTATTCACCTTGAATTGACACATGAAACACGCTACGCTAGTCCAAACATGGCCTGAACGTCCGTAATATAAGTTTTTGGTTTGGTACGTCCTTTCAAAGGACGTACCAAACCAAAAACTTATATTACGGACTTTCAGGCCATGTTTGGACTAGAAACCCGCCATCTGAATCAGATTGCAAGACGATATCTGTCCCAAGTATCAATCAAATCACTTCCTTGTTTCAATGATTCAATGCGCTGTTTACTTCCATGCATCAATTCACGATTGGAACGAGTGGAATTGTCAGATTCTTATAAAAAAAGCGTATAATAAAAACAAAATGGAGTGTTTTTGAGTGGATACCAAAAATTATCTCACTTCTACCCGAGACAAATCTTTATTTTCGCTCGCGCATGCGCTCATGAAAAATAAACATATATATCCTCTATATCCTGCATGACTTTTTATTGCTACAATATAGCCTTAGATACTGATGTGGCATTAACCCTTTACCTAACGAATCGCGCGCATCCACCCGCGTAATATGCAAATTGAGCAGTTGAAAAAATTAAATTTTTCAAAATATTTCAACAAAACCATATCATGTGACCCCTCATTGGAATGAGCTCAATGAGCTCGTTCCAATGAGGGTTCACATGATATGGTTTTGTTGAAATTTTTTGAAAAATTTAAAAAAATTATATTTAAAATAATAAATTTTGATATCGTTTGCGTTGAGTAAAGCACCAGTAACTAAAAAAATGTTACAACAGCGATATCCTGTGTGTCCGTATAAACCGCACAATATTAAGCGTCGTCTTGAACTGATAGACTTTTTCTGTAATAAAGTAAAACTATCATATGTGTGTCCATGCTTTGTTCGTAGTTCTTTTGCTCCGTTTAATATGCATAGGTCCCAAAAAACTTAAAGCAACAACAAACACAAAAACAAAACCAAAGTTCGATTCACTTTACTTCTTCCGTAAGCTGGAGATGGGAGAGAGAAGTTCCATGGATACTGAAGACCGTAGCGAGAACCACAGGGTGACTCGGGAAAGTGGTTGAAGAAGTGACTGCTGTGATCGTTTTTTCTTGTTTTGTGTGTGTGGGGGGAGGGTAACGACATTTTCAACAGAGAGGTCCATATCGTGCCGATCAGTTTTACTGGTGGAGAAAACCACCCGAGAGTAGCTGTCGGGCAATTCATGTGATTGGAAGCACGGATGTCAGTTATTTCTATAGCATTTTCTAAAAATAGGTTATCTCCCTGGTACTATCGTTGCTCTAAGCACAGCATGTGTTGTGAATCTACCATGGAGTCCGAGCTCAAAAAAGAAGCGTACAACTGTGGCAGCGACTTTTGACAGGTGACACTTTGGAGAGTTGACAACAAACAGTGTGCATTTTTCACGACGAAATTAACATTATCGCCCAATTAGACCGAAATCGTCTTTTCAAACACTTTAGCCTATCCTTCGTTCACAAAGGCTCCGTTTCTAAAGCAATAATACCTAAATGATAATTCCCCAGTAATCGTCTCTGACTGATTAATTATTTTTTCCGCCATTCATAAACTCTTTATCCGATAATTTTGTTAGAATATATGTCAACTGTTCTAACATGCCACGCCATATGTTATATAATCACAATTATTATATATTTGCTACTGTTATAGTGTTACGTCGATAAAAACAGAAAGTGACCCATAAAAGCAGACCTGGAGATAACTTATAACCGCCTTCATGGCGAGGTTAAGAAAGCCCTTCAGGCCGAACAACAAGCCAAATGGGAAAAGGCCACACCCAACCTCAACGAGGTCAGGGAAGCCAAAATTTCTGGAACTCCTTTAAAACATTAACAGGTCAGAAGAATCAAGGCAACAAAGCAGCAGCCAAACCCCTTAAAAGGGAAGATGGCTACTTCGCGTGTGCCAACAAAGACAAGGCCGACACTTTCGCTGTTCTCATCAGAAGAACTTACCGCCCACACAAAGGCCCAGAAAACAATGACACCATCATTAACGCAACTGACAACTTCATCAATGAACACCCCGGCATCTACCATGACCCTAAATTTGACACCGACCCAGAAGATGGGGACGACGATGACCTCGTCATCCTATTACTAATGACGAAATCCTTAATATCATAAGAACGTGCAAAAACTCTCCCTCACCTGGCGAGGACGAGATCAGCTACAAAATCCTTACACAAAGCCCGAATTCCCTAACAACTAGGCTTAAAACCATTTCAACACATGCCTCACCCTTGGTTACTTTCCAAAATGTCGGAAATCAGCCATTGGGGTCATGATACCTAAACCAGATAAAGACCCCTCCAATCCGGCCAATTACCGCCCAATCAGTCTTTTCAGTTGCATTGGCAAGGTATTCGAAAGAGTCCTTACCAATCGACTAAGGTAGCATCTTGGAGAAACTGACTTCTTCAACAGATGGCAACGAAGCTATAGGAACCGTAAAGAAGGAATTGAGCACGTCCACCGCCTCGTGGAACAAATGAAAACAGCCATCAATAACCAACAAATATGCGCGGCTGTCCTACTAGATGTAGAAAAGGCTTTCGATTCTGTTTGGCATAACGGAATGCGCCTCACACTATCCAGAATGAATCTCCCTATGAAATTGCTAAGACTACTCTACTCCTTCCTCAAAAACCGCGAAATAAAAACAATCAGAGTCAATAACGAAATGTCCGAGAGTGTCCCACTCGAAGGTTCCGTTCTTAGCCCCCTCCTATATATCATCTACGTCAATGACCCCAAAATCTCGCGTTCAAATCTCACAATTTGCGGACGATAAGGGACTATGGGACTCTAATAACACCGCCAATCAATTTCAAAAGTCCCTTCAACGCGCTCTCGAAGACCTTGAGCTATGGTGTGCCAAATGAAGAATTAAGCTGAAAGCTACTAAAACCCAAAAATCACCTTCACCCGTAAGCAAAAAAATCGCGACTTTGACCTAAAACTCATGGACAAACTTATCCTTCAATAAACACACCAACGATACCGCCACTAAAGCCATAAGGCGCATTAATCTGCTAAAGATGCTACGAGGCACGTCTTGGGGAGCGAAGCAAACACTCCTACTTAAACTATATAAAGCATTCGTGCGTCCAGTACTTGAGCATGGGGCACTCGTCCCCAGCGACTTAAATAAAACCAAAATGGGCAAACTCCAAAAAGTCCAAAACCACGCGCTCAGGGTCGCCATCCGTGAACCATGGGACACCCCTCTCAAACAACTCCACGACAGAGCCGGAATTCCAACCATTGAAGACCGCCTTGGCTGCCTAGCCGCAAAAAAATCGCGAACGTCTCGCCGACAGTAACCTAATATCTGAACTTCAGGACATCTGCATGAGCCGGCAAAAAACAAAGAATGCCACAATTTAATCATCGCAAATTATCACCGCGAGCGAATAATACTCATAGGGACTTCCAGGCAGTGAATTCAGACCAGCTGAGGACATTGGTCATTATGGGCTGCCTTCCCCCACCAATCAGTCACAGTCTGCATTAATAAGCCCAATGAGCTGTCCACGCTGGGCACAAGGGGTGGTGAAAAAACAGGCAGTGTTCAGATTAGCTGAGGCCATTTGACTATTATGGGTTGCCTTCACCAATCTGGCTCTCATAATCACTTAACAACAAATAACGGGTAACAAGGAAAAGAGAAAAAACAGGCAGCGAATTCAGACTAGCTGAGGCCATACGAATATTATGAGCTGCCTCCAGTGATCGATTACTCATAACCATGTATTAGCATATTTATTTTATTGTACTGTATAAAACCCACTAATTTTGTTTTTTCTATTTTAGCAGGTACCCACAGATGTTTTCTTTTTGATCTCCCGCTCCCCAATAGCCGCTATGGAAACACTCTGACCGTTATGTACCTTAGTCAGGACATCCACCTCCAGGGAGGCGAGCGTTGGTCCTGCGTCCCACCTGTAGCCCTTCTTTTGTAAACGCCCGTAGTGCGCATTCAGGTCCCGGCGAAATAGGTTACCATGCAGGCCTGCCCCTGAACCAGGGAAGTTCGGGTCTTTCTGTGGGTGGTCCCCGAAATGGGCCGTTGTTGCTTTTTCTACTCGATCAGTTCCATTCCTAAAACAGAAGTCCACACAGAACCTTCATCAATCGCATGAGGCAGATTATACTTGCCAATGATGGCCCATTACAACAAGATAATCCCATAAGTGGCAGACTATACTTGCCGGAAAACATCACCATCAACACTACACCCTCGGGGAGAGGTAGCATCTTTGCTGAGAGGACCCCCTCTCACACTGGTCCCCACCCCAGGGTCTGCAGCAAAAGAACATCTGAAGATCAAATCATCATAACTCCCAAAAACCACAAGATCACGGACATCTGCTGAGTACCCCCACCTATTCCTCCTTTGACACGTCCGGATATGTTATGGCACAACGGAATACGCCTCAAACTATCCAAAATGAATCTCCCAATGAAACCTCCTTCCTTAACGATCGTGAAATAAAAATCAGAGTCAATAATGAAATGCCCGACAGTGTCCCCCTCGAAGCAAGCACCCCTCAAGGATCCGTTCGCAGTCCCCACTCTATATCATCTACGTCAATGACCCAAAAATCTCCGACAAGTGCATTCAAATTTCACAATTTGCGGACGATAAGGGACTATGGTACTCTAATAACACTGCCAACCAAGTTCAAAATACTTTCAACACGCCCTAGAAGACCTGGAGCAATGGTGTGCTAAGTGGAGAATTAAGCTGAACGTAAACAAAACCCCCAAAATCATCTTCACCCGCAAGAAGAAAAACCGAGATTTTGATTTTAATCTTCTGGACAAAATCCTCCCAGAATGCACCGAAGAAAAATTCCTTGGCATAACCATCGACCAAAATCTATCCTTCAAAAAACACACCAATTATATCGCCACCAGAGCCACAAAACGTATTGATTTGCTAAAAATGCTACGCGGCACGTCTTGGGGAGCCAATCAGACAATCCTACTTAAACTATACAAAGATTCATGCGTCCAGTACTCGAGTATGGGGCACTCGACCTCAGCGACTTAAATAAATCTAACATGGGCAAACACATGGTTGCCCCCCCCCCCCCCCCCCCGTGCCCCCTGGGACACCCCCATCAAACTACTCCACGATAGACCCAGAATTCCAACCATAGAAAACCGCCTTGCCTCTCTAGCCGCGAAAAACCGCGATCGCCTCACCGACAGTAAACTAATATCTGAATTTCAGGACATATGTGCCAGCCTGCAAAAAACAAAAAAAATACCACAAAATTATCACCGCGAGCTATCATTGCTACCTAGGGGCCATCCTGACCGAGGGGTGGGACGGGACCGGTCGGGCTTGGGGGACCCGAATCAAGAGGATCCGGGCCCGTCTGACCCGACCGATCCGCCCCCGCCCACGGTCAGAGTGGCTCTGAGGTCCACACTGAATCAAGGTGACCCCTAACCGCGAGGAGCGCATGTAGTAACAGAATCATGGAGGTAAGGAGCAGTAAACACCCTCGGGCGTGGCATATGAGCGTCATACACTGCTCTCCTCCAACCCCTAAATCTCAACTTACCTAATCAAGATGACCCCTATCAATACAAGTAGGAATAAAACCGCGGAGGTAAGCAGTAAACACCCTCGGCAGGTAGTGAATTCAGATTAGCCGAGACCATTGTATATTATGGGCTGTCTTTCCCAAACAATCAGTCAAACCACTGCGGTCTGACATTTCTACCGAAAGTCTGCGATAATATGTTTAATATTTAAAAAAACAGGCAGTGAATTCAGATTAGCTGAGACAATTGTAAATTATGGGCTGCCTTCCCCAAACAATCAGTCAAACCACTGCGGTCTGACACTCCTACCGAAAGTCTGCGATTTATTTATTTAGTGGTGTTTGAGGTCACATACTTATGCACGATGGCTAATCGTGACAGTTTTACGGGTGGGGGAAGCCGGAGTACCCGGAGAGAACCACCGAGCATCGACGAGCAGTTGTCAGCTCTTCAACATTCTAACTCTGTTCAAGCTCCCCTCAAGCAGGGTTACAGCGGTTGAAGACATATGCACCATCGACGTACAGTCTGCCTTAGTACAAAGTGTCATCGTGCCCCCATGTAGGCAGCCGGGATAAAGTGTCTTGCCCAAGGACACGACGAGGGTCGTCCCGGACGGGGATCGAACTCGGACCTCTAGCATAGAGGTCCAACAGTCTACCACTGAGCCATCGCGTTCCCGAAAGTCTGCGATAATATGTATAATATAAAAAAAACAGGCAGTGAATTCAGATTAGCTGAGACCATTGTATATTATGGGCTGCCTTCCCCAAACAATCAGTTAAACCACTGCGGTCTGACACTTCTACCGAAAGTTTAATTTAATGTAAGACATGAGCTGCCCACGCCGGGCACAATGGAAGGTGAATAAACAGGCAGTGACTTCAGACTAACAGAGACCATTGTATATTATGGGCTGCCTTCACCAAACAAGCAATCAAAACCACGTACTTATTCAAGATTGCCATTAATCCACTTTTCAGGTCATAACCACAGAGGTTCTGGCAAGTAACTATAGCATATTAACTTTATTGTATACAACCTACTAATTCTGTTCTTTCTACTTTAAGCATGTACCCACAGATGTTTTTTGTTTTTTTTTATCTTCCACTCCCCTATAACCAATATGGAATAAATCTAACCGCTATGGATCTTAATAACCGCTATGAAACTTTGAACATCCTTCACTCCATCCCTAGAAGTGGTCACCCACCTCCGGGGAGGCGAACGTTTGTCTTGCGACCCACATGTAACCCTTTTTTTAAACGCCAGTAGTGCGCTTCAGGTCCCGGCCAAATAGGTTACCATACAGGTCTGGTTGGTCCCCGAATGGGGCCATTGTTTTTTCACCCCAATCGATCCACTCCTGTAAATAGAAGACCACACACAATAGGCCAGCTAGACCTCCATCAGTTGCCTGAGGCAGACTATACTTGCCAATGATGGCACATCACGACTCGACAACCTTATGAGTGGCAGATTATACTTGCCTGAAAACATCAACACATCACTCTCGGGGAGAGATAGCACAATGGTCCTCATCCGAGGGAAAACATGTAAGAACATCAAAGAACACCTCGACACATCCCAAGAATAAACACCACGGCCCCGGACATCTGCGGAGTTCCCTCCATTCTCCTCCTTTGACACGCCCGGACATGTTGCACGAAAATTCATCCAACTGTCAATGAGGGTCGAAAGAGGCTTGCTACACGCAGTCCCCGCGAGCCTTCGGCGCTTTAAAACCATTGCATTCTCCTGTTAAGTCTTTTTGTGCTGGGGGTCTCCGCGATCGTAACCGTTCAATGTTCTAGTAGGAGTCGCGATTGTTCGTGGTTCATTCCAAATATACCGGAATGTTCATTTTGTTGTGAAAATTGAATGCGCTAACTACCCAAGAAGTGTATTCAGGGTATTTGGTATCACAGAACTAAATATTTTTCCATAGGCGACTATTAGAACATTTATGTGGAAAAAATTATGATCGCATCACTGAATACTTAAATACCTACATAAAGTACAGACCTTCACACAACTTTCTCTGGTCAGAAAACGGGGGGGTCATGCAACAAATAAGAGAAAAATGCACCAGGAAGTGAAGTACCATCCTTGAACTCAGTTTTGTTCTGGGAATTCCCAACAAAAATACACAATTAGTTAGCTGAATTTTTTAGACCCAGAAAATACTTAGAAAATCTCTTTTTTCTTGTGGAATATTCAGTATTGTTGTAAAAATCTAATAAAATGCTTTAACAGTATTCTCAAGCAATAAGTTTTTTTCTAGGAGTCTTATTTTAGACTATGATGCAATATCTGAGTGCAACATTTCAAGGCAGATCACTCTAAACCAAATATTTACTTCCGCGATACCATTGATGCCCAGAATCGACTCTACCATACAACCACTGATTATTATTTTTCAATACTATAATTAGTGCTAGGCATTCCTTTGAGGTTTGATGATGTGAAAGCTATTGTGCTGCAACGATAGTTTCAAACATGGCTGACAATTTTCGTCATTGGAAGAGATTTACAGGGAAACTCCTTTTACTTTTCTAAAGTTGTCAGTAAATTTAATACTGAAGGTATGGGAATTTCATACGGATATTTAAATTTCGAAATATTAGCGAACTTGTATCATCGATGTGTGCATTGGAGTAGTATAAAAATACAGGAGCTGGCTTTCTACAGTTTTTCCCCAATCCGTTTAACCGATGAAGATTATTCCCTGTTGAAACCATTTAAAAATAAGAAAACAGCGTTTTTACCACCTTTTGATGTTCTGTAACGTTTTTTCTATTCATTGTATCAACATTGCGCGTATCGTGACATATAATACAGACACTGTCCTTTCCATTAACTCTTTTGGCGCGGAATAATCTGAGAAACAGAATTCTTAGCGCCTGATATTCATCAGGAATTTTACAAAAAGTATAGGTTGTTAGACTAAAGCGTTATTATTTTAAAAGATGTTCTAATGACCTCATTGACTGTTTTTCAAACGATTTCCTGTATATATTTAACTGGCACCTTTATACTTTCAAGGGACGATATCGTTGTTCATGGATAGGACATAAATGGTGCATGAAACATGGTCATACGTATGTTTGTTCAACCCTTTACCCAACTAATCGGCCGCATCCCCCCTCCCCCGCGTAATATGCAACTTCAGCAGTTGAAAAAATATTATTTTTCAAAAAAATTCAGCAAAACCATATCATGTGACCCCTCGTTGGAACGAGCTCGTCGAGCTCGTTCCAACGAGGGGTCACATGATATGGTTTTGTTGAAATGTTTTGAAAAACTGATATTTAAAATAATAAATTTTGATATCGTCTGCGTTGGGTAAAGGGTTAAAAGCACTTGAAAATTGACACACACAGTTGGCTAAAATGACTACTGCAGTACCTTTCCACGGTCTGCCGTCTGTCGACTTTAGTCGCCCGTCGCGCCAAAAGAGTTAATGTAAATGTCTAGGAGATGAGATTTGCTGTTTTTTTCTGGAAAGAATAAAAACTTGCCAATTGCTGTAAAAGCACATTCGTTGAACAAAGAGCCAAAGTGGACCTCTAAGTTAGAGTTACTATACTGACAGAGAAAAGAAACGCATGTTCAGTTTTGGTAATATAAATTTTTTTTATCCGTTGACCAAATGTAGTAAAATGTGACACATAGCTGCCTCAGCGTACTGTCTAAAGGGTCTTTGGTTAAAATTCAGTCAACCATGACTACGTGCGACGCTGCATGCGTTCAGCGATTTTTCGTCGCATCCGGTGCACTCCGACGTGCTATGGGCTTGAAAACCATACCAAATCGACGTTTTGAACAGTACACATCGATTGGATAACATTTCATTACAACTGGATTGAAATGCAAAATGCCGCGAATGTCCGATGTTGATATGGGTAGGGCTATTGCTCTAATTATGCAGGGCCAATCGCATTGTCTCGTCTCCTGGCAATTTGGGGTCCGTGAGTCAACTATAGATCATTTAGTTGGGCGTCTCAGAGCCACAGGAAGATTAGCTGACCGTCCCAGGAGCGGACGACCAAGCGTTACGTCGCAATGTCAAGACAGAGGCATACGCCTCTCACACCTTTGTAACCCATTTGAGACGGCATCGGAGACAGCGAGTCAGGTTGTAGGCACTCAAGGTCGCCGAGTGTGTCCAAGAGCAGTTAGGAATCGGTTGTGGGAGTTCAATTTAATGCCACGACGCCCCTACGTTGATCCGCAACTTACACCCAGACGACGTCAACGTCGATTGCAATGGCTGCAGGCACATGCAGCAAATCGGTTTCACTTGGCCCTCTGGAGACGTGTGCTATTCACTGACGAGTCTCGGTTCACGCATTACAGGTCAGATGGACGATAACATTGCTACCGACGTCGAGGTGAGCGACATTCTGACGCGTGCGTTAAGAAAAACGACAATTCGGGGGAGGGTCTGTTATGGTTTGGTGGGGGGGGGGGATTTCTCATTGCGTGAATACACCTCTCGTGTTACAGCCGTAAGAAATCGAGATCACGTCCTCGTGCCTCACGTCTTACCACTTATCCATGCGCGTAACCTTATGTTGCAGAGGGAAAATGCGAGGCCGCGCGTTGCTAGGGTTTGTCGTGACTTCCTCAGCCAAAACAATGTCCCAGTTCTCGATTGGCCACCCTTCAGTCCAGATTTGTCCCCGATCGAACATTTGTTGGACGAGCTGGACAGGAGGATCGGGAAGAGCGCCAGCGTCCCAAACACCGTCGCTCAGCTCACGTAGGACCTTCTTCGGAAGTGGAAACACAAAGGACCATAAACAAGTTGATGTGGTCAATGACAAGAAGAGTGAGAGCAGCGACTGAAGCCCGGGCTGGGTATACCCGCTATTGATTTTGATCAGGAAATGGCGTTGGGTACCCACGTTTGAAGGTTATCCATGCAAACGCCGTCTGTGTTAAGACAACAAAACTCGTCAAAATTTAATCGGTAATGAAAAAATAACATCAAGTTCACGGCGTTATCGTGCCCCCATCTGGACAATCTGGGTTAAGTGCCTTTCCCAAGGACACAACGCGGGAATCCGAGTCGATCGCTCAGACGGTCACCCATCCAAGGACTAACCGGGCTCGACGTTGCTTAACTTCGGTGATCTGACGAGAACCGATTACCGCAACGCCACCGCGCCTCCTTATTTTCTAGAGATTCCTTAGGTGTTTTCTCAACAGTTACGTGCTTCTTAATTGGAACTTTCTCGCCCGTCTGATGACTTCAGGGAAGAAAACTTTATCGAAAGTCGGTTTTCATGACGAGATAAGTCCGGGATGATTTTATTATTTTTTAATGTTTTTCACATAAAGTTAGGGTAAAGGCTGATGTCCACTCGCCGGGTAACTGAATATAAAATTAAGTTTACACTACAAATGTCGACTTTCTATATTTTGCAATCCCCCACCCCTTTCCAAAAAGCGGGATCCTCCAATTATTTTATGACGCAATATTTGAGTAGAGATGTCAAAACATTTACACATTTGAAAACCAAAAATTCTTTATGATTCGTTTCTTTCGAAGAGCCGTTAAATAATTCCCGGAGCGAAACCCTTCCATGTTAGAAGTTTGTTTTGAAGAATTCACATAGAAAAGGGGTAGCACATCATCTCGAGCCCTTGTCATCAAATTTAGGTGTGACATGGGGTTCCAGGTTTTAACATTGTGGGTAATGGAGAACACATAAAAAAATTCTCTCAAACCACTGGAAAAAAAGTGCCCGAACTGGCGCTATTTTGTGGTTCGAAACAACATCAAGCGTCGTCTGGTATCTATAATTTCATTAGTTGACGCCCCATGAGGATCGTAAATTTGTTTCAAATATATAAGGACCGTTATGAATAATGGTTAACAACATGTGACTTCTACAGGCTTAATAATTATCAGATATATCTTTATCAAAAAGATCATTTTATACACTTGGCCTCACGGATAAATAATAACACGAGAGAGTTGCTAGTTTCCGTGAGCAACAGTCTTTCAAAGATGAGAAAATTGTTGGCCTGGCAGCCCACCACACTTATCGAAAAATATAGGCGAGTTTATACGGCAGCGCAGAACCGTCACACCGTAGTATATTTCCAAGGATTCCTAATCTGTTTTTTACAGATTACTAATCTGTTTTTACAGATTACTAATCTGTGTTTACAGATTAACTAATCTGTATTTAATGATTGGTAATCTGCTTAAACAGCTTAGTAATCTGTAAAAACAGATTACTAATCTGTTTAAACAGATTAGGAATCCCTGGAAATATACTATGGTGTGGCGGTTCTACGCTGCCGTAAGTTTAACATGATTCATTTCGAGGTATGCGTGTGTTACCTTACAATGTATTAACCGACAATGACACATCGTCGCCTAAGTGCTAGAATGCCCGATGTCACCTATGGGACATAGGTCATTCTAGTTCTCAGGCAACGACATGTCTGTCCGTGTTCCAAAAAAGGAAAACGCCCAATTTTCAAGTCGGAAAGCAGCAATAAGGGAAAGAACAAGAAAACGAATTGGCTGAATTCTCGCTTAAAAACCCAGGGTGTGCTTGAACTCCGGGGCGTAAATAAGGGATGGGAGATGGTGGGCTGGAGATATATGACACATCCGCAATACGTTTTCCAGTCTGGACTTTTTCGTCTGTGTTAGCGTCTTACATATTGATTCGCTGTTGGTAATAATAATAACACTTTGGCTGGCCGCTAATTTGTCGCGGTACTCGGGTGAGAAGGTCTTGGTCACCCCTATGCTCTCCCAATTGCCTTCCTATTCCCACGCTTCTTCTATCCTCCCAACACTCGGAGACGAACTGCTTGATGACATCCCTTGCCCCATTCTTCCCAATCTCTCCAATTAGCATACTAACCCTCCCTTTGAGTCACTCACTAAGGGGCCACATGTCCTTCATTCTCCCATCCCACTTACCCATTATACACCCAGTGAATCTATTCTTTTAGACTGGTATTTTGGGCATTCTAGAAGAAAGTGTTCCTGAGTCACCACCACGCCTAAATTACACATTTGGTACTCCTTTTCACTGTTTTTCCCAATTTTCCCCTCAGCTCCATGGATCGCAACCTCAGCTTGAACAACAGTGACCCCCAAAGGTGCCATCAAAGTACTCTTCAAAACCAGGCTTTTCTTTATCAGACAGGCTAGCCAAAGACATCTTTGATCTGACCCACTCTCTCCAATTAACTGGTAAAATGCTAAATTATTTTTGGTCATTCAAATTTGTTCACATAATATTGCCTTGTTACAATTCAAAGGGGAATCCATGCAGATGAAATAATTTCATTTCAAAGATAATATGAAGCACATCCACAGAATATGGAGTGGTTAAGCTGCGGTACATGCACTTCTAAATAGAGTCCAAATATGGGCTTCCAGCACTCTACCAGTTAAGGTCACCATCCTCCATGTCTCTTTCTCTGATGATTTTTTGCCCCTACGTCTAGGTCCGAGATCTCCAATGAGTAGTTCTCTATTAGCTCCCTCACCATCCACCCTGTCTTGGTATTTGAGTTGAAAATACTCTGGAACATTAGTAGTAGGAGAGCGATGAACCGGCCCCGGTTGGGGGACCCCGGAAGTGACGTCATGTCACGTCACCCAGTGGTGTCACTTTGTATGGTCATAGTAACCCGGGTGAGCGGCCATCTTGGGACGTCATCGTCATAGTGGTACGTGGTCCTAGTGCGCATGCGCAGCGCGTGTTGTTAGGGTGATAGTGTTTCCATCGGCCATTTTGTATACTGGAGGCCGCCATCTTGGTTTCTATGGTAGCACGTGTTTGCTATGTTACCTAAAACCTTCTTATAGGACAGGGGTATGTTCGGGTGTGGTGGGGGGGTATTCTCCTTTGAACAAGAGTAATTTCCCAATTCGTAAAATTACCACAAACAACTTTTTGACATGTTGTATTATTTCGTATTATTTCAAAATTCTCTGCTTCTATCTGTATATGCAATAGTTTTCGTCTACCTGACCATGTTCCTTTGTCCTGGAGTATACTCCAGTAGAGTGGAAGAGCCTATCGACTGGGACAGCTTTGCCTATTGTTACTATATTTAGCTCTTCTGGTCTGTTCTTATTAGTTCTGACCCTATTCCGAATACTCTTGTTGTTTCATTTATCTAGATCACCCAAGCAGTTCACTTTACTGGCGCCAACTAACCAATCAGATTGCTTGATTTCCCATAATCTGTATGCAGAGTTATCTCCCTTGTGTATATCAAAAGCCTATATCATTCCCGAAGCCAATAAGCTATCGAGTTGTTACTGAAGTCACTACTCGAACGACTCGAAGCCCATCGAGCAAATGAGCTTTAGAGTAATTGCTGGATCGATGTGACTCGACTCGACATATTGCTCGAACGACTCGAATCTTATCGAGCGAATGAGCTATAGAGCAATTGCTTGTTCGAGTGACTCGCACATACTTCTCTTCGATTCATTTCGGTATTTGAGGATACCTATGGCCTGGTATTGTATTATTTGAGGATACTTTTTATATGATACTTATCTAAGGATACTATTACTTGTTTGGCCCAGCCTCTAGGCCACCCTAGGACATACCTATCCCAAATTCCCCCAATAAGCTATTGAACAGTTACCGAAAAGTCATTACTCGAATGACTCGAAGCCCATCGAGCAAATGAGCTTTAGAGTGTTTGCTCGATCGAGTGACTCGCACATACTGCTCGAACGACTCGAAGTCTACCGAGCAAATGAGCTATCGATCAATTGCTCGTTCGAGTGACTCGCACATACTGCTCGTCGACTCATTTCGGTATTTGAGGATACCTATGGCCTGGTATTGTATTATTATTTGAGGATACTTTTTAGAGAATACTTATCTAAGGATACTATTACTTGTTTGGCCCTGCCTTCTGGGCCACCCCAAGACATACCTATCCCAAATTCTCCCAATAAGCTATCGAGCAGTTACTGAATGACTCGAATCCCATCGAGCAAATGAGCTTTAGAGCAATTGCTCCATCGAGTGACTCCACATATTGCACGAACGACTCGAAGTCTGCCGAGCAAATGAGGTATAGAGCAATTGCTCGTTGCTGTGACTCGCACATACTGCTCCTAGCTTCATTTCGGTATTCGAGGATACCTATGACATGGCTACGTATCATTTGAGGATATCTGTTAAGGATACATTTTAAGGATACTTATCTGAAGATATCTGGTCAGCCCATTTCGCAGGGTATAAAAGGGAGGATACCTGCAAAATTTTGTCGTTTCACGTTTAGCCAGCGATGGATCAACATCACACCTGTGGAGAGCGCCAGAAAATATTCACAAAGAAATGCAATCTTTGTCGGTATATGAAGAATGTCCACGGGGCCTGAATCTACGAGTGTGTGAGATGTCCAAGAACATTTAACAGAAAAGACAACCCAAAAAGACACCAGATTCACTACTCACTACAAGAACTGCGGCATCTCAGCAAAAGAGAAGAACACAAAGAAGTAAACCCAGTTGAACCAATGGAACTGTCAAAACCGTACCAGGTGAATAACCATAAATCAACCAGAAAGCTGTGGGTACCAGTGCCACCAACAGAAATGCCTCGTACAGTAATGAATGGAACGGGCAATAAACCATAACCAAATAAACCAACCGGAAACCTGTGGGTACCAGTGCCACCAACCGAAATGCCTCGTACAGTAATGACCGGAACGAGCAATAAACCAGAACCAAATCATAATCCAACAACGAAGGCACACAAAGAGAAGAACTACGTATTGGTCGAACCAAGTTTACTGGAAAGCTTACTATATCGACAGCATTTGGTGCGCAGAGAACCAAACGAGCTTGCCACAATGGACCTGGATAGAGAAATGAGAGAGATCCTAGAATCCCGAACCATGAACGAGAACGAGAAGATTCTTCAATACAACAAGATTTTACAAAGATACAGAGAATTTTACAATAAAACTTTACAACCAATAACGATCAAGATACAGAACCAATGATGATAATGGAGAGATTGAAGCTGGAAGAGATCGAAATGAACGGAACCGACTAAAAAGAGTGAAGAGGTGATCGAAATGAAGTGAACGAAGATCCAACACACTCAAGATAACAGAATAAACAGAACAAATATTGAACTACAATGTATATAACAGAGAGTGTACAGAAAAGTCAATAACTTTTTAAAATATAACAGAAATTCTTGTTTTTTTTACTAGCAGGGAAGGGGAATACCCCGCGAAATGGCCTGACCAGATATCTTCAGATAAGTATCCTTAAAATGTATCCTTAACAGGTATCCTCAACTGATACGTAGCCATGTCACAGGTATTCTCGAATACCGAAATGAGGCTAAGAGCAGTATGTGTGAGTCACGCGAACGAGCAATTGCTAAATAGCTCATTTACTCGATGGTATTCGAGTCATTCGAGCAATGAATTTTCAGTAACTGATCGATAGCTTATTGGGAGAATTTGGGATAGGTATGTCTTGGGGTGGCCCAGAAGGCCGAACATACCCCTGTCCTATAAGAAGGTTTTGGGTAACATAGCAACCACGTGCTACCATAGAAACCAAGATGGCGGCCTCCAGTATAGAAAATGGCCGACGGAAACACGTATCACCCGAACACGCGCTGCACATGCGCACTAGGACCATGTATCACTATGGGGATGACGTCATAAGATGACCGCTCACGCGGGTTATCATTACAACACAACATAGCGCCACTGGGTCACGTAACATGACTTTACTTCCGCAGTCCCCTGCGGGGTCCCCCCAACCGAGGCCGGTTCATCGCTCTCCTACTACTAACATTACTTTACACCATCGGCTGTCGGGGAGATTTACCAAATAATTAAGATTGCCGAATTTCAATAAGTCTATCCTGTCCATGATCCTCATTCACTCCTGCTAATAGTCATATACTTTCTAACGAGACTAGAACTTGAACTTATGTCACACATATAGTCGGCAATACAAATAAGGGTTACGGTTTCAGATTTGGGCTGTTGCGGACAACTAAGGAGCCCATCGTAACCAGTTTGGAGTGTTAATAAAAAAGAAGATGAGAAGTCCATGCGTCAGAAGTACTCCCTCTATTTATCTACGAATATGTTTACAAGAGTTCGGATTATTTAACTATAATCCCGACTGACACATCCTCCATTTACGCCACCAAGGCATGCCTTCGACGAAGGTATGCCTTGATGACGTAGTTGGGGTATCCTACCCAGTTAGCCATCTTAGTCGGGACTTAAGTCGTTACAGTCGTGGCAAATCAGCCCCCCCCCCCCCCCAACACACCCTGTCCGGAAATCTTTGCGACGCATCTGTTTGAATCACGTGGGCAGAGACTTCCCGATCTTCCAAAGCACTGGTTCTGATAATGATCGAAAAGAAGACATAGTTGAATAAGGTCGAAAAATACTCAGATACCATTCTTTGGAAAAAGTCTCAAAACAGATAATATATTTTGGATGTATACATGAGGAATTGCTCTAATCTGCAAGACTACGTTCACTGTGCGAGCCCTTAATTAGTGGGGTAGAAACCCCTATCAGTTCGAGGACGCGATCTGAAACGTGTTCTAAAAGTAGTGAACCAAATCCCTCCACAGCTATTAGCCAGCTATCCACGAGTTACAATGTGGCGATGTTTTACAGAGTTGCTTCCGGTTGAGAATTATTGCCCCGTCCTCCACCCAGACATTAACAGAGGTGTTCTCTTTGTTAATTTGGAACTCAATATTTCTTTTAATTTTCGTGGTGGAAAGCTATCCTCCTATTTCTACTCCACGTCAGTTATGGGATGTATAGCGCCTGTTGTTTTTTTATATCGAAGGTCTTGTACTGAATATCATTTTTTTTTCTCTAGCTGCATTCAACATCTGCATGCCACTCAGTGCACTGAGAAATTGGTTGAAGAAGTGACTCCTGCGGTCGTTTTTTTTTTGGGGGGGGGGGGGAGGGTAGGGGGGGTTTAACAACACTTTCAGTGGAGAGGCCAGAGGTTTTACAGGTGGAGGAAAACGGGGCACCGGAGAGTAGTTGGGCAATTCATGTGACTGGAAGCATGAATGTCAGTTCATTCCATAGTGTTTTCTAAAAACAGGTTACCTCCCTTGGACTATCATCGCTCTATGCACAGCATGTATTTGGAATTTACTGATGATTTCACTGAATGGTTGACTCGAAACTTTTTGTTAACAAAAACGAGAAATTGCAAACATCCGTGCTGTAAGTGCGGGATCAGTTTCAATAAAAAACTCGCGAACTTTTCTTTGAGACAAAAATTCAGATATTAAGAGACAAGCGAGGTTCCAGCTAATAGCCTGGTAAACTTCGTCGTTTCAAATCGACAATGTCAGCTTCGAAACTTTTGAGTGTTTTTTTTTTTTTATTCACCCAGATAGAAGAAAAATTACGAGCTGGGAAAATGTTTTGTCAGCTTCTGACATGAAGATTTATCTCGATCAAACATTCCATACATCTCCCCACTGTCCCTGAAAACAAATTGTCATTAAGGTGCTGAAAAAGTAAGGAAAATTTGTTTGCTTTGAAATTTCCACTGTGATATTTCATCAATACGAAGTAAATATACACAAATTATACGTGAAAACGTGAAAATGGTAGTTGAGATGTATAGAAGATGAAAAATATATGAAATCAACTCACAGTGTTAGCAGTAGGCACCAATGGTTCCTGGAAGTCTGCGGGTTATAGTGAAAACGGAGCCGTGCGAGAACGCCACCTGGCGAAAACGGCACCAAGTGAGCGAAAAAGGCACCAATTGCGCTGGCGGAAACGGCACCATGGATGGGCGAAAACGGCACCAGTTCGGTCAGAGAAAACGGCACCAGTATTTCATTCTGCCCTCTTCTGTGGTTTCTTTTGAAACTGAGTATTTAAGCTTGCGGATGCATTTTAAGTTCTTTAATAAATTTTGTTGAAATGTGAGAAGTTAAAATGGGAGTATATCCCCCCTCCCGCCTCTCTCTTTAAGTCTCTTAAATGAATTTCTTGGTGTTTAGCAGTGACTTTTGGGCATTAAAAGCAAGAACACCCCTCTCCCACCCCCTCAGAAAAAACGGAAAAAAGCCTCAAAATAAACCCGGCCATAAACTCATTTCAATTACACAGACTTTCAATTAAGCACTTGAGATAATCCTACTGCAAAAGAAACAGTAATCTATCTGAAAACATCAGGTTTGTAAGCTTCAGTTTAATGAATGTATGTGTCTTTGGGCAAAGGCACTCAATCCCGATTACCCACGTTTGGGCACGGTGGTGCTGTGTATTAAGGCGTAATGCTCGCCGATGGAGCACCTGTCTTCAACCAATGCTAACCCTGCTTGTGTGGTGTTAGTACGTTGGGAAGTATGACAGTTGCTAGCCGTTGCATAGTGGTTCTCTCCGAGTACTCCGGCTTCCTCCACCTGTAAAACTGTCCGACACGAGGTGGCCCTGACTGTCGAAAGTGTCGTTAAACTCTAATAAATAAATAAATAAATAAATAAATAAATCATTAGCACTTTCAAAGATGTGGCAATTTGCCAATTGGCAAATTGCCACATCTTTGAAAATGCTAATGATTCATTTCCGTCATTCATATTCACTTGCAGAAAATACAATTAGGGAAAATACAATTGTAAAAGTTTTATAGGCTTAACTCTATAGTTGTTACTTTATCGCACTGCACGCAACGCTCGCAAAGTGTACCGCCTGTGTTGAGATCACTTGTTTCGAAATTTAGGGCGGGGAAGATATTTTGTCCCTTCCACATCATTTCAATGGCAGAAGAAAACAGTTTTCGTCTCCACTCCTTTTCACCTCGTATTGGATCAGGACTGTATATCCCCCACAGGTGGCGTTCCAGGGTGTTTCCTGGGGCAAATCCCATATTTCTCTTATATCGCACAGTGAGGGCACTGTGAGCTAAAGCGTGTTGCAAGTCAATGACAGACATGCTTTTAACCTATGCTAACTCTGCCGGGTAGTAAGCTTCATAGTGGGAGCTCAGTAGCTCAAAAGTAGACTGTTGGACTTCTATGCTAGAGGTCCCGAGTTCGATCCCCGTCCGGGACGACCCGCGTTGTGTCCTTGGGCAAGGCACTTTATCCCGGTTGCCTACATGTGGGCACGATGACACCGTGGACTAAGGCGTACTGCACGTCGATGGTGCACATGTCTTCAACAGCTGTAACCCTGCTTAATTGGAGCTTGAACAGAGTTAGAATGTTCAGGAGCTGACAGTTGCTCGTCGATGCTCGGTGGTTCTCTCCGGGTACTCCGACTTCCTCCACCCGTAAAACTGTCACAGTCACGATTAGCCATTGTGCACAAGTATGTGACCTTAAACACCAATATATAATAAATAAATAAATAAATAAATAAATAAATAAGCTTCAGAGTTCTCCAGTTATTCACAGATGCTTGGTGGTTCTCTTCGGGTACTGCGGCTTCCTCCACCCGTAAATCTCTCTGACACGAATTCTCGCTCTTGGGAGTGTCGTTAACTCCAAATAAATAAAAAAAATAAATAATCTTATTGCACGTGTTATTACTGTACTGTCGGCATCAGTATCAAGTTGAATTGTTTAAAGAAAAAAGAACATTAATGCCCTTTAGGATATTTGTTCGAGAACTACACCGTGGTTACTCCACTTGAATTAGAAGTTAATTCGGGGACTTTCCAGGATCTTCCATGTTTATTATTAGAGTTGAAACGGTTAAAGGGTTTTCTTGATCGATTAATCACATGGATAAACCTTGGTTAACCGATTAGTAGCTGAATAACGGCCGTACCGTTGATGATTTATATAACATTAACCCTTTACCAAACGTAAAGGACAAAATCGGCCAGCTCTACATACAAAAAACTCCATTCAGATTTTACTATGTTTTCAATTTTTATTTCAAAAACATATCTTATGATCCCTCATTGGAACGAGCTCGTTGATCTCGTTCCAATGAGGGATCATGAGCTATGTTTTTGAGACAAAAATTCAACATTTTTAGTAATTCAAGAATCTATTTTGCAAGCGTCGTCTGTTACCCGCAATGGGTGAAGGTTAACTTAAGAATGACCAGTTCCGGCTACTAATACAGTATAATGATCATGCAAGTGAACAAGTATGTCATCTCGTAACGTGCATGCTTTACTCTGTCTCATATAACTGATGTGAGTCAGTGTGACAATGTTTGCCTGTTTTGGAGCAAGTTTGTTCTTTTGTTAACCCTGAAAATACAGTAGTTCAAAAGTAATGGTTAATCGATCAATTACGTTTTTGATCGATCAAGACGTTGATCATTGGTTAATCGATTAATCGGTTAACCGTTTCAACTTTATTTTCAAGGAGCTGGACATGATGTATTCAGGATTTTCAATTTTATTATGTGGCGAAATCCAGGAATCTCTTAAAAACTTCACATGTAGTCACATAAACTAATTCAGCGATTATTACTTTATCGCACTGCACGCAACGATTATTACATAATCGCACTGCAGGGAGTTTTTTTGGTAAAATAAGCGATCTGTGGTTGTCGATTCTCAAATATCGGCTGAAGTTATTGCTGTGAAGCGCGAACAATCGCGAAGTCAACGTTTTGTCAACCCGGAAAGTAAACATGATCGTCCTGTCCATCTTGTTATTGGAAATTCTGTGGTTCGATATGTGAATGCAAGACAACTCTCTAAAAATGGAGATTTTGTGAAGAAGGTGTCAATTGGTGGTCTTAGGTTAACGGGTTTGAAAATGTGGCTGGATGATGGGCGAAACGATGTACATGCACATGTGTGTTATGTGACAGTACAGGTAGGAATAAATTCACGCAGGAATGGATTGAAAACAGATGAATTAGAAGTTCGGGAAAAAGTCAATCGCTTATATCCTGCTGCGACTGTGAGAATTTCAACAGTAGGAATGGTGTTAATAAAATCATTTAGGATACAAATGGCAGCTATCGAACTGTTTGTTTAGATACTGGTTGTAAATTTATAGACAATTCATTCGTTTGTTTAGAAGAAAATAGTGACCGTGTAATAAATCAGTTATTTCATGACAATTGGCATCCTAACAAAGGTGTTGAATTATTGGGCAGAATAATCCGACATGGTACTGATAAGATTTCTTTACAGCGCTCGTCGGTTCGACATGTCACGAAGGACTCGGATCGTAATTGTAGAATCATGCCATGGTCAAATCTTCTCTAGACCAGTGGCAAATAAGCGATCTGTGGTTGTCAATTCTCAAATATCCGCTGATAATTTGAATATTAGTAACACAGTTATAAAATAAGATAAGATAAGTTAAGATAAATTGCAATAAAAAATTCATATGGACAGATCGCATAACAACGATGAACATATACACATAGATAAGAACATACATATGTATGAATTATAATTCAAATACGTGACAGGTAAATCTCAATGAGCAAACTATTACAAAGTACTTAGCAGCAATTGCCGTATATCAAAGAACTGTTCGATTACGCTGCTAACTTTCTACACAATTTCTGGACAAATATTTGATATAATTAGATTCATTTGTTCATCTATATTTAATTCACCAAAGATCTAAGATATCTCTGCATGGTCTCAAATAATATTGTTCTTAATTCGACATACGCTGGACACTCCATTATGAAATGTTTCTCATCTTCAATTTTTCGCATTGAACAAACACAGCATAACCTATTTTCAAGTTCAATGGGAGGCTGATAATGCCGTCCCTTTTCGATAGCAAGGCAATGATTACTTATTCGGAGACGCTGTATATGGCCCTATCATCACTTGAATTCGTATACGCAAGATATGGTTCAAACTCAAACTTGCTCTTAATGAGACTATATATTCTTAGTTTACTGTTATCCGCGTGTATTTGAAAATTAAAATCATTTGAATGCTTTGCGTAAAGTTCATTTCTGTATGCTGATACACTTATATTACAGGATGCTAAACTATCACCACTAATATGAGTATTAATTCCAAAAGATTCCATAGATTTGAAAATTGATTTGTTTGAAGTAAGATTCATTTGTTTGGTAGCAGCATTTTGCAAAAGGGTGTTACTTGAGACTGATGCTAATTTATTAATGTAAGTTGCCATACAACAAAGAATATCAATGTATATAATGCGTAACTACACAGTTCAGCCCTAAAAGTATTATTGTATGGATGTTTTCCAATTCCTAATAATTGATTAGAAAATTTAAAGTGTAGTTGTTCACAGTCAAGACGATTCGTATTCTTCTCAGTTATTTCCATACCCCATAACCCACAACCATATAATGCAACGGGCTTTATTAGTTTGTGAAACATTTTCAGAGAAGTTCTGAGAGGAAGCGGGGCAGTTCTATTACAAGCGCTAAGTAAGGATAACATTGTTCTCCGACCTTAGCACTCTGTTCAGAAATTGCTTGAGTGAACGTCTCTGAATTTTTGAACATTATTTCAAGGTAATTCTTTGCATCAATATTTTCTAAGGGGTTGTTATTTATGGAAAATGTAGGGTCTCGTTTTGTTGCTCGCGCTCTAAATACCATGCATTTTGTCTTGTTCGTATGAATATATAAAGCATTAATATGGGTAAAATTTTGTAACTTCTCCAAACATCGTTGAAGACCGTCTGGACTATCGGAGGCTAATGCAAGGTCATCCGCAAACATGTGATTAACTGATACGTCACCTATTTTAACTGGATCACAAGTTGCATCGAAGGAATGTTCAATATCACCTATGAATATTTTAAATAAGTTGGATGATAAAATACATCCCCGGCGAACACCTATTGTTGATAATGTAGGCGGCCCTAAACCTTTGCTTGTTTTTGTGACATAATAACTTGAATCATATAGGGATTTAATAATCTCCAACAGTTTACCTTTCATTCCAATAGCTTCCAGTTTTCTAAATAATATCGCTCTATCAATAGAATCGAACGCTTTACGAAAATCGACAAAAGCAGCGCATAATGGTTTACCAAACCATTTATATACTATTCAAAAAAGTAGGGGATATCCAAACTGATGTTATTTTCGGAAAATGGTATTGGATACGCGTGATTAGACACATCAATATGTTACCAAGTTTAGTGTGGATCATGAATGTCACTGGCCCACGAAAGCTTCATGCAGGTTTTTCGCACGTTAATGTCTGTGGGGTATGTTTTGAAATTTTCATTTTTACTGGACGGGCTTTTTCGGAGGTCTCATCGTTCTTTTCTTGGTATAAACTCGTTCTTCAATAGTTTCTGGTCGAAACGTAACTTTTGAGGTATGCGAAGACTGACACGTGACGAATGTTTACGTACCGTTGACATGTTGGAAGCTGGCAACAGACAGACAGACTGCAGTGGCTCAAATTCTCAACGTTACTCAATCGGTGATTAGCATGTTGTGGTCACGCTGCCGTCAGACAGGCAATGTTGATGACAGACGTCGGTCAGGTCGTCAACTGCTCACCAGAATCGTTTCATCCGAACCACAGCATTACGTAAACGCCATCAAAGTGCCTCAGAAATTGGACATTAGTTGCACCGAGCGACAGATGAGCGAGTCAGTGGTCAGACTATCCGAAATCGCCTACAAGCTTGAATTTGTACGCTCGACGACCTCGAATAATTCCATGTCTGACTGAACGTCCCATCGCAGCAAGGCGTGATTGGTGTGGAGCACGACAGCACTGGGACAATCAATCGTCCGTGGAGCAACATCATGTTTTCCGATGAATCGAGGTTCACTCTCGACTTCCACGCCAAGCGAAACAGAGTGTGGCGGCGGCGGAACGAACGAACGATACCATGACGTAACCGTTAGGTACCACGATCGTTTTAGTGGTGGATGGGTTATGGTGTGAGAGGGCATAACCAGCAGAACAGCAGATAGTATTATTCATTTCTGTCCCTAAATCCTTATCCCAATACCTCTGTACATATCATCCAAGGGCGTGTCACAGGGCAGTACTACCGTGACAACATGTTAGCAGTTCATGTGGTGCCATTTGCGCGAAGTCACGGCCATCGATTCATTTTCCAAGATGACAATGCAAGAGCACACAGCGCCCTTGTCGCTACAGAGTTCTTCCAGGAGCAAACATCATTACATTGCCTTGGCCAGCACTAAGTCCAGACTTTGAACAAATCGAGCACTTCTGGGATGTGCTTGGCAGGCGCCTACGACAGCGCCAACAGCCTCACCAATGTCCAGGAACTCGCCGCTGCACTGCAGGAAGAATGGAATAACATCAGTCAAGCTGATATTGGACGTTGGGTGAGGAGTAAGCCACGCCAGATCCGCGCTTGTCTCGCGAACCGAGGAGGATTTACAAGGTATTGAGGTCTTGAACTGAAGGTTGTAAATTCTCTGACTGACCGTCCATATCTTCTACAGCTCAGTGCGTGGAATGTGTGCTTGTCAGACACCCAACTATCACTGTAATCGTTCACCAGATGTCACAGTGCAATGTCTCAACTGTCTTTTTGATGAACATATGAATATATTTCTTCATATATCTCACGTTTATCAAATATCCCCTACTTTTTTGAATAGCGTATGTAGCTCACTGTCCCTACTAGTAAATCCAAATTCATAGATGAAAGGTAGTTCCAAGTCAAACCACCAGGCAAAATATTTCTTCGAACCCTGTACCATAATTTTATTCCTAGTTTTATACATGTGAATAGAAACTTTTCCTCCCTTACCGTTTTTATTTCTTTTTACATCATTTTTTTCATCAACCGTGCATCCAGTCTTTTCTCTTCCAATCACCCAGATAGTATTATTCATTTCTGTCCCTAAATCCTTATCCCAATACCTCTGTCACAGACCATAATAATATTTATGATATTTTATAGTGTCAAGTTCTATAGTTATGCATTTTCCACCATCGTGAACTACAGCATTACAAATATCATCAGCAAGGAAATTTGAAAGTCTCTTTAAATTTTTTTCCCTATTTAGAATATAATTTCTTTCACTTACGCGCCCGATGTTATCATCGCTTCTTGTTTCGGCGAGGCTATCACCTTCCAGAATAGGCTGTAGAATATTTGAAGCCATAAATACTGTAGTTCTGTTCACGATATTTCTTTTAACCCTTTACCTAACATGAAAAGCAGACGACACTTGCAAACACAATTCTTCAATAACTATTTTTTTTTCATTTTTTGTCTCAAAAACATAGGTTATGACCCCTCTTTGGAACGAGCTCGAAGAGCTCGTTCCAAAGAGGTGTCATAACCTAGTTTTTGAGACAAAATATGAAGAAAATAATGAAAATTCAATGGCGATTTTTGTGAATACCGGTGGCCGGTTTTGGCCGTTACGTTGGGTAAAGGGTTAAAAAATTCGATAAACCTCCGACTTGCTTCCTAGCTCCAAGAAGCCGCGTCCTTTAAAGATCCATTTCCTAAAATTAATTTCTATCGAAAACAGGTAAAATAATTATAGGTGCAGCAATTTTCGTTGCGACCTAACTTGTGACATCACTTATTAAATTAATCACTGTCCAACTTTTTTATTCTAATGTGTTTGGCAATGGTAGTATTGACTGTGCGTATTTGTATAATTCAATATATCACGTTGCACACGTGTAACTATATTAACGTTATGCATCAGCATCAATACATAACTTTATAATTAGTTTAGATTGGTAGGGTAGAGAGTCATATATGAATACAATATGACTAAAATTCCATTTGAATGCGGATAAAACCAATAACGTTGTACGAACTTTTGACGGCGACTGGCTCCATCGGCCTTTCTATTTCATGATATAATCATGTCAGAACAAGGGCGTATTAGACGTAATGATTTTTGCACATTCAGATATACGTCTTGGAATACACAAGGAGCGTATAATAAGATTAATGACCCCATATTTTTATAATTTAATATGTAAATACCATTTTTTTACACTTGTTGAAACTTGACAGATGATGACATCGATATTCCAGGTTATGAATCTATATAAATGTGTCTAGGAGTGTTACGACTAATCGATTAATCGATTGTTGATCGCTCACGGCGAAATCGATTAGTATTTTTCGTTGTCGAATAATCGGTAAATTGTAATTCGCTTTAGCCGTTTAATAATTAAAAGAAAATTTGATGAAAAACTATTGTTTCTAAAGGTAAAGAGTTACGAATATTGATGTTAAACCCCGAGAAGCCGTTGGAAGCATTTGTCTTTCAGGAACATTCATCAAAGCTGTGATGTACTGAACTTTTGAACCGTCGGTGTAATAATCAACACCGGTCGGCAGTTGCGAAGTTCGCAAATGCCGACCGGTGTTGATTATTACACTGACGGTTCAAAAGTTCAGAACATCAAAGCTTTGAGTGTACCTAAAAGAGGATCGTCTTCGTTGTTTACCAAAGGTAGGTCAACTGACATGAACTTCATTTTTTATCGATTTCAAAAAGAGGGAGGAGGTCATCTAGTAAGATTAATCGATTATTATCGATTATTTGCGACGATTAATCGATTCCTAAATTAAAAAATCGTGACAGCCCTAAATGTGTCACAATGACGGCAGAAGAGGGGTATCATATTTTACTATGAGGGTAAATACAAAAGATTTATAGTAAATAGTTACACTGTAAGTGAAATTGCTATATGCGTTGAATTTTCCGGGAAAATGTTTACCCTCCCATCTATTATCGTTTTTGTATTGCTGTATATACCACCTAGCAATTTTACACTCTAGACAACCAAAAATAAAGACAAAGATTTATTTATTGAGACAGAAAATTCACTTTTGAAACATGAGAACAAAATGATTATTATTGGTGGCGATTTGAATTCTCGTACGGATCCATGATTCAATTGAGAATGCTAAAATGAAGCCTTACCTGTGAATAGTTGTAATATGTCAGAGGATGTTAGCTTGCGCCTTAACATGGATGATAAGGTGAATGTCTCGGGTAGACAGCTTATACATTATTGTCTGAGTATACAGTATATGGAGAGTGGATTGTAACTAAATCACCCGTGGAGTGGAGTCATCACCCAAAGCATCCCTTTCAAATTCTGTCCATATGAATAAAAAATACAAGCTATGTTTCAGCCAAATGACCACCGGGTTTAACCCGGAGTTCCATTGGCTGGAACTTTGCTGGTGCCCGTTAGGCCTTGCAACAAATTTGCAATTATTGCTTAGGTGGAATCTCCACTCTACGGGTGATTTAGTGATAATACACTCTCCACGTACTGTAGGTGTTAGAATAATAAATGGTCGAGTGCCTGGTGATCGTCTTGGTCACTTTACGAGCTATCAATATAATGGAGCAAATGTTGTAGACTACATCCTTATCACAGAAAGATTTTTAACTTCCAGTGATTATTTTTGTGTTTGACTTGCTACTGAGTTTCCCGATCACTGTCAGTTAGTTTTACATCTCAAATTTCAATGTAGTTATCGGGGGAACCAAGTTAATAATTGTCAATACAAGAAACAACGTGTCAAATTAAAATGGAACGACTTAAGTACCCAAAAAGCGTTGGGTATGGTAAACTCATCAGCATGTCGCCAACAGTTGATAAATTTCAGAAGGCAACCATACAAATCGGAACCGGAGGGTCCTATAACTTAGGGGAAAGAATTCATGGAAATCATAACGAAAATTACTTGGCACGCCTGTTAGAAAAGGCCAAAACACAAAATAATTCACCGAAAAAGAAAATGGTTTGACAATAAATGTAAAGAATTGAAACAAAGCTTAGACTATTATTATCCCCGATGGATATTTGGGTGGGATGGGGAAAGCTCACCCGAGGGGGGAGATATTTGAGTCAGACACGAGGCTTGCCGAGTGTCTGGCTCAGATATCTTGCCCCGAGGGTGCGATTTAACTGTCCCACCCAGATACCCATCGAGGTTGATTTTTCTTCCACCATTTTAGGGATGCGACGCCATTAATTAGAATTAAAAGAAGAAAAATAGTTCTTAGCGCGTTCATTCTAGGATAAAACCAATAAGATATTCGGAAAGCTTGTCGAGAAGTATGGTATACACCAAAGGTATATACTTCGAAACACGCAGACTAGCACCGCACGTTGAGGGTTAATGCACTGAAGTGATCTGAAATGAAATCGACATGTCTGCACACGTCATTTCCAGACATGTACTTCAGTTTGACAGAGCGCAATATATCAGATGTATATTTCTCTTTGATAAACTGATAGAGCAATTTGAGGTGTGCTGAAGTTTTTCTTGGAGTGTTCTGGTTTCGATTTTCCTTTATAAAGTCAGTCATATTTTCGGAAGCAAAACGGCCTTCCATTTTGTTTGTTTATACATGTGCAGACGTGATCTGCGATGACTAAATAGTTCCGGCGCTAATTAAATATTCAAAGAGGTTGGTCACCTGGGTGGGGTGATATAGCTGTTATGTGGGTGGGGTGGGACAGTCATCCCCCCCCCCCCCCCACTATACGTGAAACATACGCGTGTCCCGAGTGAGACAGCAGGGTGGGATATTTCTATCCCACCCACCCCACGTTACATACTCATTTGCATATTTTATTAGGTCGCCGGAACTATTTCATCATCGTCGGCACAATTGTAAATAAAACAAACACTTTTTAAATTGTGTTCGTTTATTACCTATTTATCTGTTCTTTGTTGATATAGACTCAATATTTAATTATTATTCAAATATTATACTTGATTTGTTGCAACCCCATGTTTCTCTGCAGATTTAATAATATCAATGCGCGAATTTATCGATCGATCAATAATCTCACAATGCCCTTTACATTAGAGTTTGACATGCACAAATTCATTAACCCCTTAACGGACAGTGTTACAAATCAATTTTTTAGTATATACCTATGGTATATACCTAACTTTTGTACAATCTTTCCGATGAAATTGTTCGTTTTTCGAAAGGACTACGACTTGATAAATTGGGTATGTCAGCTCGTGACCGCCAATTATCTATAATGACGTAATCCTCGTGTGTGGGGAGAAAAATCATCCTCGATGAGTCTGAAGGTGGGAATGGGGAAATCTCACCGAGGGGCAAGATATTTGAACCAGACCCTCGGCAAGCCTCGGGTCTGGATCAAATATCTTGCCCCTCGGGTGAGATTTTCCCATCCCACCTCCAGACTCATCGGGGATCATAATAATTTCTCACACGACTTTATATATGTCTCAGTACCTTAGTGGTGGGAGAAACAATTGTTCGTAATATGAGGAGTAACCCATTTGACAGACAATTGAGAATCAAGTATCACTCTATTAAGAAAACATACAAACGAGAATTAAAGCTTAAGAAGAAATCACATTTTACTGAACTCCACAATAAAATGGACGCTCTTGAGTCAGACGATCCCCAAAAACATTGGGATATCATAGCGCAATTGAGACATAAATCAAGTAATACAGACGCGATTGATCCTGGAAGAAGTGTTGATTTCCTTCATAAACCTTTTAGTCCTGATGAATCAGGCGATAGTCGCGCAATAAGTGATATGCAGACCATTGGTGATATTAAAACACCTTTAAATAACGAGCAAATTACTTCGGAAGAAATTCTGAGTGTTGTTCGCCAGTTAAAAAACGTTCTAGTCAGTTGGTCTTGACCAGTTTTCTAATGAACTCCTTAAGTTGATCGATCCTCATTCATTGATGAAATCGTGAAATTATTCAATATCTTTTTCAACACTGCCCGTTATCCCGTTGAATGGAGTGAGTCTATGCTTAGTTTGATACATAAAAAGGGATCAAGAGATGACCGGAATAATTATCGGGCTATTGCATTGAGATCGACGATAGGCAAACTCTTCAATAAAATTATTAACCAAAGGATAGTTGTATTTTTAGATAGTAGCGGTATAATTTGTCAGAATAGATTTCGATTCAGCAGCGGAAAAAGCACGATTGACAGTGATTTGTACTTGACACAGTTATTCGGAAATATAAATGCTCAGGTAAACCATTATACGCTGCTTTTGACGATTTTGGTAAAGCGTTCGATTCTGTTGATAGAGCGATATTGGAATGAAAGATAATCTGTTCGAGATTATTAAATCCCTATATGAATCAAGTTACTATGTCACAAAAACAAGCAAAGTTTTCGGCCTCCTACATTATCAACAATAGTCGTTCGCCAGGGATGTATTTTATCACCCAACTTATTTAAAATATTCATAGATGATATCGAACGTTCCTTCGATGCAACTTGTGATCCAGTTAAAATAGGTGACATGTCCGTTAATTACATCATCTTTGCTGATGATCTTATATTCGTTTCGGATAGTCCGGACTGTCTGCAACGATGTTTGGAGAGGTTACAAGATTTTACTCATATTAATGCATTATATATTAATACGAATAAGATAAAATGCATGGTATTTAGGGCGCGAGCCGCAAAATGAGACCCTACATTTTCCATAAATAACAACCCCTTAGAAAATGTTGATGCATATAATTATCTTGGAATAATGTTAAAAAATTCTGGAACGTTCGCTCAAGCAATTTCTGAACAGAGTGCGAAAAAGCGAAGAACAATGTTTTCATTACTGGGCGCCTGTCAAAGAAATGCCCCGCTTCCTGTCAGATTTTCTCTCAAAATGTTTCACAAACTAATAGAGCCCGTTGCTTTATATGGTTGTGAATTATAGGGTACGGAAATAACTGAGAATAATACTAATCGTCTTGACTGTGAACAATTACACATTAAATTTTGTAAACAATTATTAGGAGTTGGAAAACATACATGCAATAATGCTGTTAGGGCTGAACTGGGTATTTGCCCATTGATATTCTTTGTCGTATGGCATCTTACGTTAACAAATTAGCAGCATTCTCAAGTAACAAACTTTTGCGAACTTCTACCGCACACATGCATCTAACGTCAAACAGAACAATTTTCAAAACTTTGGAGTCTTTGGGAATTAATACGCATATTAGTGGTGATAGTTTAGCATCATGTAATATATAAACAGAACGGCACGCATGTGTGAATGGGTTAATCGATAGGGCCTATGGCACGAGTGCCAGCGTGGAAGGATAGAACGAGAGGCCACAGGCCTCGAGTTTTATCCTTCCGCGATGGCACAAGTGCCATGTGGATTAACCCATTCACACACGCGTGTCGTTCTGTGTTTATTACACGCCTACACGTCTATAAAAGAATTATTAGAAGGACACTCAACAATTCATTTGATAATTATCACCAAAAAGAACAAAGAACACATTTTGTCGCCAACTAAACTTGCGAGGGGAACCCGTGTTACTATTTCGTACTCTGAGTTCCAATGTGTTATATGTGCCTACTGGCACATATAACACATTGGAACTCAGGGGACGACTTTTAGCTATCGCTAGGGATTCAAATTGTAATTGCGGTACACGATTTGTAGAAAATTACAGTGAAATTTCGCTTCTTTATAAAAAAAAGTTCGTCAAACGACTTCCGTTCCACACATGTGCGGAACAGATTTTTATTTTCCGCACGGTTTAGTGTTGCTATAGATGGGGATTTGAAAGAACAGGCGTGTAATAAAAGTGTTATCGGCATACAAAAATCAACTTTATGCAAAGCATTCAAATGATTTTAGTGTTCATAACAGTAAACTGAGAACATATCGTCTCTTTAAGAGCAAGTGTGAGATTGAACCATACCTTGTGTATGAGAATTCAAGTGATGATAGGTCCGTTTTCACCCGTCTGCGAATAAGTAATCATTGCCTTGCTATCGAAAAGGGACATCCTCATCAGCCTCCCATTGAACTTGAAAATAGGTTATGCTGTGTTTGTTCAATGCGAAAAATTAAAGATGAGAAACATTTCATAATGGAGTGTCCTGCATATGTCGAATTAAGAACTATTTTATTTGACACCATGCAGAGATATCATACGATCTTTGGTGAATTAAATATAGATGAACAAATGAATCTAATTGTATCAAATAATTGTCCAGAAATTGTATCGAAAGTTAGCAGCGTAATCCGACAGTTCGTTGATCCACGGCAATTGTTGCTAAGAACTTTGTAATCGTTAGCAATTGCTGCTGAGTACTTTATAATGGGATTTACCTGTCACGTATTTGAATCATAATTCATATGTAATTCATATATATGTGTGTTCTTTTCTATATGTATATGTTCATCGTTGTTACGCAATCTGTCCATATGAATGTTTTATTGCTATTAAACTTTTTTTTATCTTAAACATAAAAACCGAAGAAATTTGTCTTTCCTATTTCAATGTCATACCACAATTATATAGGCAACCTAGCATAGGGTTTTTATCCTATTAGAGGGTGGGGGGGGATTTGTGAACATAGGTGGGGGTGGGTGGGTGGTCAAATTCAAAAAAGATGTTCACTAATTGACCATAAAGAGCATTTAGAAGTATTATTAACAAACGTTACCCCTTTAACCCTTTACCCAACGTAACGGCCAAAACCGGCCAACGCTATTCACAAAAAATCGACAATTGATTTTCATTATTTTTTCATTTTTTGTCTCAAAAACATAGGTTATGACCTCTCGTTGGAACGAGCTCATCGAGCTCGTTCCAACGAGGCGTCATAACCAATGTTTTTGAGACAAAAAATGAAAAAAATTAGTAATTCAAGAATTTGTTTTGCAAGTGTCGTCTGCTTTTCATGTTAGGTAAAGGGTTAATATGAAAAATATTGGAGAATTTCACTAAAACCTGACTTGAGGATAGGGGTGCGCATCCAATATTGAAAGGAAGAAAACTGTCTGAGAATTTTCTCCAAAAGGCAGGGGGCACAGCCCCGGACTGCCCTGCCTCTATTTATTTACATTTTCTATTCGCGCCACTGCGCAAATACTAGGAAGAGGAAGGGAGCATGTCAGTTAGCGCAATTTTGGAAGGAACAATGTTTTCCGCATTCACTGCATGTAACTGTCACATTATATAGGGCTGATTAACCTGTATCTGCTGAAATAATCTGTTGAACTCGTATGAACTTGTGCAGAAATTTTGTCAACAAAGCTTTAGCGGGACATAAATTATGACGTAAGCAAGGAAATCCCCCTGTGTATTCCTTAATTATTATATGCACTATGGTAAATGCGTACCAGTTTTGCATGTGTGTATTACGCGTTTCGAGTTGGTGTTCGAGTGCCGAAGTTTGTATATAAAAATGTATGAGAAGGGGGTGGGTCCCCAAAATGTCATGGAAAAACTATGCAGGAAAAACTATGTTGGGTCAAGTTATCTGCAAAAAACTGTCCACCTACGTCCACGCATCTTTTCAGCACCCCCCCCCCCCCCCCCCATTTCAGTAATATTCAGGTCGCACTGAGGCTTCCAGGGCTTTAACAGGAGATTTCTAAATTCCATGTTTTTCAGTCAATTCAAGAAGTCATTGGACCCCTGTACATACACGCCCTTTTCGATCACGATTTTCCATTGCGCATAAGTATGTGACCTTAAACACCAAGAAATAAACAAATAAATAAATAAATAAATAAATAAATGCACGCCCTTAATTAACAGGACTTACATGGGGCCTCTATTCAAACGAGGAACGGAAGCATCGAAGGGAGCCAAGGTGCCACAGCTTGGAGTATCTTTGTTTCTGCTAATGAAATGTTCTGACGAAACGGAAAAGCTCCCTGTTAAGTGCTGATTTTTGCTTGTTGAGTCGGACGAATAGTTTTGAAAAAAAGTTCCTGAGTCTGTAAATCTGCTTGACTAACCAACATCACACAAAGTGAACTTGGCTTCTCGGCGAAATGGAATAAAAGCTACCCCTCATTTCCTGGTGAAATTTGAGGATCCCGCTGAGACGCTCAACCTATTACCTATATAATTTCCATCATTCCGCGCTGGGATTCGAAGATTAATTAATTTTGCATCTAAAATAATGAAATGCTTCTGAAATTTCCCGAATTTGGAATGCAAATGCTGCGGCTGTCAGATCATATCCTATGTTATCTTCCCATAATACTCTTTCCCTCCCTCGCCGCTTCGAAACTCTGGCAGCCATGTTCGACGCCATGAGCTGAACACAATGAACGGAGAGGGGACTCGTAAAAAATTTACTTCAGTAGGTCGGCATTCCTTCCGACGGCCTGCCGGCCATATCAATGGACACATGATGTTATGCAGGTTTTAGGCAGCTGCATATTTGGCATGATGGGTGGGGTTTGTTCAAAATAAGTCTTTTGGGCAACTGCTTTCAGGAAGAGGAAAATAAATTTTGTAAAGATTGTGACTCCTTTGTTCTGTTTGACAGAGCCTGGTGTAAGGGATTCTGATACTTTGAAAGACAGGTGCTCATGCAGGTAAGGGTGAACACAAGAGGTCTCGAGTTCGATCGCCGTCCGGGACGACCCGCGTTGTCCTTAGGCATGGCACTTTATCCCGGTTGCCTACCTGGAGGCACGATGTCGTCGTGTACTAAGGCGTACTGCACGACGATGGCGCACATGTCTTCAACCACTGTAACCCTGCTTGAGCGGAGCTTGAACAGAGTTAGAATGTTGAGGAGCTGACAGTTGCTCGTCGATGCTCGATGGTTCTCTCCAAGCACTCCGGCTTCCTCCACCCGTAAAACTGTCACGGTCACGATTAGTCATTGTGCATAAGTATGTGACCTTAAACACCAATAAATAAATCTGGAAAAGTTATCTGCGTTACTATCTTGAGTGCAAACTGGGTTGTCGTTCTGTTTGGAAATTTGACTTCATTGTGAATGCTCTTTAGATTAACTTGGCAACAACATGTATGAGCTATTGGGATGGGTTGTGATCCGTCGTCCGTCCGTACTTCCATCTGTACGTCCGTACCTCTGTCCGTTCACAATTCCTTTAGCATACCCTACAGGGCGGGTCTCCCAACGTATCACTTTCAAATTTCATACGTGGCTTTGGGGTAATATCAAGATGGGAGCTATCGAATTTTTCATAATTTTGTTGAAAAATATGTCGGCCAGCGGTCATCTTGGATTTGGCATATAAATTGTCAATAATTCCATTAGCACACCCTGTGGGCCGCATCTCTCACCCGATCTTTTTCATATTTCATAGTTTAGTTTAGTTTAGTCTAAAAGTGTAATGCATTACACCATAATGGCAGTTGCACAATACAAACATAACAAATAAGAAGACATAATAAACATGATGTATAATATAAAGTACTAATGACTTTTTTCTTTAACCCTTTACCCAACGTAACGGCCAAAACCGGCCAGCGCTATTCTCAAAAATCTCCAATAAATTTTCATTATATTTTCATTTTTTGTCTCAAAAACATAGGTTATGACCCCTCGTTGGAACGAGCTCGTCGAGCTCGTTCCAACGAGGGGTCATAACCTATGTTTTTGAGACAAAAAATGAAAAAAATTAGTTATTCAAGAATTTTTTTTGCAAGTGTCGTCTGCTTTTCATGTTAGGTAAAGGGTTAACAAGGTAATCTCGCTTACAGAAGAATGACCACATCATATTAGAAATAATATTAATCGATTTATACTATCACAGTTTTTCAATATATAATAGTGTTTCTCCGAATCATTTAATTGTTCAAATTCTTTGTTTTCTTTTATAATTTCTTCGAACACCGTTTCCCTAATTTCGACATATGCCTCACAATACATAAGAAAATATTTTTCGCTCTCTATTTCACCGGTATCGCACACCTGGCATCTCCTATCATTTAGGGGCGTTGAGGGTTGTTTATGTCTACCCTTTAGTGTCTACCCCTTTACCCATATGTAGCTTTAGTGTGAAGTGTAGATGGAAGCAATCGAAATTTTCTGATTTCTGTTGAAAAACATGGTCGGCAATAGCCATCTTGGATTTGTCATATAAATTGTCAACAATTCCATTTGCACATCCTGCAGGCCGCATCTCTCACTCGATTTTTTTTTTAAATTTCATATGCAGCTTTGGTGTGATTTCTAGATGGGGTCTATCGAATTTTTCTGATTTTCGTTGAAAATATGACCGGCAGTGGCTATCTTGGATTTGGCGTATAAATTGTCAACAATTCCACATCCTGCAGGCCGCATCCCTCACCCGATCTTTTCAAGATCTCATATTCATCTTTTATGTGATGTATTTTCTGTAGAACTTGAGTGAATGACTTGACATTACTGGAACTTTCTATTTAGTTCAGTTCCTTCTTGGTTAAGTTCAGCTGCAGTGTCATTGGCACTTTCGTTGGTATTTTCGTTGTTCTAACGCATATTTCTTCGAAATAGGGTTAACAATGGATACGGCAGTACCGAGAGGTTCATCTTCCTGTGATCTATTCTTTGCATGTCGGTCTCCTATTCAGTACACACGAGCATTTTATTATTATTATAAATCAATGATTAACTATCACTTCTGCGATGGAAACGAGGTTGTATTGATCTTCTAACTTGTTTCATTAACTACATCGAAGTACATTAAGTACATTGAAATATCGTTTATTTTTAGTTTCTCAGTGGTGGTGGAGGCGGTTATTGTTGTTGATGATGGTGTTGATGGTGGTGGCGGTGATGGTGGTGGTGGTGATTTTTTTACTTGTATCTGCCTCTGTTTACGTTCCTGTCCAACTGACAATTTCACTGCATTTTTGGACGACTAACGGGTTCTGTATTGTTTTGTGTGTCTGGTATCCAAGTCAAGTTGAGAATTTTTAACCCTTTACCTAACACGAAAAGCAGACAACACTTGCAAATAAAACTCTTGAAGCACTAATTTTTTTTATTTTTTGCGTCAAAAACATAGCTTATGACCCCTCATTGGAACGAGCTCGTTGAGCTCGTTCCAATGAGGGGTCATTAGTTATATTTTTGTGATAAAAAATGAAAAAGTAATAAAAATTGAATGGTGAATTTTGTGAGTAGCGCTAGCCGGTTTTGGCGTTACGTTGGGTAAAGGGTTAATCGAATTCACGAATTGTCATAACATAATAACAAATTCAGGGGTGTAGCCAGACTAAATGACGTGAAGGGGATAAAATATTGTTTCCGCTGCTAATTGCAAGTAGAAATATAAATCTTCCCCACTTTATAAAGATTTTTTGGGACAAGCTGAGAATATTGAATCGAGTCGTCAAAACATACTAACAATATCAGGGGTGCAATCCGACTGAATAAAGTGAGGGGGTCAAAATATTTCTCTCTTCACATCATGAAGATTGTATAGCCCCCCCCCCCCCCCCCCCCCCCCCCAGAGGTGGAAAAAAAATTAGCATATAAAGTTGGGGTTTTTTTCAGGAAAAGTATGGGACTCCCCACTCCACCTCCACCACCACCACCACCACCAGGCCTGAAAATAAGCAGTCTGACATTTGCTGAATGAGGTCCCCAGCGGTGAATTTGATGATGCTATCCCATACAGTGTGCCAAATTATCTTCTGGGTACCTCTTTCTGTTTAGTTTTGAGACCCTTATTCAGATTGAGGTTCACAGAGGGTAAATTTAGTGATGCTACCCTGCAGTGCAGGCTAGCATCACTAACTTCACCCTCTGGGGACCTCATGTTACAGATGACAGTCTGCTTGTTTTCTGGCTTTACCACCACCACCACCACCACCAATAACTACGCTGCTGAACAACATAAATGTGAGTACGAACACCGCAAGCGTCGGTAAATGTATACGAGAGGAATGGGGAAACCCTGGCACACCTGAAACGTATAAGGGAAATGCCTCCTCTTCCTCTCGTTTGATAATTACAAAAGCCTTGCTGTGCCTGAGAAAGTTCTCTTACCCCCATGCCCCGAAGCACCGACACTAACATCTCATGCCAGTCATGGTTGACATAAACGATTTACCAATGATTATCATTTGGAAAAAAAAAACTTTTGCAGCTGCCATCCGTACACCGTTTAATGCAGAGTTAACCCTTTTCTAACAGAATGGTGCAGACATTTTCATCTTTTTACAAGCAAGTGTGGATTTTGTTTTTCATTTTTAGTTTAACTTGACGAAGTCAAGAAGAGCTGTTGCCATGGCGGTCGCGGATGTCTGTGAGTCTGTTAGTCTGTACGTCTGGCCACAATTTGTTCAGCACAACCTAAGCCCACAGTTATGTTCCGATTATCACCAACCAATTTCATGTGCAAGTTCCCATTATGGTCACGTCGGCTGCCCATAATGGCTGTCACAGCAACCATCTTTGCATTCTTTGGCACAGGCTAAACAGCACAGTTATGCAGCAATTTTCTTGAAACTCGACTGGGTGACTTAGTGTGATCAGAAGATGAGAACATCCCTTTTTTGGTCACGGTCGACTGCCCATAATGGCCGCCACGGCACCCATCTCGGATTTCTGCACAACACTGTCTTCCATTCATTCAGCACAAGGGGCGTAGCTAGGATTTCCTATTGAGGGCGGCCAAAATTTTTTTTAGGTGTGGCAGGTCGATATTTGCCACAGGCAAATCCGAAGGTAGTAGGCTCGAGGTGTGGTAGGTATGGCCCTCCCATTGGTGGGGGTTCGGGGGTTCCCCCGAACTCTCACCAAAGGGAGGGCCATACTTACCCCTACCTCGGACCTACGGTATCCCCTCCCGTTGCTGGGAGTTCGGGGAGGGGGCTCCCCCGAGAAAATTTTGAAAATTCAATACCCTGAATCTGGGACTCTCGGGTGCTTTAATTTTCCCATTTTGAGAGGGGCCAGTATAATTTTTAGAGGGGGGGTGCATGGCCCCCATGCCACCCCCTTGTCTACGTCCCTGTTCAGCACAGGCTACAGCCCGCAGTTCCTTTTATATCATCACGAAATTTCGTATACGTGTTCATGCTCATACCTAGATGAGAACGTCATGTTTTGGTCACGATTGGGTCATAGAAATGGCCGCTACGACAGCCATCTTGGATTTCTACAGCTCTGGCTACAGCCCGTATTTTGCTGGATGACTTAGTATGATGAGCAGATGAGAACATCCTATTTTGGTAAAAGGTTGTCGGCCCATAATGGCCACCACGTTCAAACTCTTTTAATCCAGAATTAGTGTAACACGGATGACTGCACCACTTCCAAGGTGTTCCACGAGGGAGTAATGATTGACAAAGTAAAAAAATTAATGACGTTTTTTGTGTATTACAGTGGGCGGATTTATCCGCTTCGGTAGGATAGGGATTAAAGGGACCAAAATAATCGAAAACACTTCAAGATTTCTACATTTATATATATATATAATCTGAAATACAATGTATATATTTTGGTAAATACTGGCAAAGTATCTGTTAAACACAGCAGTTTTGACATCGATACAAAGTGAGCTAATTGTTTCCTTTCTGAGGACAAAAACACTGCTTTATGGGCTAAATATCCTTCATATAGCTATTGCGATAATGTGTTGAAAAAAATCAACGGTTATTATCACGCCTGACCATTACAAGATGGATGTCAATCATTCTCAACGGTTGGTATCCAGTGGTGGATTTGGGTTTCTGATTTGGAGGTACCACGTTATGTAAGTACGGGAGGGGGTAGTCTGCACAGGTCGGCAGGGTCCGGGGGTTCACGGGGAAACGTTTGGGAAGTTGTCGCTGGGGCCTTTCCGTGACATCTTTGTACATGACCACAATGTTTTCCAGACATACACAAACGACACAGGCGTGTGAATGGAATGGATTAATCGATATAGCACGAGTGCAAGCGCGGAACGTTAAAACGAGAGGCTGCGGGTCTCGAGTTTTATCCTTCCGCGATGGCACAAGTGCCATATCGATTAACCCATTCACACACTCGTGTCGTTCTGTGTTTATTACATGCCTTCACGTCCATAAAAACAATTATTAGAAGGACTAGCAGCAATTCATTTGGCAACTATCAACAAAAAGAACACATTTTATCGCCAACCAAATTTGCGAGGGGAACCCGTGTCACTATTTTGTCCCCTGAGTTATTTATTTATGTATTGGTGTTTAAGGTCACATACTTGTGCACAATGGCTAATCATGCCCGTGACAGTTTTACGGGTGAAGGTAAGCCGGAGAGAACCACCGAGCAACGACGAGCAGCTGCCAGCTCCCCAACATCTTAACTCCGCACTGCAGCACAGGCAGAGTAAGATTGGTGGAAGACATGCGCATCATCGGCATCATCGGCGTGCAGTACGCCTTAGTACACGGCGTCATCGTGCCCCTTGTGGACAATCAGGGTTAAGTGCCTCGCTCAAGGACACAACGCGTGAGTCCGAATCGATCGCTCAGACGGTCACCCATCCAAGTCCTCTGAGTTCCAATGTCTTATAAGTGCCTACTGGCACACAGAATACATTGAAACTCAGGGGACGATTTTTACCTATCGCTAGCGATTCAAATTGTAATTGCGGTGCACGATTTGTGGAAAATTCCAGTGAAATTTCGCTTTTTTATAGAAATAGTCCCTCAACGATTTCTGTTCCGCACATGAGTTCCATTTTCTGCAGGGTTTAGTGTTGTTGCAGATGGGGATATCATAGAACAGGCGCGTAATAAGAATATTCCAGAAACTTTATGTGGACTCATTCAAATTTTGAAAAAGGTGAACCAATTGATAACGGATCTGGGGGAGGGCTAAAGCTGTACACGTGCATGAATGGGGTACGGAATTATCTGTGATAACATTTGCAACGCGCAGACTTGGGGCTGCACGTTGAAAATATCAATTTGTCTACAATACAAATTCACTGAGAACCATCTGAGTTGTGAATTCATATCGCATCAGGATACTGACAGGAAAAGCGGCCTCTCGGGTTCAAAAGGTTGAGCCGTTTATTACATAGAGGGACAAAACATCGAAACTTCAAGATTTACGTTAAGCCGACAATGTGCAAAAAACCTTATATACAAAAAAGCCTTTCTGTTCATCCTGTCATTGGGATGACATTGCAAGTTCCGATTTAATAAATGACATTGAGACAGGGCAGAGGAGTCGGAATAAAGTTGCTGGAACGTCTGCCGGGTGGATTGGCGGTCACAATTGACAAAAAATAATTGGTATGATACATTTCAAAATATCAAACGTAAGAGAGAAACGTCACATATATAATATTTACTGTTTAGTGGTCAAGAGAGAGTACATGGCATGAGCTAGTCACCGAGGATAAAAGAATCCCCAAACAAATTAAATTAATTTGAGAAGTATTCAGTGTGGATTTTTTTTTTAGCCCTTTACCTAACATGAAAAGCAGACGACACTTGCAAACAAAATTCTTGAATAACTATTTTTTTAATTTTTTGTCTCAAAAACTTAGGTTGTGACCCCTCATTGGAACGAGCTCGACGAGCTCGTTCCAAAGAGGGGTCATAACCTACGTTTTTGAGACAAAAAATGAAAAAAAATCCAAAGAGGTGTCATAACCTACGTTTTTGAGACAAAAAATGGAAAAAAAATAATGAAAATTAATTTGTGATTTTTGTGAATAGCCCTGGCCGGTTTTTGCGTTACGTTGGGTAAAGGGTTAAACGGCCATTTAACTTGTAATGTGGTTTCTTATTGAGCATCGACAGAACAAAATACACCAAATTGGGGAAACTTTGAGAAATAAGAGTGGTATTAGTTTTTTCAGCAGTGCAATAGTTTAACCCCTTAGATCCGAAAGTCCATGTTTTCGGCACAGGATCATGATATGATCCGAATTCATAAAGCAGATAGTTGCTCGGTGCATTTGTGCAGTAGAACAATGAATATTTTCAACGCACAGCCCTAAGGTCTGGGGCTCCCTTGGTACGTTTCCTGGATTTTTTTTGTTTGTTTTTGGGCTCAGTCCGCCCCTGAGCGAAGAACGAACTTTAATATCAAATAAATTGACACCGTATATAAAACTTCAGGCCACTAACAAACTGTAACGAACATATTTTGGGGGTACGTTTTCTATATACTGGAATAGTAATTGCGATGAACAATGATAGAATACTTATTTGTTTAACATGAAGCGGTTTTCTTGCCACCATTTGGATGGATGAATAAAAAAGGAGGGATCAATGTGATAGCTTTCGATAAGAAAATGGTGTGTATGACATGCCCGATACATTCAGCTACAGCAAGATACCAATGCAGATGTGCATTTCTCGTTGAGCGGAATTACCCTTGTTTCTGCTCATTCTGTTGATTTTTCATTACGCCGCCCGAGTGCTAGAATGTTCTATGTCCCATAGGGGACATAGATAATTCTAGCATTCAGGCGACGATTATCTGTCTTCGGACTGTGTGATTACTTAGAGTTATTTTAAGTTCATTTTGAATATGAAACTTCAACAAGAATTGCAAAAACAAGAACAATAAAGGCAACGGCATTAACAACAACAAAAAACAAATTTAACACTTTCCCTTCATCGTTTTAGTGACAAGGAACAGCCTATCATTCCTTCAATCAACAAAGCCCGACATTTTTCTCGAGTTTCTGCTATGCTACTTCCTGTAAGTCTGGGTAGATGAATGAGATTTCTTCTCAAGTCTTTGCTGCTTGGACAGGAACCAAGACTTGACTAGAATTCCTTACCATAATAACTTTACATTTTTCTCTAAGACTTCCCGATGACTACACAGTGCCTCATCATTTTTGAGGCCACCAAGTTTGCTAAAGTTATCTGTGAGAATTCAGCAGGGGTGTAGACACGAGGGGAGGAAGGGGAAGGGGAGGGAGCAGAGGGGGGGGGCTTGGCCTCCTAAACTTTTCGCTGCATCCCCCAAAAAGATTGATCCAATGCAAGCTTCAGATAACATAGAGGCCCAAAATGGTCACCATCATAAATCTACAAATGCCTCAAATATGCTCTTAAAGCACTGAATTAGAGCAAAATATTCTCGGGAGAGACATAATCTGACTTCGAGCCTGCGATTGTTACCCCGTCCTACCACACAGGCGGGATTTCCTAGGTGGGACTAGGGGAGGCCTCCGACCCCCAATGGTTTTTCGAATTTTATGTTTGCCCTCCAGCACAAAAAATGTCCCCTCCCCCTCCATTAAAGAATCATGGCTACGCGCCTGTATATCAATGTTTTAACTAGTTGAGTGTTGGAAGCTCATATTTGGGCTCTATTCTTAATTGCAGGTGGTAGCATGACACGAAGGCTTCAAATTCTTCGGTTGTGCCTCCTACTACATTTGAAAAAATCTTATCTGGTGTCTTTGGTTTAGCCTTGTTAGACACTGTCCCATAAATTGTACTAAGACAAAGACACGTGAACAAATTCTGATGACAAAAAATAATTTAGCACTCTACTAGTTAATTAATAAAGTGTTGTCAGGTAAAACTCTGTTCAAAGGGTTCTGAGTTCCCTTTCTAACATCATGTCAAATAATTATATTTGATCAACGAAATCAACAATGCACTACGAGTTGAAACGCTGCCCCAGTAGATCACGGGATTATAAAAGAGTTAAAAGGTGTGGGTGGCAGGGGGGGAGGGGGAGGGGCGGTGTAGAACAGTAGAACACGTACGACAAATGCCATTTTTCAGCGAACCCGTTGGGATTATAAGGGTATTCCAATAAGATATTAAGTTTCGCTATGTGTATAACGCATTAAACCCTTTACCTAACACGGAAAGCAGACGACACTTGCAAACAAAATTCTCGAATAACTATTTTTTTTTATTTTTGGTTTCAAAAACGAGCTCGTTCCAACGAGGGGTCATAACCTATGTTTTTGAGACAAAAAAAAATGAAAAACTAATGAAAAATAATTGGCGATTTTTGAGAACAGCGCTGGTCGGTTTTGGCCGTTACGTTGGGTAAAGGATTAAATAATAATTAATTTTCATTATTTTTTTTATTTTTTTGTCTCCAAAACATAGGTTATGACCCTCTTTGGAACGAGCTCGTCGAGCGCGTTCCAAAGAGAGGTCATAACCTATGTTTTTGAGACAAAAAAATGAAAAAAATTAGTTTTTCAAGAATTTTGTTTGCAAGTGTCGTCTGCTTTTCATGTCAGGTAAAGGGTTAAGAAGCTTCGATTTCCGAAACTGCTTTGATTCTGATTCCGTTCTTGAATATTTCGCTTTTTGGGGTTGATTTGCCCAAATAGATGAATCGTCGTTGCATACAATAAATGGGTGGAGACTAACAATATTTACAGATCTATAAAGGAGTAATATTTACAACTTTAGATGTGGGGGGGGGGGGGTGGCTCAGAGGTAGACTGTTGGACTTCTATGCTAGAGGTCCCGAGTTCGATCCCCGTCCGGGACGACCAGCGTTGTATCCTTGGGCAAGGCACTTTATCCCGGTTGCCTACATGGGGACACGATGACGCCGTGTACTAAGGCGTACTGCACGTCGATGGTGCACATGTATTCAACCGCTGTTAAGCCTGCTTGAGCGGAGCTTGAACATAGTTAGAATGTTGAGGAGCTGACAGTTGCTCGTCGATGCTCGTTGGTTCTCTCCGGGTACTCCGGTTTTCTCCATCCGTAAAACTGTCACGGTCACGATTAGCCATTGTGCATAAGTATGTGACCTTGAACACCAATAAATAATTCATATACTAATCCACCCATGTCACTTCTTCATCATGGTGCGGCTGAGGAACAACGACACCTAGGCCACCGGCTTCAGCGTCTAGGACTGCGGCAACCGCGTTGTGTCCTTGGGCAAGACACCTTCATATCCATTGCCCGCGTGGGGGCATGATGACGCCGTGTCCTAAGGCGTACTGCACGTCGATGGTACGCATGTCTTCAACCAATCTAACCCCGCATGTGCTGCAGTGCGGAGTTACGATGTTAGAGAGCTGGCAGCTGCTCGTCGTTGCTCGGTGGTTCTCTCCAAGTACTCCGGCTTCCTCCACTCGTAAAACTGTCACGGTCATGATTAGCCATTGTGCATAAATATGTGACCTCAGACATCAATAAATAAATAAATAAATTCAGCGTCTAGGATCTTGGTACTGGTTACCAACTCTGAAACTGTTAACTGGTTGAGTGCTGGCACCACAACTTGAAGGCTTCATATGCAGTGGATGTTCTACATATCACCTTTGTAGTGAAATTATTTTGCCCTTTAGGATTTGCCTTGCTACAATTTATGGGAGAGTGCCTATTGGCACTCATCCATAAATTGTAACAAGGCAAAGATATGTGATCAAATTTTGACCATCAAAAATACCAGTTGACAGGTCTAGTGTTAGATTATTTTTTGGCTGCAAAACTGTGTTTAGAAATTACTACATTGTTCCACCAACCATCAATAAGTTTTAACAAAACAAATCCATGTTTCCAAATAAAAAGGTTCAAGAAAACTGGACTGTCTTAACTGGATGAGAGCTACATAATTTTTGTTTGTCTGAATATGTTCATCAACATTTGTTCTATTACAAATTATTGAAGTGCGCCCACAGGCACTCTTCAATAATTTGTGATAAACAAATTTATATAAATAAAATATTATTTGTGTTTGAATGAATATGAAACATGAGCAAGGAAAATGTTGGCTTTTCCTCTGGTACCCTCATTTTTTTTAAATCCGTGTTTGTTGCTTCTAGCACTCAACCAGTTAATTATCGTCCAGATAGATCATGAGTTAAAGCTGGATTATAAACAATGGTGCCATCTCGATACAATTTGAAAGTAAAAAGTGTAAAATTTGAATAACTGTGTCATTTTTATTGGATGATTCTACTGATTTTTAATCCTTCACCTAACGTAACGCCAAAAAATGGCCAGTACTAATAGCAAAAAAACGCCATCCAATTTTTTTTTTATCTCAAAAACATACCTTAATACCCTTGTTCGAACGTTAGCGTTGGGCTCGTTGAGGGTTATAAGCTCTGTTTTTTAGACACAAAATGCAAAAGTTTAATTATTCAAGAATTTTATTTTTGCAAGAGTCTTTTGTTATTTGAGTTTGTAAAGGGGTTAAACATAATTGAGAACTCAAAATCGTCTTATGCTGCACCATGTGTTATACTCAAATACATCAAAATTTATTGCCAACACTGTAAATGCTGATAACGCAGTTGATAAAACCTCCCTTGTAAGTCACGGTGCTTTTAATTTTCATTTATTTATTTATTTATTTATTTATTTATTTATTTATTTATTTATTTATTTATTTATTTATTTTTTGGCGTTTAAGGTCGCATATTTCTGCAAAATGTCAAATCGTGACGATTCTATGGTGGCCTGAACGCAAACTGCTTTGCCGAAATGGATTCATATCAATGATGCTTTCCTGGGGGAACACTGTTCCCTTACTTTTATCTGAGGGTGGGGGGTGGACGTTGTCCCTTGAGATTCCGAGACTTGAAATGACTTGATCACGGCGAGCACTTACTCATCTTGCTAGCCACAGTACACCTATTTTAGTCGATTGTAGATCACAACCTATTCACACAGAAAACAATTCTCACTTCTTTTGAAGCATTTTGGATACTAAATTTTCATGGAGATAGACTCCGCACCCTTTACTTCAACAAGAGGAATAGGGACACTCTCCTTCAATGATGCATCCCGTGTTGGCCATCGCTGCACGTTGGGCGCCCGTTCCGAATGGGCTGTAGAGTGTACTAAAGAATTAAGGGGTGGGTTAATGTGGCCCTCACAGTTAATGTATGTCAACCAAAGTTACCCAGTTACAGTGAAATTATTCCAAAAGGAGAAAGCCAATCAAGTTACAATGAAATCCCTTCATAAATATAACTCGTAGACTTTGCTAAAGGAATCTTGGTCACATGACGGCTCGGCCGATCATGACCAAAATAGGACAGTCTCATCTACATAACATACCAAGTTATCCTAACAAGTTACAATTAAATCCCTTTGTAAAAAGAACCTGTAGACAGTATTAAATGAATCCAGGTTGCGTGATCAGGTGGCGGTAACGGCTGATTGATCGTGTCCAAAATAGGAAAGTCTCATCTCGTCGTCATATAGAGTTATCCTTCAAAGTTACCGGTACAATGAAATCACTTCAGAAATATGAACTGTAGACTGTGCTGAACAAATCTAGGTCACAGGCCTGTGCGGCCATCACGGTTGACCGATCACAGTCAAAATAGGACGTTCTGATCCCGATATTATACTGAGTCACCTTACCAAGTCACAATAAAATCCTTTCATAAATACGACCTCTAGACCATGCTAAAGGTTTTCTGGTTTCGTGCTTGGGTAGTCATCACAGCTGGCAGACTGCGATCAAAAGGGGAAGCTCTCATTTAGACTTTATACGGAGTCATCGTACCAAGTTACAATTAAATTCCTTCATAAGTACGACCTGTAGACTGTGCTAAATGTTTTGGGGCTTCAGGTCCCTGTCGTCGTGATTGTCGACCGATCGCGACTGAAAGTGGACGTTGTCATCTAGACATTATACCGAGTTATCGTACCAAGATACAATGAAATCCCTTCATAAATACGGCCTGTAGACTGCGCTAAAGATTTTCGTGATTCGGGCCTGTGTAGCCATCACGGTTGACCGATCGAAGCCAAAAGGGGACGCCCTCATCTTATACTGAGTCATCCTACAAGTTACAATGAAATCCCTTCATAAACACAACAACCTGTAGTCTGTGCTAAAGGTTTTGGGCTCGGGCAACCGTCACGGTTGAACAATCGCGATCAGAAGGGGACGTTCTCATCTAGACATTATCTGGAGTTATCTAACCAAGTTACAATGACATCCCTTTATATATACGACCTGTAGTTTGTGCTAAAGGTTTCCGATCTTCGGGCTTGTGTGGCCATCACGGTAGACCGATCGCGACCAAAAGGGGATGTTCCCATATAGACATTCCACGGTGCCATCCTCCCAAGTTACAATGAAATCCATCCATGAATACGACTTGTAGACTATGCTATAGGTTTTCAGGTTTTGGGCTCGGGCAGCCGTCACGGTCGACAGATCGCGACCAAAGGGGGAAGTTCTCATCTAGACATCATACGGAGTCATCCTACCATGTTACAATGAAACCCCTCCATATTAATTTCGACCTGTTGACTGTGGTAAGATTTTTCGGGTTTCGGGCTTGGGCAACCGTCACGGTTGACAGACGTTCTCATCCTGACATTATGCAGAGTCATCCTACCAAGTAACAACGAAGCCCCTTCATAAATACGACCTGTAGACTGTGCTAAAGGTTTTCGGGTTTTTGGGCTCGGGCTGCCATCACGGTTGACCGATTGCGACCAAAAATGGATGTTCTCATCTAGACATGACCTCAAACCTGCATATGCATTTGACGATCGGCCAACAACTGCGGGGTGTAGCCTGTGCTAAAGGAAAATGTGAATAGACTCATAGACTAACAGACTCACAGACTAGCAGAATTCCGCACACGTGAGGGCAATAGCTTATCTTGACTTCGTCAAGTTAAGCTAAAACACTGACGCCTCCAAGATAAAAGTTGAAGCAAAAAGTGGACAACTTAAAAAACAAGAGGTCCCAAGGGGCCTTAAACGCTCATCTGACAAAGTGCTTCAAAGAAGTATTTTGGGTCACATTCAGTTAGTCATGATTCATCAACACTACCGAGGAATGAAAACATGAAATTATTCTTAACTCTAATGTCCATGTCAGTTGATTATTATCATACGTCTTCCTGACTGCTTCCAATTCTATCAGCTATAGACAAGCACTGCCAAACTTCCAAGGGTTGTTATGTCATTGCAGTTTGAAAGACAAATGTTATAGAAAAACACTAAGGAATGGATTTGAACAACCTTGAAACTAACCTTCCCCTGTCCCTGCTCCCTTGCCCCCCCCCCCCCCACACACACACATAAAAGCCCAAGTATCAACCCAGGAACAAACTTGAATCTGACCCCCCCCCCCCTCCCCCTCCACCGAAATGTTGCATACCAAATATGTAAGCATTCTGACCGGTGAATCTGAAGAAGATTGAACAACTTTCCCTCATTGCACTAAGTTAAAACTGGAGCCCAAATATTAAGCCAGACACAAAATATGAACAAACTTGAATCTGCCCCCCCCCCCCCACCCCAACCGCCCCCGCCCCGAGATGTTGTATACCAAATATGAAAGCATTCTAACTCGTGACTCTGAAAAAGAAGATTTTTTAAGAAATTCCCTCATATTGCACTCACTAAGTTAAACTTCTTGTTTCCACAGGGAGCCCAAATATTAACCCAGGGACTCGATTTGAACAAACTTGAATCTGACCCGACCCCCCCCCCCCCCCCCCACACACACACACACACACACATACACACCCCCTAGAGATGTTGTATACCAATATGAAATGATTCTGACTGGTGAATTTGAAGAAGATATTGAAAGAAATGTCCTCACATTGCACCAAGTTAAACTTTAGCCCAAATATTAACACAAGAACACGACTTGAACAAACTGGAATCTGGCCCCCGTAGAGATGTTGCATACCAAATATGAAAGCATGATTTTACATAAATTTCCTCAAATTGCACTAAATTAAAATTCGGGCTCCCATAGGGAGCTCAAATATTAATCTAGTAACTCGATTTGAACAAACTTGAATCAGACTCCCCTCGAGATGTTGTATACCAAATGTCAAAAGATTCTAATTAATGGTTTTGGAGAAGATTTTTTTAATTTTAGAAAACAATTTATCAGAGTTATGCCGCTTGTGGTAACCCTGTGGGCGTGGCAGCTTCATTTGAACAAACCTGAATTGACATACAGTAAGGAACATGCATATCAAATTTGGTTTAATTTGGCCCAGTGGTTTATGATGAGAAGTCGATAATGTAAAGTTCACACCGGACGGACGACGGACGGACGGACGACAGACATAAAGTGATCACTCAAGCTCCCCTGACTTTAGTCAGGTCAGCTAAAAATTGAAAAGCAGAATCTCTGACGTTGTCTTATTCAGTTCAGCAGTCTCCTCTTCAGGTGATCTTTAAAATATTTGTGAATAAAAAGTCTTCGTATCATACTCAAAAATATTGGAATTTATTAGCAAAATTGATTTCCATAAGCTCAATTGTTTACACAGCTTTCATTCGTGCTGTTTATTACTGTTATACAGTACATGGAAAGTGGATTATAACTAAATCACCCGCGGAGTGGAGTTGTCACCCAAGCTATAACTTTCAAATGTTGTACATATCGACAAAAACACAAGCAGTGTTTCAGCCAATTGACCTCCGAGTTCAACCCGGAGGTCCATTGGCTGAAACTTTGCTTGTACTGGTTATGCTATGCAACAAATTTATAATTATTGCTTGGGTGGAATCTCCACTCTACAGGTGACTTAGTGATAATACACTCTCCATATACTGTATGTCGGCTTAAATCTGAGCTTTTCTGCAGAAACGGGTTCACGTCCAGCTTGGTAACAAAATAGGGTTTTCCAAAAATCAGCTTTAGCTGTGTTTGTATCTCAATTATAAGAGTTTTACAAACCAAACGAATTGCATTTTTTTTCGCTCTTGCATTGCACTTTTCTTATTTTAAAAGAAATGTCGTGTTGCTATGTTATTGACAATATTATGAAGCGAGTGAGTTACACGATAGCTGGATGGCAGTTGTTCGCGGTGCAGTTCGTATAAGCGCTGGTTACAAGTTTGTTGGTGACGAGTTCGAATCTCGAGAGATTCGGCGTTTGGTTCAGGTTTTCAACGCATTTTTGTTACAATTTGATGCTTGGTGGGTAAAAATCATATCTGGAGATCTTGTTGCAATTGAATGTCCTGTTAAACTAAATGTACGAATAGTTTTGACTGATGGATACTTTCATTGTCGCCTTTCGATCCGTTTCAAGTGAAACTTGCCATACGAATATATTGAAATTAATTACATGTGTGTTGGTCTGCCTCAGTGCTCCAAACAATTTGGCTTTTTCTCTTTGGGTCCGCAGTTCGATTCCGCAATAAAACACTTCACGGTCAGTTTGAGGAATATTAGAATTTTTCACTCAGTAGTATATTAAAAACAAACATAACAGATAGAGAAGTGAATAAAGGAATCGTTATTTTATTGACAGACTGAGGTGTTCAACAGAGATGTATTAACCTTCGAACCCGATCGGCCTCTTTTCCGGCCAGGAATATGGTACGTCATAACGTCATTAAATAGGGCCCCCGTTCAGTAAAAGTATGAGGGTAGACCAATCAATATTTTCAACGTGCAGCCCCGAGGCTACGCGTTGAAAATATTGATTGGTCTACCCCAAATAAAGAATATGGACTCTTCTAATTGCTGCTATTCAACTGGCATGGGAGATACCAACAGGGCTTAAAGGGTTAACATCCAACCCACTATGTATCTAGTTTAGTTTTTGTGCCACTCGGGCTTTTTTCATCTTTTTGGTTAATTTAATATTATTGTACTCTGTCAGCGCCTGTGCCTTTATTTCATGGTTAGTCTGTTTTAAAATTAAGCCTTCCAATGCCAGAGAAAAAGACAAGTAATCAGTCACAAGTCTTCGAAATTTTGACCAATATAAATGAACAATGGTAATCGAGACTCCCTCAAGTCACAGTTTGTCTCGATTACCTGTTTCGCGACTCAAGCAAGTTGGTTTAACTTGAAATAATAATTTTGACAAAATGCTGTTTCTCGTCGCAAGTTTTGAGAGTTTTGAGTGGAATAAATAGGAACGAACATACAACAGTTGAAGTCGAGATATACTGCAAGTTTTTTTGGAGTCTTTTTTTTTTCCTTTCTGAGCTATCACACCCAATACTGTTCGCAATGGGGCACATCATAACGAAGTATACTTTGAATATATTCACAATGATTTATTGTAAGTCAGCAGCCCACGTGCACAGTATTTATTATGTCCCGGTCTCCGTAAGGTGGTTTCAGTGGGCATCATTTTGCTTTATAACTCAACCATCGGTTATTGGGTTTTGGTGCCCTTTGGTATGGTGACAGACCAGCATGAGGGATTGGATATCCACATATTGCGAGTTTCGTCCCCAAATAAGTACCAGAATTATAGTTCTTGTTACACACAGAAAAGCTTTGTTCCAACGTTTGCATTACAACCCAAGCATCGGTTGGTAGAGATCCTTTGGTATGGCGAGAGACCAGCATGGGGAAAGGATATCCACAAACAGAACAGTCGCCGTGGACTGGTCGCAATCTACGAGTGGATAGTGATGTCCACGCATGCGTTTACCAGGTAATAAAAATTATTATCAGCAAAATTTTAATTATTATTTATTTACTGGTGTTTAAGGTCACATACTTATGCACAATGGCTAATCGTGACCGCGACAGTTCTACGGGTGGAGGAAGCCGGGGTACCCAGAGAGAACCACCGAGTATCGACGAGTAACTGTCAGCTCCTCAACATTCTAACTCTGTTCAAGCTACGCTCAAGCAAGGTAACTGCAGTTGAAGACATGCGCACCGTCAAAGTGCAGTACACCTTAGTACACGGCGTCATCGTGCCTCTGTGTGGGCAACCGGGATAAAGTGCCTTGCCCAAGGACACTACGCGGGTCGTCCCGGATGGGGATCGAACTCAGGACCTCTAGCATTGAAGTCCAACAGTCTACCACAAAATTTTAATTAATGAAGGACCAGGTTATACTCGGTGCATCATTAAAAAATAATGGAATTTTTGATGATTGCTCCTGCAATTGGTGTTTGTAATCTAATAGTGTGCAGAACATGCGTGCCAAATAAGCCAAACGATATAGCTGTTTTGAAGACTGAAACATACACTCAAAAACACACACTCTCACAGGATTTTTTGTATTTAAGGGTAAACCCATAGAGTAGAGAAACTATAGTAAAACTTTGCCTCAAGGATTCTAACCTACTTCCGGAGTAACGCTTACAACACACATAAATGGGTCAACCAACGTCACACACTTATTGGTCAGTAACCGAGACGACAATATAACAATAAACAAGGACACTAAAGGTTGGTGGAAGGCACCAAGAAATTTCCCGGCATCATAGAAGGCAATGCCGCGTGAGTCCATCTCTGACAGAGCGTTCCAAGAATCTAATCCAGGGGCTGGTATTGTCAGTGATGGAATACCTAGTAAAACGCTTTCTTCGCTAATGCAACTTCTCATTTCTATTGAAATTGTATGTGAATTTATTTAATCCTTGTTCCAACCCGAATAGCAGACGACGCTTGCAAAAAGGTTTCTTGAATAACATTTGTTTATCTAAAAAAATAGCTTATGAATTCTCATTGGAACGACCACGCCGATCTCGTTCCAATGAGGGGTCAAGAGTTATGTTTTTGAGACAAAATGAAGAGGAAAAAAATAGTAAAATTTGACTACAGATTTCTGTGAATAGTGTTTCAAGTTTCCGTCACTTTGGGTGAAGGGTTAACATTTGAATTCATTACAATAGCATCTCTACTACTTTGTAAGTGATTATGTATACATTCAATTTCTTCCCATTTTTGGACCGGGAAATATCCACTTCAGTTTCTAGTCGAGACTTTTCTCTCTTGTTGAATTACCAACCCGAATGACACGAGCGTATAAACACAAAATAACCTGTCACAACTGAATTCAAAACCTAAAAGTCAAGCATGATCGAAGTACGAGCACTCAGTATTCATCGGTAGTTTCCAACAAATTTGAACTTACTGACCATGCAAATCTTGGGGTCTTTTTTCAACACTTCTTATTCCTAATATGCTTAATTAACACTGTGCCCACTAATCGGAAAACCCTGCAAAAATAATTAGTGTTCTATTTTTTCATTTGTATGTTTTGAACTAGGGCTTTCTCACTGGAAAGAGATCTTCGAAAAATAAAGGACTTCGTGAAAAAATGTTGGAAAATATATCTCAGTGCAATTCGAGGTCACAGGTGTTTTTTCAGCCTCTCACCCTGTATCGACTCTTTGTCAGCCTATCACAAAAAGACCAGGAACAACGGGTAAAGGACAACTATAAAATCTACTTTTCAAGAATATTGGTCCGCAACCTGCCAAATGTGCCAGTTAGCTTCTGAAGCCCAGTTCCAGAATTTTGGACAAACTGGCAATGAATCTAGGTTCTCGATTTAGAAAATGAGAGGAAGGGGCAGACACTTGTTACAGCCCCACCGATAGGCAGGAGAGGGAGGGATGCAATTGGACTGGAGGAGCAGATATCAGAAAAGTTGAAAAGTGTAGCTATTGAAAAGCCGCTCCGTTGAATGTCAATCGTTGACGAGTACGGAAGAAGATTTAAAAGATGTGTACAGGGAGAGATGGCTGGTGGCGATAGAAGCATTTGAAGCAGCTGGTGAAATCATTTCGTGATGTGTCGTGTTTTATAAGTGTATATTATCAAATTTACGAATACCTGCTAATTACCCTTGTATAGGGGTGTGCGCCATGGTCTAGTCATGGTTCGGTACATTCCTTCTTCTTCAATCGTCTTCCAATCCGAAGGCTACCCTTCGGGTTGGACGATGGTCAAAGCGGAGGAAACATATTGAACCAGAGGAAGGTGGGTTTCTTTGGTCAAATACTGTTAAAATTAATGCTACATTGGCAGATAATATATATACCACTCAAAGTTCACCAAGCATCATTCCTACTGATCGACAAAAATATACGTAAAGGATGAATGTGCACATTGTTTTGTTTGTATTTGTATTATGGCTTGACGTTACTTTCTACAACCTGGGTCACATCGAATGGGAGATTTTTACGGATGTAGCGTGGGGGGAATGCCTGGAGAGAACCACTGACCAACGATGGATAGCTGCCGCAGCAAGCAGGGTTTGCATTTGTTTAAGGAATGTGTACCGTACAGCACATTGGCCATAGACATACAGCATGTAGACGCTACATTCGCCTTTACCCCTTCACCTAACATGAAGAGCAGACGACACTTGCAAACAAAATTCTTGAATAACTATTTTTTTTCATTTTTTGTCTCAAAAACATGGGTTATGACCCCTCATTGGAACGAGCTCGACGAGCTCATTCCAAAGAGGAGTCATAACCTATGTTTTTGAGACAAAAAATGAAAAAATAATAAAAATTAATTGACGATTTTTGTGAATAGCGCTGGGCGGTTTTGGCCGTTACGGTGATAAAGGGTTAACCAATGCTAACTATGCGTGGGCCTGGATAGAAAATTGGATAATTTGCCATCCCGGCCCACGCATAGTTAGCACTGATTAAAGGCTCAGTGGTTCTCTCTAGGTTGTACGGCTCCCTACACCTGTAAAAATGTCCGACATGATATGATCTAGATTGTTGTTAAACACCAATTAACAATAAACAGGTATAATAATGTACCGTGACATTTACCTATTATGTATAACAATGTTGATGGGTTGTGGGTGATCCTCAAAAATATTCAATGAGTATATACTGACACCTTTGCATGCTCGTGATTTTCTAACTCAATGTGTAACCGTGTGGCATGTCTATGAAAAAAAGATGGAGGGGCACATGCCTCCAGTTCCCCCACCCCTGCTTCTATTCCATTCAGTCGCCACTCTATCTGCCTTTCTGAGCTTACAAAGATGTCATCTGTGTCTTCATCTGCACATATTTAACGTGATCTGCACACCCCTTCACTGTTATACAGCCTTGTGGAAAATCAAAGTTCCAGACCACTTTAAGATGTTTTGATGTGTTACATGTATGCCATAACAGAGTCCGATACTATGTCACCGAAAAAACGACCAAAAGTTAGCTTCTCGGTTTGCTTCTTCCAGGCGAAACACTCCTAGAACGATTAGTATTTATGGGTACTAGTCTTACTGGAACCCTCCTACTGGTTCCGTCGTCAGATGAATAACTTGCGTCCGGTGACGGTTGTCTATCGTATCTAGCATATGAACCTTCTCGCCGACTAGACGTAGGTGATATATCGACTACCCTTGGCCCTTCAGTTGGGAGAACGCCGCTTTCTTTTAGTTTTGGTCTCACAACTTTGGTGGGCTTTAGCGTGGCACTTATCGTTTTTCTATCCCCAGAGCGACGCACAGCCTCGCATAAACTGCTTTCGGAGAGGCTCATATGTTTATTATTCGCCTGTCCGTAAACATTCACCTGCTTCCCCCCATGCCGTCCCGCATGTATGGGCGAATGTACACCTAGACTGTTAGAGCTAGGCGGTCTACTGTCTTCATTTTCATTATAATTAGCACTCAATGAACGATGCATCTGTGAGGACTTCCCATGACCACGTTCTTTACACGCATCCACTTTTATGGATGGAAAGAGGGGCTGCCTCCTATCTCGTGGCGAGTATTCCTCGTTATAACTGTCTGTATCGTCATCTCCGTCAGATCTCGAAGGAGCGGGTGACAAAATGCCAGTCCTGAAATTTTCTTCGTATTCCACGTCTTCAGGCGGATAATCAGGTGTTCGAGTCAATGTTCTACCCGCTGAAAGTCGAGATACTTCCTTCCTCTTGTTCATTGTTTTAAGAATTAAAACCCCGTGTTTTTAAATTTTACAGCGTTATGGTGAACCCAGCTGCCAAACAAATCCACCTCTTTGAATGACAAACAGCACTGAATTCTTTTACTGGGGCTCTCTTTTCTGTTTTACACAGCTTCTCCCTGTGAAAAAAAATTAGTAAAAAGTTAATTTTTGTTTTCGTACATTCTCCCGGAAGGCGATACAATATTTCAACCAAATAACTTTTCATTTTATTTATTTATACGACCTCTTTTCGGTCCTTTCAGGGACACATGTTTGAACTTATTTATTTTACTGGTTTCGGTGAAATGCAAATTCGGTTTAGGCGGAGTCGAGAATCATTTGAGACATGGTCCAACACGTGTATAAACACGTAAATCGTGATCGACGCTGGAACAACTACGGAGTGGAATGTCTTTCCAATCAATACCTGGTTTCTCGATCTCGCATTTCCGGTGGATTCCATGATGAGGTCAGAGGTTATGGGGGAACATTTTTGTAAACAAATGCGTTGTAGCGAGGCAGTGCTTTGCCACGTTATTCTTCACTTCCAAACTGACAAACTAAAATTGTTTGTCGATCCAGTCGCCTTCAATCAGTAACAATAAGTGTATGTGTGAATAGAAACAAGCGATATGAGGTGATTCAAGTGTGTTTTGGCGATGTTATTTTGTTAATAAAAAGTGGGTGTGTCGGTTCGATGAGAACGTGATCGCTACACCGAAATGACCGAATGCCAGCAAGATAGCATGTTTGCCGTGATAAAAGCAGTACTTTTAACAAATGAGTGGTTAGAAGGCAGTTATTAAACTGCCGATATCTTGATATACAACGTACCTATCAATAAAATTGAAATAATATTTATCCTTTTTTGCGAAGCAAAGGCATTCTCTCTCCTATTTTCGATGTCCTCACAGGCCCAATAAACATTTTAAGCATGGTCGACTGGAGACTAGAATATGCTGTTTATTTGTTTAATTATGGTTTACGTGACTTTCAGCAGCTAAGGTTATATCTTTATCAATAAATAGAGTAAATGTGAATAATAGTATGAAGACTGAGTTGAAACATTCGCTGAACTTTTAGAATTGCAATGGCGTAAATAGAGAATAGCCTGGGATGTTCCCCAATAACCTTTAACCTTTCCGAGACTGTAATGGGGTTTATAGATCATGTTCGGTGAAAAGGTATGGATCACACAAGCAACATTCTAGCAAAAGGATCTTTGGTTTTAACTCTTACCTTGCTGAGTATTTTCTTGAAATTTTCATGAAATCAGTCATAGTTGTTCTAAAGCAGCCATGACTTGATTGGATGAAAATTCAATTCAATAGAATCTACATCAAGCAATATTTGATAATAGGGTTACTTCTATTTGTAAGGACATGTCCTGCTAACCCTTTACCCAACGTAACGGCCAAAACCGACCAGCGCTATTCTCAAAATTCGCTAATTAATTTCATTATATTTTCATTTTTTGTCTCAAAAACATAGGTTTTGACACCTCTTTGGAACGAGCTCGTTGAGCTCGTTCCAATGAGGGGTCATAACCTATGTTTTTGAGCCAAAAAATGAAAACGAATTAGTTATTCAAGAATTTTTTTTTTTTTTTTTGCAATTGTCGCCTGCTTTTCGTGTTAGGTAAAGGGTTAACAAGAGTCAAAATTATAGCTTCAACAGAATATTTTTTGTACTGGCAGAAAAGATAAGTGTGAAGGTTTATACTCCAAGCAGACACTCCACGTCGCGTTTCTGATAGCCCTCCCCATGCAGACCCTCACACACACAGACACTCTAACCCTCCTTTCACACACACACACACACCCTCCACACACACACACACACACACACACACACACAGTCTTGTTTTCCCTACATACCGAGGTACCCCATTATCTGTCCTTTGTGTGGACTAACGGTTTCAACCTCGTTTTGCCGGTACAGTTCTGGGAAAACAACCGAGGTAAAGGGTTTCTTTTGTCTTTTGTACCTCGGTAAGGCGAAACACGCAAACTCTTTTGTCTAGTTACCTCGTCTTGTTGGTAAGACAAACGCACACACACACACACAGACAAACCCACACACACACACACACACACACACACACACACACACACCGCCTAACAGATGTGGGATTAGGAACTAATGTGGTTAACCTGTGTGGCACCAATGACTTAACAACCCAAGAGAAGTCTCTTTTAGATCGCGGTTAAATTTTTGTACCAGCACCGAAGCCTAAAACTGGTAAGCAAACAAATATACCATCGTATAACTGTAATTTTCTTAGGCAAATGAAATTAGCAGACCGCTTTAGAAACTCCAGCGGTCGGAAACGTCTTTTTACAGAATCACCTGGTTGGTCATCTTCAGATAGTGAAGTGGATCCCGAAGTTATTGAGGCTAACAAACGAATCCTCCAGAAGGTGTCCAGCATGAACATACTCTCCGATAAAGACAATTTAACAGCTGGTGAACGGAGAGCCCTCACGAAACTTCGAAAAAATAAGAAATTAGTTATTAAACCAACCGACAAAGGTGATCGGTAGGCGTTCTGTCTCGGGATAATTATATAAAGGAAGCCATGAGACAACTCAGCAATACTAACCATTATAAGAAAATAGATTCACTTATTAGGCCTAGTAATGTCAAAAAATTCAATAAGATCTTAAAATTTCTCCTCGATGAAGGTCACATAATCATAAAACAATTGAAATATTTAACAGCTGAGCTCAGTGCTCAAACAAGACAATTTTACATCCTACCAAAAATCCACAAAGGACCGTTCTTCGTGGACGGATGACTTTACTCCACCCGGGAGGCTAATTGTCTCAGATTGTAACTCAGAATCTTATGCGATCTCGGAACTAAATGATTATCATCCGAAACCTATTGCAAACAGACATCCGAGCTATCTCAGAAATAAACAGGATTTCCTGTCAAAAATTTCTGAATTGAAAATATCGAAAAATGCAATCCTGGCTACTTTGGATATTGACAGCACGTATACGAACATTGATCTTGATAAAGGTGTGAAATCGGTTAAAAATGCATTTGAAAAATATCCGGATGCAAAACGCTCGGATGAACAAATTTTGGATCTTTTGGAGCTGAGCTCAAAAGGTAATGACTTTCAATTCAATGGAGAATATTTTTTTTTACAAATAATGGGTTGCCCTATGGGTAAAAGATTCAGTCCTAATTCTGCAAGCATTTATGTAGCGGAATGGGAGGAAAATGCCTTAAGCAAATGTGCAAAGCATCCTCTTGTATATCTCAGATATTTAGATCACATTTTTATTATTTGCGAACATTCAAAAGAAGATTTTTATGACTTTTTAGAAATTTTAAACAATCATTAAACATTAAATTAAAAGCTACTGTCAATGAAAATTCGGTTGATTTTCCCGATGTGACCGTGCATAAAGGCAAGCACTTCCAGGCATCCGGTCATTTATATTATAAAGTATATTTTAAACTAACTGATTCACGTCAATTGTTGCACACAAAATCATTTCATCCTCAATACACAGTTAAAGGTATCATCAAATTACAGCTCATTCGATTCCACCGTACTTCAAGTGATAAGGTAAATTTCAACGAGGCTTGTTCTACTCTATTTGACACTCTCAGATCGAGGGGGTACTCACTGCGATTTTCGCGTAGCCTGAAATCTCAAACTCTGGAAAAGCTCAAAAGTCCATCAGAAATTAATGATTTCCAACAACCGAAAATTGAACACAATAGACCGTTGCAGAATTGTAGTGGTGCGGTACTGAATTGCAAAAAGTCTCGTTGTAGACTGTATATCTCTATGCCTGATCAGAAAGAGGAATTTTCCCCCGAACAAACAATAAATCATTATCAGATCCGAAATTCCCTCCATTAAGAGTCACCGAATATTATTTACCTTATCACGTGTCAACGTTGTCGGAAGCAGTATGTTGGTCAAAGTCAAAATCCTTTCCGAATGCGTGCTACGCGACACAAACAGGATATAAAACATAACGACGCTGATGCCCCAGTAGCACAACATTTTAACCTTCCATGCCATTCTTTGGACGATTTCGAAATCCATCCTATTGAACAACCACTAATTAAAGACTCAGAAGAAACGGATGAATTTGGAAAAAAAACGTGAAGCTTTTTGGATCAATACGCTTCAAACCCTCTGGCCATTTGGTATGAACATATCAGATGGGGAATGTGAAAGGAAGTCCATCATTTCTTTCACTTGAACAAACAAAAGAATGCCGGAATATCTAAATAGAAAAAAATATTAAAAGATGAATTCAATTTAACCAACTCTAAATTAAATGAACTTTCTGAATCTCCGACCTGTCATAGCTTATAAGAAAAACAAAAGTTTGCTTAACATCCTTGTAAGGATCCCATTATTGGGTTAGATAGAGCCCATCAGTGAATAACATCAAAAATTGCCAGTCAGTTTAACCCGTTCCTAAGCTCACCACTTAGTTTAAATCAATTTGGTGCATTTTTATCATGTTTGAAACCCATCAAGGTTCAGTAAATGTATATTTTCATGAAAAGAATATTTCGGCGGCATATTACAAGAAAAAACGTTTCAGTTGGAAATGTCAGTGCGAGTGCGAATTTTTACTCCTAAACACACACCACACACACAGACACACACAAACACCACACACACACACACACATGTCTATACATTATGGTCGACGTTAATGGTAATCGACAGCCTTCGACACTGTTGGAAAGCTCAAAGCATTTCATTCAACGCTGCGAAAAGTAGAAATAGGCTCAAGCTAATAAACTGGGACGAGTGTGATCTTGATCCTTTCCCTGCTGGCATTGTTTCTCACCACACTAAAAAGCCACAGACAATTTAATGGGACATGTCAAAGTCAGAAGTAGCGAAGGAAATAATTGCAACTAAACCATGCGGGCTCTGTTACCTAAAACACTTGAAGAAAGACGACATTTGCAACACAAATTCTTGACATAATAACACTTTTTCAGGCTTGCCTAAACAAAGGTCATAAGCAGTGATGCAATGTTTTGTAAGCAAAAATGTTTTTAAAAATTGAAAAATGAGTGGTAATTATTTTCAAAAGCACTGGTCGGATATTGCTGTTACGATATGTAAAGGTTTAAATGAAAGTGTCAGTGACACTGCAGCTCAACTTGTCCAAGGAGGGATTGAACTAAATAGAAAGATCCAGTAACGCCAAGGCATTCACTCAAGTTTCTACAGAAAAGACATCACACCAACGCTACATAAGAAATCTGAAAAAATCGGGTTGGGGATGCGGCCTGTTGGGTGTACTAATGGAATTGTTGACAATTTATATGCCAAATCCAAGATGACCACTGCCGGTCATGTTTATCAACGAAATTCAGATAAGTCCCATCTAGACATCACACCAAAGCTATACATTAAATTCGAAAAAGATGCGGCCTGTCGGGTGTGCTAATGGGATTGTTGAAAATGTTTTGCCAAAATCGAAGATGACCGTTGGCGGCCATGTTTTTCAACGAAATTCACAAAAAATTGAAAGCTCCCATCTAGACATCACAGCAAAGCAGTTATGAAATTCGAAAAAGATTGGGTGAGAGATGCAGCCTGTAGGGTGTGCTAATGGAATTGTTGAAAATGTATGTGCCAAATCCAAGATGGCTGCTGACGGTCATATTTTTCAACAAAATTCAGAAAAATTTGATAGCTCCGATCTAGATATCACACCAAAGCTATAGATGAAATTCGAAAACGATCAGGTGACAGATGCGGTCTGTAGTGTGTGCTAATGGATTTGTCGACAATTTATATCCAAATCCAAAATGGCTGCTGGCGTCCAGCTTTTACAAAAAAAAATTCAACAATATTAGATAGCTCCCATCTAGACATCACACCAAAGGTACATATGAAATTTGAAAAAGATCGGATGAGAAATGCGGCCTGTTGGGTGTGCTAAAGGAATTGGGGACAGACGGAGAGGAACGTCGGTGAGAGCTGCGGCCTGTAGGGTGTGCTAATTGAATTGTTGACCACTGACGGCCATGTTTTTCAACGAAATTCGGAACAAATTGATAACCCCCTTCTGGATATTTTTTTTTCAAATTCGGAAGATTTCGATAGCTTCCATCTACACATTGCCCCAAAGCCATGCAGGAAATTTGGAACGGACGACCGATTGCAACCCACCCAATAGCTCATACTTGAGTTGTCAAGTTGAGCTAAAAAGGATATAAACTAGTCCACGAGCCAGTTGCTCACTCACTGCATCTGCTTTTTTTCTTCATATTTGACACAAGAGTCATAAAAGGTAAGAAGTCCCGGCACCACTCATCTGCATTTGATGTTTGTTTACTGAAGTTTAATGACACTTTCAACAACCAGGGTCACATCCGTGTCGAACAATTTTACGGGTGGAGGAAGCCTGAGTACCCAGAGAGAACCAACGAGCAGCGGCGAGCAGTTGTCAAACTCTCCAACTTGCTAACTCGACACAAGCAGAATTAGCAGCGGTTGAAGGCAAGTGCATCATCGGCGTGTAGCACGCCTTAGTGCACAATGTCACCGTGCCTCCACGTGGAGGCACGGTGACATTGTGTACTAAGGCGTGCTACACGCCGAAGATGCACTTGCACAAATCGGGATTAAGTGTCTTGCCAAAGAACACAGCGTAGATGGCGCGGGTCAAGATCGCACCGTTGAACTTTCAGATGAAAGTCCAATGTTCTAACCAATAAGCCACCACACTCCCTTGCATTTGACGCAAGTCAACGGATCACATGTCGTTATGAGCTGAGGGCTCGATGATTACTATTTGATGTCTTCCTGGCAGTGGATAGGTGGCTTACCGAGAGCCCCCACCCCCACCCCTCCCTAGATGATTTTTTGGTTTCGTCGTCAGTCGAAAAAGCTTTGAAGAACCAAAAGTGGAAGAAAAAGTATTGTCCCTATATCCCGATAAATTCGGTCTTTTGATTGGTCAGAATGCCTTGGACAAATAGCCATGGCAAATGATGCACCCAACATCCAAGGTATATGAGAGCGTGCAACATTCAGGGTATCAGCGCACGCGAAACATCGGGGGTATATGGTTTCAATGAAAGCTTTTCGCTTCCGCTCTCCTCGTTATAAAACTCGAACCAAAAAAACAGAAAATAGTCACAAATATCATCAGATTTCCGACAATACAATCATAAAAATAAAGTAAGAGCAAATAATTCGTCCCCTGAGTACTAATGTGTTCTATGTGTCAGTAGGCACATAGAACACATTGGAACTCAGGGACGAAACGTCAACAAAATACTGTTTACTCGTTTCCTTAACGACCCAAGGGATGTAACTCTGTCTGTTATCTTCTGCGATTATAAAAACAAAATAATTATCACGAATTTTGTCCAAGTGATTGTGGAGCTGAGAAAAGCGTCCACAAATTTATTTCCACAATGTTTGTATTCTGTTTCAAACGGGACAAAAACGTTATCTCCGCCAACATGTATTGTATATGGAGATTTAATACCTGGATGTCTCATTTAAACACCTCGCCAGCGGCTCGGTGTTTAAAAATCGATATCCAGGTATTACATCTCCATATACAGTACATGTTGACGGAGATAACTTATATTAACAGACACACGAGCGCGGAAGGACAGTATGCACTATGCAGACGGGTGGATAGACGAACGTACCCACGAGAGCTACGTTGTGTAAATTTTTCGTCCTTGCATTATGGGATTACTATACAAATCCAACTTCCACGGAGTTTTGTTGATAAAAACCTTACAGTATGGGGTTAACTATACGATATTATTCTACTATCGTTGTGGGGTTCAGTTCAGACTTAGAAAATTTGACCTCACAATATTGATTTATAACGACAGAGATGATGTTCTTGTGAGGCAACCCACAAGGAGCAAATGGCCCACAGACAGACAGACAGACAGACAGACAGACAGACAGACAGACAGACATACAGACAGACAGACAGACAGACAGACAGACAGACAGACAGACAGACAGACAGACAGACAGACAGACATATGGTGCTGTAAGATTAACGGATGTTGAATAATGCAATAACGATGTAAAAAGGCATTTGATTCGTCCGTTGCTACCCTATAACAAAGAATTCCCTACATATGCGTATCTCTGAACAGATCAAGTCATAGATATAGCTTAATCTGTGTCAAGTTTCAGTTGGCGCTCACCATGGGACATCTATTGACTTGATTTTCATACCAAGTTTACGCCGATCGTTGCACAAGGAGTAGGGAAAGTGGAGGCAAACTTCACGTCTGTATGTTTGTCTGTAGGACAGTTCAAACCTTTCAGAGCTATGACAAGCAAGTTTTTTTTTTTAAATTTCGTAAAAGGATGTTTGTGCTGATACAAAAACGTTTGAAGTAACATTGAGCCACCCCCAGATCGTTACGCACACATATCACTTCCCTTTAGGGAAGTGAGAAATAGGGGAACGACTGGAAGGCCTAACTTAAGACTAGAAATGAATACATTAGGGGATTCAGATGGTGTTCATGATTTGATTCATTGGACAACGAGAAAAACCAATATAATGTATGATCACTGGTTGAATCATCTAGATTTAAACTAAGTAAAGGCAAAGGTAAGAACCGCCTAACAGATGTGGGATTAGGAACTAATGTGGTTAACCTGTCTGGTACCAGTGACCTAACAAATCACGGAATCCAACTTTTACGGACTCGGCTAGGAATCTCAATTACGGAATGCCTTATATGTATACAGGAGACATCTGATTCAACCTTGATCAATGTTATAGTCGAGACTGAGATAGGTACAGCTAGGAAGTAATGGATGAGATATGGGGCAGAATAACAGAAGTACACAGATGAAAGGTTTCTACAACAGGTATCCTCCAACAATACCAGGTCAAAGGTATCCTCAATTTAGTATCCTCAATAGGTATCCTCAACTGATACGTAGCCATGTCATAGGTATCCTCAAATACTGAAATGAGTCGAAGAGTCGTTCGAGGAGTCACTCGAACGAGCAATTGCTCGTTGGCTCATTTGCTCGATGGGATTCGAGTCTTTCGAGAAATGACTTTTCAGTAACTGCTCGATGGCTTATAAGGGATATTTGGGATAGGTATGTCTTGTGGTACAGGTAATAGTATCCTCAGATAAGTATCCTCTAAAAGGTATCCTCGATAGGTATCCTCAAATAATACAATACCTGGGCCATAGGTATCATCAAATACTGAAATGAGTGGAAGAGTCGTTCCATGAGTCACTCGATCGAGCAATTGCTCGTTGGCTCATTTGCTCGATGGGATTCGAGTCATTCGAGCAATGACTTTTCAGTAACTGATCGATGGCTTATAAGGGATATTTGGGATAGGTATGTCTTGTGGTACAGGTAATAGTATCCTCAGATAAGTATCCTGTAAAAGTTATCCTCGATAGGTATCCTCAAATAATACAATACCTGGGCCATAGGTATCATCAAATACTGAAATGAGTCGAAGAGTCGTTCGAGGAGTCACTCGATCGAGCAATTGCTCGTTGGCTCATTTGCTCGATGGGATTCGAGTCATTCGAGCAATGACTTTTCAGTAACTGATCGATGGCTTATAAGGGATATTTGGGATAGGTATGTCTTGTGGTACAGGTAATAGTATCCTCAGGTAAGTATCCTCTAAAAGGTATCCTCGATAAGTATCCTCAAATAATACAATACCTGGGCCATAGGTATCCTCAAATACTGAAATGAGTCGAAGAGTCAATCGAGGAGTCACTCGAACGAGCAATTGCTCGTTGGCTCATTTGCTCGCTGGGATTCGAGTCGTTCGAGCAATATGCCGAGTCACTCGATCGAGCAATTACTCTAAGGCTCATTTGCTCGATGGGCTTCGAGTCGTTCGAGCAATGACTTATCAGTAATTGCTCGATAGCTTATTGGCTTTGGGGCTTCTTTTGTTATAAACAAGGGAGATAACTCTGTATACAGATTATGGGAAAGCAAGCAGTCTGATTGGTTATAAATGATCTAGATAAATGAAACAACAGGAATACTCGGAATAGGGTCAGAACTAACAAGAATAGACCAGAAATTGCTAAATATAGTAATAATAAGCAAAGCTGTTCCAACTAATAGGATCTTCTACGCTACTGGAGTATACTCTAGAACAAAGGAACATGGCCAGATAGACGTAAACTATTGCATATATAGATAAAAGCAGAGATCTGGGTAATGACCAAAGGAACGTGTCTTTTAATGGGAAAAACGTCATGGGATAGGGATCCAAAAAGGGATTCTGGGAGAATTCTAAGCCAGAACATTACTCCTGTTCAATCGAACGCACCCCTTTTTACCCCTTTAGTAATATACTACTACGTGCTAAGCCGATAAATTGGGAAAATAAAGTCAATTTCGGTGATTTTGGGTGGATTTTGGTGATTTGGAGGGATTGTCGTGTTGTTTGTGGTAATTATCCAGGGAAGTCGTTCCAGAAAATACTTCTGTACAAAGGAACACACCCCCCGAACATACCCCTGTCTTGTTAGAAGCCATTGGTAACATAGCAATCACGTGCTACCATAGAAACCAAGATGGCGGCTTCCAGTATACAAAATGGACGACGGAACCACGTATCACCCTAACAACACGCGCTGCGCATGCGCACTCACACCACGTATCACTATGGAGATGACGTCACAACATGGCCGCTTACGTGGGTTACCATGACAACACAACATGGCGCCACTACGTCACGTGACTATGACGTCACATGAGATCCGGCAATGAGATCCGGCAACCTATCCCTCAAAAGCCCCTGACATACTACTGGCGGTTACCTGTCGCTGCTCGGTTCTCCGCGTTCATAATTTTCCTCCTGTGACACAATATGACCCTCGCTGTTGAAAGTGTCTTTAAATCCCAATAAACAAACAAAAATATTAACCCTTTGAATTCTAGTGATATCTCCCACGCCAGTTCAATGGCAGCAATTAGACAAGTCCATATTCATTATTTGGGGCAGACCATGTGCAGCCCCGAGGCTGCACGTTGAAAATATTGATTGGTCTACCCCACATATTGGGGGCGCGGCGGCTCAGTAGGTAGAGGTGCAGGCTGCAAGCCGAGAGGTCCTCGGTTCGAATCCCACCTGCGGCAACCGCGTTGTGTCCTTGGGCAAGACACGTCACCCCCATTGCCCACGTGGGGGCACAGTGACGCTGTATACTATGGCGTACTGCACGTCGATGGTGCACTTGTCTTCAACCAATGGTCACCCTGCTTGTGTGGAGTTAGTATGTTGGGGAGCTGACAGTTGCTCGCCGTTGCTCTGTGGTTCTCTCCGGGTACTCCGGCTTCCCCCGCCCGTAAAACTGTCATGGTCATGTTTAGCCATTGTGCAGAAATATGTGACCTTAAACACCAATAAATAAATAAATAAATAAATAAATAACCCCACATATTTACTGAACAGCCATCCTATTTAATGACGTTATGACATATAATGTTCCTGTCCCGAAAAGCGGAAGCTCGGGTTCAAAGAGTTAAAAGCTAAAAACTAGGGGTATTTTTGCGACAAACGGTTCAATCATATCCTGTAGTTTGATTCAAAGAACTTTTAACGAGGCACATGAATGTTTTGATTATATAATTATCAGAGATAAAGTGCAGTGAAAAAACACATCTGTTATTTGTACATACATATGGTGAAGAACTGCATTGGTATATCCAGTTATATCGAATAAAAGACTTCCATTTTCCTTTCGAAAACCAAATTACGATACAGATATTTATGCCGTGCCATTGAGACAAGGCAGCTTCTCCACAACAATAACCTTTGCCTTTCCTTGAAGCATGTCGCAGCTTTTAAATCAAAAGAAACATGTCAATACATAATCAACGACCTTTTACGACTTATGGATACGATCTTTCATACAATGGACTAAGTAATGCATTTATTCCGTTTGAATAATCAATTTATGTTTTAAGTTTTCACTTGTGTAGTTTTTATTGATAATTCCGTGTGCACCGTACGGCAAACCAATTCAAAAACATTACGAGTCGCACAATGCAAAAGAGTCAAGCCTCAGGCATACACATATGGGTCGCCATTACTGATATGTTTCGCGGGTATTTAAAGTGGCAACCCTTTCAACTCGAGTTCCCGAGTAGTACGGTAAGTGGACGATGGTGTAGCTCTCTTTTGTTGTACATATGTGAGAGGTGGAGGTGGAGAGCAGGGGCGTGGTTAAAGGGGGTTTAAGGCCATAAAAAGTTACCGCGAAATGCACCGTTTGGGGGGGGGGGGGGGGAGTCAGACCCGGAGAAAATTTTGATTGTTCGAACTGAACGAACTTGTGCTTCCTGGCATCTGAGCGATCAATGGCTGTCCACATAGTGGACAGCTCGATGGCATTTTTGTATCATCTCCATCGATCATTCGGCAAAAATGGTTCTACCGGAGGCGAGAAAGACATCGGGAAGACCATAGTTCGGCCCAATCGGAGAAACTTTTGATTTTTGAAACTGAAGGAATGCTGTTTCCTTTCATCTGGGCTATCAATGGCAGACTAGACTACTGGTATATGGAAATGTCCTCTGGACTGCCAATGTCAGTCCACACAGAGAACACTTCGATATACCGGGCTTTACCGGCAGTCGATGCAATCAGATCCATTTTGCCTTTTGGTCATTTTCACAAAATTTCACGTACCAATAGGTGTTGGGCGGCATCAGTTTTGGGGGTCCCAGGGGGGGGGGGGGGGGGGGGGCGAATAGGGGGCCCATCGGGAATTTTCCCGGTGGACAATACGGCCAGTCCGCCTCTGGGTTTAGGGGGTGTGACCCACACAATAATTTTTCCAGTCCAAACATTTTCGTCGGGACTGAAGCCTAAAGTTATATATTCTCTCTTGCTAGTAACCATGTTCATGACTAAAAGAAGATATTTTATGCCTGGCCTTGTGTCACACACACAATCGGTCAAACAAAAAGAGGCCTACAGCCCCCGATTCGGGCTGCTGTGGGGCCGAGCAGTGGGGCAGAGTACGAGCAATTTGGAGTAACAGTACGATATGTGTTAATTTAATAATTAGTATTTATTTATTTATTGGCGTTTGAGGTCACATACTTATGCACAATGGCTAATCATGACCGTGACAGTTTTATGGGTGGAGAAAGCCGGAGTACGCGGAGAGAACCACCGAGCAACGACGAGCAGCTGCCAGCCCCCCCCCCCTCCCCCCCCCCACCCCCAACATCGTAACTGCGCACTGCAGCACAGTCAGTGTTAGATTGGTTGAAGACATGCGCACCATCGACGTGCAGTACGCCTCAGTACACGGCGTCATCGTGCCCCCATGTGGTCAATCGGGGTTAAGTGCCTTGCCCAAGGACACAACGCGGGAGTCCCAATCGATCGCTCAGACGGTCACCCATCCGAGGACTAACAGGGCTCGACGTTGCTTATAATTTAATAATAAATTGCTTCTCAACTACTGGATTTATATTTTATTTATTCACTTATAAATTTTCAAGAAGTCTTTATTTCTCATGCTCATGCTTCTAGCTCTGTGGGCCATTCTTCTGACATGACCCAAACAAAATAACCCCTGACTACCATCACCAAAGGCGGCGGAATCAGGAGGGGCACAGGGAACACGTGCGTCTCCACTTTTTCCACATACATGTTGCGCAGTTACACAATGAGTTAAAATGGGCGGACACAAACGTGCCAATAAAAGGAATTCCTGTAATATATTATTTGAAAAACCAAACAACATTTGGCAAAAGAACCACACCTTCGGACGCTTCGGTCCGTTTCTTTTACTTCAGTCACCTTTCAACACGAAGACCAGCCTTCGGATTGGAAGATGATTGAAGTAGAAGAAATGGACAGGACAGTGACCACACCGCTGCATGTTCATCTAAACGAGAGACTATAGTGTGCCATGGCACATTTACCGATATACGATTCCCGTTTCGCCGAACTATGGCAATCTTGAAAAGTTGCGCCCTTCCACGGTTATCGAGCTTCCGCTGTCTCAAACCATCATGCAGGTGGTGATGAGTTCGTTGATGAATGACTGACGCATTTCATAATTCAGATTTCACACAATCTCTTGATTTGATTTATGATTAAGCACCTGAGGTAAAGTCTGAGCTCAAGAGTGGAGAGGAGATCCGCTGCTACCAAGTAGGGTTGGGCGGTGTTTCGGTTTTCCGGTTCGGTTCCGGTTTTTACGGCCCACCGGAAAACCGAACCGTAATCTCAGCAAAAACCGGCCGAACGGTTTTACTGTGTTTGTGCATAAACTGATCAAAATATCTCACTGGGAGGAAACCGGAGTAGTGGCCCCTGTGGATTCTTGTCACTCAGTCTATCTGCAAAAGGCGAATATGTCGTATTCTCATTGTCACATTTTCTCCCTTACTGACTCGTCCATCGGACTCTATCGAACTCCACCGGACTCCACCGGACGAGTCAATAACGGAGAAAATGTGATGATGCGAAACGACATTACACAGATTAAATGAACGTTTTTAATCTGTTACCTAATTTGTGTTTTTACGGTCTCAATAGGCTAAGCAACTGGCCCCCTAGCACCCATAAGAATGACCGAATAGAAGTTAGGCTGAACCCAATGGAGATACTTAGAGACATGTTTTTGAGGTGAGTGGTGTCGTACTGACTATTGCTGATTTTTTCCAAGTTAAGGAGCCTGAAGTTTTATTTACTCTCTGCTCTTAAAACAGAGAAAAACCGAACCGAAACTGATTTTTTTCCAGCAACCGAATCGAAACCGAAACCGAATCTGAAAAATCTAAACCGCCCAGCTCTACCACCAACCAGTGTAGTGCCCCTGTCTGATTTGTTCTTTACACCATCCCGCCCCTACGCTCGTCGAGTTCGAATCTGCTGTCTTTCAAACCGGGAAGTCTTGTTAGTGCGGGTGACCGAGCATTCTCTGTCGCAAGCCCATCTCTTTGGAAGGACTTCCGGAACATCTGAAGGTGCCACAGACACCTGAATTGTTTAAAAAAGCACTCAAAACATACCTTTTTACCCGCACTTATGTAAAGCATTGAAGGTCATTATTTGTGTGTGTGTTTGCGTGCGTGCGTGCGTGCGTGCGTGCGTGCGTGCGTGTGTGAAGCCTGAGAGCGCAATTATGCGGATTCATGGCTCTGAACTGTATTATTATTATTATTATTATTATTATTATTATTATTATTATTATTATTATTATTATTATTACAATCTGCTTTAGTGGATTAATCTTTTACGTCCATTATCTCTAAGTTATTTTCAATTTAGACAGTCGCTTGTCTTCCTTCTATAAAAGGTTTATTAGATATTATAGCTCTAGCGAGTGTTTATATTCTTTGCTCGTGCTCGTCGACGACGCTTCGGTACTATCACTATCTAGGGTTATTTACGTTTCACCATCCGCTAAATGGGACACGATTATTTAGTCGTTTTCGAGAGGTTGTCTTGTCAGACCACCTTCTCTAAGCTGTGGGTTCAGATAATTAATGGGGCGACGTTTATTTTGTTTGTTCGGATTTTCCAGTAAATACACGGTTACTTCGTAAAATTTCCACAAACAACCCGACAATTGTTTTCCTCGTTCTGATTCCTTCGGAAACCCCTGCTTCTGCCTATCCTGTCCTGTCTATGTTATAACTTCCCAGGCTTCCCTATAAAGTATTCTGACTTCCCTGGATGTGCTTATGTGATAGTGCCCAGATTGCGTGCAGTACATGGGCACATGCTGGATGTTCCAATATGTGCATGTGTGCTTATTCACAATGTGCGTACAAAGGAAAAAGGGATTCTAGAAGCATGGTCGGTCTCTAGAAAAGGATTCACGAAACGTGGGGCAGTTAATCGATGGAATGCGCACAACACATGCAGCACATAAGCACATCTTGGATGTGCTGATATGTGTTTGTACACATTGTGCGCACAACACATGTAGCACATAGGCACATACGGGTATTTGAGAATACATATGACATGGTAATGTATCATTTGTGAATACCTTTTCATGATACTTATCTGGGGATATCTATCTGAAAATAGTTATGGCTCCTAGCATCTGTTTGCCCGGCCTTCTGGGCCACTCCAAGACCTTCATAGGTCTTAAACCATCACTGCTGACTTGTTCATAGTCACCACCATCTGTCCTATGATCAGCCTGCATTGTATTTACCTTTAGTATGGAGTTCTACCAGCCTTGCTGTCGTGTACCATTACTGCTTTGTGCCACTATTATTGATAGTAGCACTATGACTCTGAGTACCTGAAGTAGGCTACTTGATATCAGGATTCTTTTTTGGGAGGTGGCCCTGTGTTCTTCGTGCCCCGTTCCCATCCTTCTCAGAGTAGGTCCGTGATCAATTACTAAATATTACAATATGCCATAAAACAGGCTATAAAGTGTACATGTATGTACTTAATAGCAGTCCGAGCTATAAAATACATTTAAGATAAGTAATGTACATTGTATATGTATTAAGCGATTCATCCTTGAAACACCCGACCAATTTCCATACTTCGATCCACTTCACAGAAACTAATCCATAAATTTGTCCTCTACTCAGCTGATATCTTTTCTGTCTAAAAGGATTAATTCGAAAGACCTAATTTTGTTCGCTGCTACTTGGCAATGAAGTATTTTTTCTGTCGTGAGATTGAGAAGTATAATGTATATGTATCACGACGTTTTGCGACCGCACTGTTAGGGAGAGACTTCGATGTGTGACCAGGGAGGAAATTCTTCAAAATAATCTAGTCCGAATTCTCCACAAAACAAATAAGTCAATGCAACTTACAGATATGATGCATTATTACAGATTTGTCAGGAGGTGGTAAAAAAGAAATGCCCTAATGTTCCATAATTTAAGGCGCGTGGATTATGTTATTGTGTATGTTTGTTTATTGTGGTTTAACAACATTTTCAACAACTTTGTGTTTGAAAAGTTTACTGGTGAAAGAAGCCGGAGTTCCCGGAGAGAACCTCCAAGAAGATGTTAAACTCTCCAACTTTCTGGCCCGCCACAGGCAGTTAGCAGCGGTTGAAGGGAAGTGCGCTATTGGCATAGAACGCCACCGTGCTCACCAATCGAGATTAAATGTTTTGTCCAAGGACACAATACAGATGGCGCAGATCAGGATCGAACCGACGACCTTCTGCTTTAAAGTCCGGTGCTGTAAACGATCACCCAGCGTCAGGACCGTAAGTAACTTTCTTTTTTTATGGGGGTGAGGTGTTGTAGGACAGCAGTCATATCTCCCAACTATTTGGAACATACATAACTGGTTTTAGCAGAGACTAATACGCAGGAGCGTAGCTAGTATTTCCTATGGGGGTGGGGGGAGGGGGCAGGTCGATATATATACCACAGACATATCCGAAGGCTGTAGGCCTGAGGTTCGGGTAGATATACCCACCCCACCGCAGGCCTACTGATTCCCTCTCTCATTGGTGGGGATTCGGGGAAGAAAACTTTGAAAATTCAATGTCCTGAGAGTGAATCTGGGACCCTCTGGTGCTTTAATTTTCCCATTTTGAAGGGGAAGCAGTGTAAATTTTAGGGGGGGGGGGGGCATCCCCCCCTACTGGCTACGTCACTGCTTAGACGCTACAAATGTGTACTTTTCATTGATAAAATACTGTATTTTAAACATACAACAATTAATTACATACTGGCTTGGTTGAGGTGCCCGACCATCTGGGTGCTTTCAACAGGTCACGGTCATAAAAATCATTTGTTATAAGTTACTCACTCCCTGGATGTTGAATTCTACCGATATACTGAGTCGGGCAGTTATTGTACTTTCTAATCTGTGTATATTTTTGTTGGGCAGGCAAGAGAATTTGCCCTACTGAGTACTTTAATTCAAAGCGTGTGTATATTATTGTCAGGCAAGCAAGGACATCTGCCCAGTTGTATTTCATAATTTCCTGTCCAACCTCTGCCCGATTGATCTTGAGATTTATTTTGAGGGAGGTGTCCCCCATCCCACAGAGTTTACGTACCTGTCCTTCGTGCTCCCGGGTTATGTTACACAGATTCTTTAAAAATAAGTAACAAGTTTGGCAAGCGAAAAAAGTCACTTGAGAAAAACACAGTTCAAAGCAAAACAAGTACAAGAAAACGTTCAACAAATGGACCCCAGAGTTGGACTCATGCAGAAGTACATCAGCGGAAGCTTTGCTTTTGCTTTTTAGGCCTTTACGAAAACACAAATTGCAGACAACACTTGCAAAAAATCTAAAGGTTTTCATATTTTGCGTCAAAAACATAACTTTCCCCCCCCCCCCCTCCCCCCCCCCCCCCCCATCACTATCGAAATGCGTCAGTTCCATTTTGAGGAGGTTATAAGCTATGTCTTCGACGCGTTAGTAAAAGGTTAAAACAATTTTGTAGAGCTACCATTTTATTGTGTATAGTATCGGAATTTCAGGTGGTTAGTAAATAAAAAAGAAGTTTCTTTACTTCATAAATATTGACATTAACTCTTTTCTGTGTCACCAAATAGCTCTATTTCAAAGACCTTGTCTCGGTTTTGTCGAAACATCAAGCCACCGACCTCATACCAGTCGATTCCCGTCCTCTGTGTCAAGACCAATCGAAACTTCCGACGTGCTTAGTGTATTTCAACGTTTCTGATATTACGCCAGGGGACGTCGCGAATATGTCCGATTGGGGGTGCAGACCGGATTTGTCACGACTCAGATGGCTCAAGTCTCGAATGGCTGATTTTCCAACTACATCATCAAGGCATGCCTTCGTCGAAGGCATGCCTTGATGATGTAGTTGGAATATTAGTCAGTCAGGATTATAGTTGAAAACCTCAAAGCTTCTTGGAAATTTATCGCAGAATAAATAAAATACACATGTAGTCGAGACGCAACTTCTGTTTTCAATTAACACGTAGGCCTACCATACCGTTCTCCAAATTGGTCGTGTAGACCCCCAGCAGCTCGAGTTAGGGGCGGACTGGGCCGAAAAAAGCTTCCGGGAAATGCACCGGGGGTGGGGGGGGGGCAATTTTGATTTGTCGAACTGAACGAACGCGGGATCTTAGCGATCAATAGCAGTCCACAAATAGGGTATTTCTATGGCATTTTTCTTTTATCTTCATCGATCCTTCGGCAAAAATAGTTTTACCGGGGGTGCGGGTGCATTGAGGAGTCAATAGTTCGTTCCAGTCGGAGAAAATTTTGAGTTTTCAAATTGAAGGAACGCTGTTTTCTTTCATCTGATTTCAATAACCGGCAGTTTATGCAATCCATAACGCCTTTTGGTCATTTTCACGCAAACAGTTGCTGGGCTGCTTCAATTTTTGGGGCCCTAGGGGAACCCAATAAGGGGTACATCGGAAATTTTCCCGGTGGACTATACGGCCAGTCCGCCTCTGGCTCGAGTCGAGTACTACAGACGCATGGCCAACTGTGCATGTGAATCAAGTCCAAGTATCAGCTCTAGTCTTTTTACCCATTGTCCAACGTAAAGGCAAAAACCGGCCAGCGCTATTCTCAAAAATCGCCAATTAATTTTTTATTATTTTTTCATTTTTTGTCTCAAAAACATAGGTTATGACCCCTCGTTGGAACGAGCTCGTCGAGCTCGTTCCAATGAGGAGTCATAACCTATGTTTTGAAACAAAAAAGAAAAAAGTAGTCACAGAAGAAATGTTTTTGCAAGTGTCGTCTGCTTTTCATGCTAGTTAAAGGGTTAAGAAAGTACATAATTACCAGCAAGAGTGACTTGATATTTAAGACTCCAAATTTAAAACTCTAAACCTGGAGGTGTTTTTGTGGGGGGGGGGGGGGGGGGACACCATCCCAAACCCTTTAGCAACTCCCCTGTCGACATCTTCGCAAACTGACAAACAGTTTAAAAGAAACTTTTCATGTCTTTTGTTCACACTGGACTACTTCCCTTGACTAATCTCTAATCATTTTCAGGGCCGCCTGAAGCAAATTTGGGCGGTGCAGGCAAAAAACATAAATCTGGGTGAAAACATTCCCACCCTGCACACCAAAAATTTTCGTTTTAAACTGAGAATTAAAATGTTTATTAGGAGACATTTCCAAATTTACGTGCGACTGTTTTTCCTCTGCAATTCACCTTTTCAGCCCGACATGCATGACGTTTCGTGTAAGAGAAGACTCGATGGTAGAAATAGTTAACCCTTTGAATCCGAGCGGTCGCTTTTTTGTCCAGGAACATGATACGTGATAATTCATTAAAAAGGATGGATGCTAAGTGCATGTGTGTGGTAGACCAATCAATATTTTCAACGTGCAGCTCCAAGACTGCACGTTGAAAATGTTAATTGGTCTACCCCGAAATAATGAATCTGGATTCTTCCAGTTGCTGTCATTGAACTGATATGGAAGATACCACCGGGGTTCAAAGGGTTAAAAACTCTGCACACTGATGTCAAAATATCAAAATTTCAACTTGCACCTTCCCCCATAAAGCAACTGGGATTTTAAAGAGCTCTTTCAAACAAGGTCAAACTGGTTTTATTCCTAGATTGATTATGGGTTATTTATTATTTATTGGTGTTTTACGCCACATCAGCAACTAAGGCTATATCGTGGCGGTGAAAGAATTAATTGTCAAAAGGTTAAAATTGTCTGCTTGAATTTTCATTATGTTGACATCAGTGTTCAGGGTTAGGGAGGAATTAAATTATTATTGACCCCCCCCCCCCCCCCCTCCACACACACACAAACACATACAAATTCCAAGAGTACTGTATCAATTATTGCATACGATGAGGCGTTGTGGCTTTTGTCTCAAAAGTTTGTTTGCTGCGGAAAGTTTATCCAACAATACCTGAATCTTTACTCAGTTTTCCAAAGAAATTATTATAGATTGGACTCCTTTCATCCCCCCCCCCCCCCGCCTTCCTCCGCACCCACGCACCCTAGGTGCGGCGGAACGATTTTCAAAGTGGGGGCTGGATCGGGCGATGGATGGTCGTCGTACGAAGATTTTAAATTCCAGGGTCCCACCCCCCCCCCCTCCCATTTTCATGCATCTGGGCGGATATTTTGAGATCTCTCAGGAGATGTATTTGAAAGATTTCACACTTTGAGAGCCTTTAAAAAACGTCGGTAAAGCATACAGGTGAGGTCTATTTATCAGCTTTGGTCGTGACGACCAAAGCTGATAAACAGACCTCACTTGTATGCTTTACCAGACGTTAACAGCAATTATACTGTTTGTGGATTATCTTGTCTGGGGGTGGATTTGGTACTTGTATGTCTATAAGATTACGATCTATTTTAGTTAACCGATTTTTTTAACAGACTGTATACATTTTAGCGTTTGCTGCGACTTACTGCAAAAATAATCCGAAATCCATCGAAACTGAACCAGTACGAGAGAAACATAGCTGGCGAAAATATGGGGGAGTCTCTGGATCCGCCCCTTGTTTCACCAGTCATTGGTTGTGTTAAAATATAAGCATACACAAAAACATGGCCCGGCAAAAAAAAGTGGGGGTGCTGAAGCCCCCCCCCCCCCCTCCCCCCCCCCCCCCCCCCCCCCCCCCCAGGGCCCCTGGTTTCTCCGCGTCTGCACACTCGTCTACTTCCTACGTCAGTAAAATAAATATTCTACCATTTCCAACGCCTTGCACCACGAGCTCAAGAAGCTGCATCCAAGAAATCCCTCCACATATATTCCATTCCAGATGTAACTGTTGAAGTGAGACGCGCACACCTGGAAAATAATCACAGCCTTCGCGCACTACATGTATGTAAAATAAGTCACATCGGAAACAACTATGAATAAAATATGAGACTGATCGAATCCTCTGTTAATTGTTCGTTCAGGTGTGGATTGTGCCATTATAATTCCAATCAGATTTGACACTTCTGCGAATGAATGCATTTGTCGACACCATGGTCAGTCTCATAACTTGGTGTGAAGATGAGGAACTGGATTGCAATCCGGCCAGAACTCGGCTAAGCACTTAATTGGTCGGCAGCAAAGATGTTCGATTGCACGCGTACAAAAAGTGAAAGCGAATCGTCATCTCTGCGGTAAAGGCTTATTAAAATTTAATGATCGCTGCATATCACTTCATCAGAACGCAATTTAATTTAATGGGGTGGATGGAAAGTAGTTCTAACAGCAACGCGACAGAATGGCTAATAGAACAACTTGCGACTCGAACACCCAGACAATTGTCCGGTCTGGGAGACAATGTTTGAACAAGTTGTTTAGTAGATAAGAACAGTTGTTCAGCAACATCACACAGAGCATTATATTGAGCGGTTTATTATTACCTTGGTGCGGCGAATCGATTTGTTACGTTTTCATCTGAGCGGGATTTAAGTCAATACCTTTTGCATAGAGCTCATGCAGATTACATGTACAAATAGATTTTTATTTCACTTTTGGGGTACGAGGCTCACACACTTTATCGAACTGATGCGAACGCAGGTTGCAGACAAGGGCGTAAATCTAAAGGCTGTTACATCCCCCTCTGTCTCCACAAAAAGACGTTGTCTCATCGGGGGGGAGGGGGACAGTGAAATGAGGTTTACGAGCGACAGTTATCCGATTTATTATAAATAATTCGAGGTCCCATTGTATATGGAGGGCAGATTCAAATATTAACCGTGTACATTTATCAATTACTAATCTCGGATCCACATTTATTAATTTCTGGAGTTCACATTTGCCGTTTATACATTTTTTTAACGTTCCCTTGGAATTAAAAAAGCTAGCGGCATCCATAGAAGCACAATGACATCCCATTGGCTACTATTTATGCCGAGAAAATCATCGATGAAAATAAGCCAATGGGAGAATGGGGAAAGCTTTTGCGCAAGTCGCGTATCTAAGGACGCCGTCCTCTCAGGTCAACTTGGGAAAAGATGTCAAAGTTACGGCTAAAAAGTGTATAAACGTTAAATGTGAACTCCAGAAATTAATAAATGTGGATCCGAGATTAGTAATTGATAAAGGTATACGGTTAATATTTGAAGCTGCCCTCCATATACAATGGGACCTCGAATTATTTATAATAAATCGGATAATTGTCGCTCGTAAACCTCATTTCACTGTGCACTGTCTTGTCCGACTGAATGTTTTTCGGCCTTTTCTGCGACTTCTCCCAGTTATCATGAACAACTCAAGAACACCCAACGGCCGTGTAATACACCACTGTAAAGCTTAAAAGCTTATTCATTCCCCTTTCCATTGATACTGGGTATTGTTGGATACGTTGTGTGAATCAAATTTGAGGGGGGGGGGGGGGACGAAGATGAGTGCTATCGTTTTCGAAAGGCGAGTTGTTTACCTTGTTAATATTTATATACCATTACAGGGGCACGTTAGCATAGATTCAAAAATGGTATCAAATATCATTTTTCTTTCGATTTCCCAGCTTGTGCCGAGTACCTGTGGTGTGGTCAGGAAATATTTTTAGCACTCTAAAGAGTTAAAGTTGACACCAGATCCGACAAGGCAATTCCAATAGTAGTAACAAATATATGAATAATGATATTTCTGTTATGATGGTGAATCAGGTTGAGTGATATTATATTAACAGCAAGTTGATGCGACGACATACCGGAGATGATTTTATTGTTTTCTTTTCTTTCATTTCCATGCTAATCAATAAACAATCAAAGGTTCATTTATTTCCTTATGATCACAAAAGAATGAAGGCATCAAAGATTTCCTATGCTGGACACTATGGTGGAATTGACAATGGTGAATTTGGGTTTTTGTCACAACTCTCAAGTTAGCTCTAGACAGTTAGGGTGCGCATGGGAGTGACAGGTGTAAGCCCACAACAGCATATAAAGGGAATATTCAGGGATATCTTCATTTTTCTGCAATATCTGTGTATTACATGAGTTTGAATGTGCAAACTGGTTGCATAACTTATGAAAACCCATGTACTGCTTTCAAAGTAGACACAGTTTGGAAAAGAATGCATGCATTTTTTTCATTGTCCACACGACGCCCACCCCTGTCTCTACATGAGTTCCAGTGAGAATCACCCACGTTTCCTGTCATTGTATGTATACATACTGCTCAAAAAGCCTTATGATTCGTATGCAAATAGATGCAATGCACGGTGAAGCTGTTTTGGGACAAAAATATACACTATGAAAATGGATTTATTTATTTATCTTACAATCATGTAGATTTTGGCCTGAAAACCACGAGAAACGGTACGTACCACATAATGTGTTCCGATTCCGTATCATATAGACGACTCATTCTGATTCCGTATCATATAGACTACTCGTTTCCGGTAGCGCCACGGGCTATCATAACAGGCACATGGATACATTATATGTGCGTTTCAGTGATCGACCGAACATTATGTCCCAAAAATGTTTAAAAATAATTTAACCCTTTACCTAAAATAAAAAGAAAACGACACTTATATTGAATAACTAATTTGTTTTCATTTTTGTCTCAAAAACATAGGTTATGACCACTCATTGGAACGAGCTCGACGAGCTCGTTCCAACGAGGGGTTATAACCTATGATTTTGAGACAAAAAATGAAAGAATAATGGAAATTAATTGGCGATGTTTGAGAATAGCATTGACTGGTTTTGGTCGTTACGTTGGACTAAGGGTTAAAATTTAATCTGTTTGTGTGACAGAATTGTTAGATAAATGAATTATCATGATAATGTGCATGTCCTGTGATTTGTATCAGATTCGAGGTGGTGTCCAAAAATGGACACCACCTCGAATCTGATACAAATCACAGGACATGTACATTATCATGATAATCTGTATTTATTTATTTATTTATTTATTGGTGTTTAAAGTCACATACTTATGCACAATGGCTAATCGTGACCGTGACAGTTTTACGGGTTGAGGAAGCCAGGATAGCCGGAGAGAACCACCGAGCAGCGACGAGCAATCGTCAGCTCCTCAACATTCTAACTCTGTTCAAGCTCCGCTCAAGCAGGGTTACAGCGGTTGAAGACATGTGCACATCGACGTACAGTACGCCTTAGTGCATAGCGTCATCGTGCCCTGATGTAGGCAACCGGGATAAAGTGCCTTACCCAAGGACACAATGCGGGTCGTCCCGGACGGGTGTCGAACTCGGGACCTCCAACATAGATGCCCTACAGTCTACCACTGAGCCACCGCGATCCCTATAAAAATGGATAAGGGGAAAATTGCATGATCTGGTGAAAACGGCAGTGTTGAACAGAGAGTCCTATTGCTCGGTAATCGGCATGTTCAAAGACCTCTGTGGATGTATAAAACTACATTCTAAAACCAGATGTGTTAAAAATTAACCCAAATCAACTGGGTTTATTGAATATGAACCTAATTGGGTTTAGAGTGCAACTTCCACAGGGAGGGTCTGGGAGAGGAATTAATTAAAGGTTAATTCGGTGACGGGCCCCCTTTCGAAAGTGTCGGGATACTGACGCAGATGAATTATTGAAGTGATAACACCGAATCTGATGCACATGTATATAGATAACAGTCTATTAACCCTTTATGTTTTGCCTAAAAACATAGCATATGACTCCTCGTTGAGCTCATTCCAATGAGGGGTCATAAGTGATGAAAAAATATTTTAAAAAATGGATATTCGATAATTTTGTTTGCAAGTGTCGTCTGCTTTTGATGTTAAAGGGTTAACAGATTGAACATCTCCACGGGGCACTCCCATTCCTTCTTTATGTGAGTGGGAACTAGTATTCCAATTCGACGGGCAACTCATCTTTCTGGTTGTCGCTCGGGGATCGGGGGCTCGGGGGCCCAGGTTTGGCACAGGAGTCAGAACTTTGAGGGACCCAGGCCTGACACAAGAATCCTGGACTCCTAGGCCAACCCCGGGCGCCCAAAGTTCCGGACCCCCACCCGCCCCCCGTCCCTGGTCACAAATGGTTACCAGTTTGTGATATGAAAGTGGCACTAGCCTTAAAAATTAGCCAAACAATCGGAAATGCTGTTGTAAAAGCCGTGGCAGCGTCGTAACTGGGGCGGTGGGGGGGGGGGGGGAGACGTCCCCACCCCAACATGTTCCAGAAATAGTTGAGAAACACTATCTTGCCCAACCCATCATTGCAATATTATTGCGAATTAGTAAGAAGCGGGTGCACAGACTCTTTATAAAGACGTGACCGAAAATTCGCTGGTTTGATTTGTATTTACTACATCATTTAACCCCTTCCTCTAATATGAAAAGCAGACGGCACTTGCAAACAAAATTCTTGAATAACTCATTTTTTTCATTTTTTGTCTCAAAACGTAGGTTATGACCCCCCTTATTGGAACGAGCTCGACCGTTTTTGAGACAAAAAATGAAAATATAATGAAAATTAATTGGCGATTTTTGAGAATAGCGCTGGTTTTGTCCGTTACGTTGGGTAAGGGTTAAAGTCAAGAAAAGTGAACATTTCTGGTTCTATATTTAATAAATTTATGCAAATTTGGGAATATTTGTTAATTAAGGAGTCAAAAATATGCATTTATCAAAATGTGGAGATACGCGAGTTCCAAAGAAAGCTTTGTGTATTGTATTCCTTGCATGTCACTAAGGCACATGGGTCAGCTTTGATGTACAGTACGTGGAGAGTCGATTGTTACTAAATCAATCGTGGAGTGAAGTTTGCCACCCAAACAATAACAGTCAATTCCTGTGGTAATGCATGAAAAGGTTCTACCCGGAGGTCCCTTGGCTGAAACTTTGCACGTAGTTCTAATGCTTTTTCCCCAGATAAGGATTTTTTGCCTGGGTGGAAACTTCACCCCACGAGTGATTTAGTAACAATACACTCTCCATGTACTGTATATCAGTGATTTGCTACTCTTGTATGGCCGTACCCCTCAAGTTCGAAATTGTTCCTACGTCCCCGCTGTAGACACCTAGTCTGAGTAGCTCGACGAGCTCGTTCCAAAGAGAGGTCATAACCTATATTTTTGAGACAAAAATGAAAAAAATTAGTTATTCAAGAATTTTGTTTGCAAGTGTCGTATGCTTTTTATGTTAGGTAAAAGGTTAATGTATATATTTGGAACTGACTTTTAATCGTTGTTCCTGGTCTGTTGGAGGACTGTTGCAGAACAAAATGGTATAAGATACCATACAGCTCAAGTAATTTGTTGAGAAAACACTAGGGGTGCCAGGGTGATACGGAAAACCTGGAAGATTTTGAACCAATATTCTTTATGTATGTATTTTGTAGCTTTCAACCTTTGGTCTGGTCTGTTGAAAGACAGCAACAGAACTAAATGGGATAGGATTTGCATACAGTACAGTTAGTGTAATTTGTTGGGAAAACAACATCAGAGCGATCTGGCAAAATGTTGAACCAATATTCTTAATGAATGTATTTTTGTAGCCGACTTTTATTCCTTGATCCTTGTTTCTCACAGAACGGCTGTAGAGCTAAATGGGATACGATTGACATGCAGTGCAGAAAAATATAAGAAGCACAAGTCAAGTTTCAGCTGACTGACCTCCAGGTGTATTAGTGTAAACTTGGCTCGTACTTTTTGAATTGTATTGAGGTACTGCGTTTGAAGTGGTTAGAAATTACCTGTATTCACTTTAGAAGCAAAGACCGAGACCTATTCACGGTTTTCTGTGTGTGCATGTGTGTGGGGGTCGGGGGTCGGGGAGGGAATTTATATCCACGCTCATACCAACTCATTCCCATTCAAACGCTGCTGGTGAGTAACAGTTTGCTTTTGGCGCCCATTTAGAAGATATGGCTTTAAACCTTTACCCAAAGCACACGATATCAAAATTTCTTATTTTATTTATATTCTTTTAAATTGTTCAAAAAATTTAAATAAAAACGTATCCAGTGACCCAACAAAGGGACGAAATCAACGAGCTCGTTCCACTGAGGTGTTACATGACACGGTTTGTTTGAATTTTTTAAAATTTTCTTCTTACAACTGCTCTGTTTGTAAATTACGCTTGCGGCCGATTCGCTATGTAAAAGATTAACAACAGCTGGTCCTTTTACCCCCAACTTAGGCCTGAAAGGTATACCATAAGCCGATCTTAAAGAAGTTTTCCATATGTCCAGAAACTCTCTATTGAGTAACCTCTTTTCTGTTTCTGCAAGTAAAAGAGAGGCGAAGTTGTATTAATGTGTTTATCAGTGAAGGTACGAAGACCGAGATGATGAAATTAGAATATACACAGTGGTGTTCTTCGAGAGCTTGTGTCATTGATCCAATTATAAGCAGCGATGTAATACACTGAAACCGACTCAAAGAGCTCTTTCCAACAGCATTTTACATCACAGTTATTCTTAGCCCTAGTTGAAGAACACGCTTTATTGTTGCTATGTTAATGATAATGGTTCCGAGAGTGTTAACGAAGGTTATCATTCCTTCTTTGCTAAGATCTAAGTAGGAGGGGTGTGGAGAACGACCCTTATTGGTCGGACCTACCCCTGGACCTAGGAAGTGACCCCACAGTCATGTGAAACAGCCACGTCATGTTTGGCTGTGATGGCAGCCCGCGTGAGCGGCCATCTTGTGACGCCACCCCATAGTGATACGTGGTCTCAGTCCATTTTGTATACTGGAGGCCGCCATCTTGGTTTCTTTTCAACCTACTCACAATTGTTTACAATTGGCTGTAACATAAGTGCAAGCCCTACTTCGGAACTAACTCAAGCTTTTAGAATCTTTTCCAAACGAGTTGGAAAAGTACTAGAGTGCAAAAGCACGAAAAAGATCGAAAAAAAGGTCGAGCGAGACCAGCGCTCGAAATTACAGGTACTCTCTCTGCACACCTCTTGCGTTTACCGAGCGCATGCGCAACAACCGTGACGTCAATTCCTTTATTTTCCGCCATTGTACATGGTTGGAAATTTTTGTGACTCGTGCTAATTATGCTATGTATTCTTCGTGAACAACTTATTCTTCATATTTAGTGTGCTACTGGATTGTATCCTTTTATCAAGCTACCAAATTATTATTATTATTTAATGTTAATTTGTATTTTTATTGCTGTTCTCTTCACACTTTATCTTGTCTTTCCCCCACGTGTGAACACGACCTTAGTACTGTTTTCCGTCGGCGGGAAGCTTGATTATTGTTTTGATATCATGCCTAAGACTATTCCTTGTACCTCTTGTTTGCAGGTGAAACATGTGGACGATTCTCATGCCACATGTGTCACTTGCAACAATTGCACTCAGGCTCAATCATGTGGTATCTGTGGGGTTTGGTCCTCTAAATTTTGGGCTTCTGTGAACAAGGTGGTTCTTTCCAGAGCTAGAACCCCTCGTTCTCGGGGTAAGGGTAGCCGTGCCGTAGCAGACATTTCTGCTGGTGCACGTGGTGACTCTGTCACACAGGATTCGGATCTGACTTCTGTGGCGAGTTCCTCTGCAACTGTTGGCGGTGTTAGTTCAGTGATACCTGACGAGGAGACCGTGGTCTCTTTGTCTTCTGATGTCACTATTGAGGCGTCTGTTTTCGTTGAGAGCTTTTCCGAGGTCAGCTCGGTAACCCTCTCCGATCTGCCTCCTACACCGTCGACCGTTGTTGAGGTGGTTGCTACTCCAGATCCTATTCTGTCTGATGGTGGCTCTTCCATCTCCTCTGGGGATGGTCTACAGTCTCGGGGGACCGAGGCTGTATCTGCTGGTGTGTCTGTGTGTTCTCAGCCTCGCGGAGGGGCTGTGCGGGTTTGCTGTCTGCTCCGTCTCATCTGGCTAGGTTTGCTCCTAGTCGGTTGAGCCGGCCGGTCGCTTCGGCAGCGATTCCTCGTCCCTCGAGTGAATCGTTTATTGTTCCACCTTCGCCTGCTAGTGTGCCGCCTAGCGGGATGGTGTTGGGACGTTGGCATCCAGGGCCTGCTGTTCGGCAGCGGTCAGTGACAGCCCCTGTTAGCTGTCACTCTCGGAACCTTCCTCCGGTGATTCCTCACTGTGTTCCGAGTCTGGGTGTCGATCCATGCTTGCCGTCGGTCTCAGAGGATAGGCAGTTGGGGCCGTCTGCTGCGCAGAGGCCAATGACAGGTTCCTGTCATTCTTGGGACAATCCTCCAGTGTCTTCTCACCGTGTCCTAGGTCCAGCTACCGATCGACGTGCGCCGTCGGTCTCTTTAGAGGATTTGCAGGCAGGGCCTTCTGTTTCGCAGAGGTCAATGATGGCCCCTGGGCGTCACAATCGGGACTATCCTCCGGTGTCTTCTCACCGTGCTCCTTTTCTGTCTGCCGATCGACGTTCGCCGTCGGTCTCTTCTGAGGATTTGGGTTCTTCTACCAGAAGGGTCCATTGGAAGGACACTCCGTCGGGCGATTCTGCTGCGACGGATTCTCAGGGTGACCTGCGCCAGGCCGTTTTGGTGCTCACCCGGTTGCTTTCTGGCAACCCTCAAGTTGGCCTCCCTGTGCCTCCTGAGGCACAACCTCCTTTGGTCGGTCGCCGAGATGTCTCGTCTGGCCCCTTGGATACTGCACAGTATTCACAGGAGGTTTCTGCTGGTCAGCCCGAGTTGGGCTACGTCTCCTCTGCTACGGAGGATGACGAGTATCTTGAAGGTGATGGGCCCCCCTCGTCAGTCTTGGGACAGGCTTTGGATTTCGTCTTTGGCTTATTGCCGGACGTTCAACCTTCCGACCAGCCTTCTGTGACCGTCCGGCCGTGGTCCACTGTGGAGCGCCGTAACCCTGTTGAGCCTTCTAGCTCCGGGGCTTTGCGTCCTCTGCAATCGGCTCAGGTGGTTGAGACCTTCCAGGGCTTAGACGCCAAAATGCGTTCTAAGGCCCTCAAGGGTTCCTTCTTTTCTAGAGCTGATGCCTTTCTGCCTCCATCGCGGTTTCGTGTGTACGATTCCGTCTCTCCAAGGGATGACTACTGTGGATGAGGATTCTTCTTCCCTCGGGTTGACTAAGCCTAAGTCGGCAGTTCTCCCGATGTCGGTGGTTGAGTCTATGGTGGGCCTGTCCCGAGAGATGCTGGGTATGTTATCTCTCGCGGACCATGTCGTCGCTGCTCTGGCTGAATATTTTCCACCAGGGGAGTTTGATGACGCTCAGGCGCCTTTTCGCGTTTTGTCACAGGCTCTTATGAACTTGACTCACGCTCACGCCTGTAACACGGCTAATTTGGAGCTGGCACGCCGGGATGCGGTTTTGGATTCTTTACCATCCCTTCCTTCTGAGCAACGTGCTGTTCTGAGGTCTGCCTCTTTGGTGGGACCTCAGTTGTTCCATGGTTCCGTGGAAGCTGTTCGTGGCGAAGTTCTTCGTCATTCGAAAGACCAGCTTTTGCTGAGACAGCTTGACCCACCTGCTGCTGCGGGTGGGGGTCGTTCCAGGCCCGCCAAGCGTGCTGCTGCGTCTGCCTCGTCGGCGACGTCGGCTACGCCTTCGGCTCCGTCTGCTCCTTCTGCTCATAAGAAGCGCCGACGTGGCCAGGCCCGCTGGCAGCCTCAGGCTGGAAAGTCTCAGGACTCTGTCACTTCCCGAGGTGGTTTCTCCTCTCGGGGGCCTTGTCGAGGCCGCAAGTGAAGGTTCTCACCTCGATTCGCCTCCAGTCGGGGGAAGGCTGTCGCTGTTTTACGACCGTTGGACAGAGATAACGTCGGACTCTTGGGTCCTCGACGTCATTCAATCCGGTCTGCGACTGTCCTTCCATCGGCACCCCAGTTTATCTCGGGTGCCCCTTCCGACTCAGGTCCCTTCAGATTCTCTGCGTCGGGACCTTCTGGTGCAGGAGATCGACAATCTCCTCACCAAAGGGGCGATCGAGGTGGTCAGGAACACCCTTTCACTGGGGTTTTACTCGAGACTTTTCTTGGTGCCGAAGAAAAACGGCCAATATCGTCCTGTCATCGATCTGAGTAGCCTGAACGAGTACATAATTGCTCCTCGTTTCAGTATGGAGACTTTCCGGTCGGTTCGACGTTCAGTTCATCAGGGCGATTTTGCGGCCAGTATCGACCTGAAGGATGCCTACTTCCATGTACCCATTCATCTGGCGTCACGGAAATACCTTCGGTTCTCGTTTCGGGATCGAGTTTTTCAATTCAGAGCTCTCCCGTTCGGTTTGAACCTGGCTCCTTGGGCCTTCACCCGACTGATGTCACATGTGCTTGCTTTCCACCGCACTCAGTCGGCAGTGACTTCGTCAGCCTACCTAGACGACATCCTCCAACGGCACCATGATGCTGCTGTTCTGGAGTTCGATGTCCGGCAGTTTCTTTGCCTGCTAGCGTCGCTGGGTTTCAGAGTCAATCGCGAGAAGTCGGATCTTCTTCCTTCTCAGCGATTCCGTCATTTGGGGATGGATTTCGACACTCTTCACAATGTAGTGTCGGTCCCCCAGGCTCGGGCGACGATTCTTTCCGCCTTGACTCGGGACCTGCTTCAATCTTCCTCGGTCTCGGCCAGGACTTTCCTTCGGATGCTGGGCCTTTGCGGTTCGGTGACAGATCTCATTCCGCTCGGTCGCTTGTTTGTCCGACCTCTCCAACACTTCCTGTTAGATCATTGGCGTCCGAATGTAGATCCGCTGGACCTGGAACTCACTATTCCTCGGTCTCTGCTTTGTCACCTCCGCCCTTGGGCAGATATTCCCTGGCTGACACAGGGTGTTCCGTTGGATCTTCCTTTGGCCGATCGCATCCTTACTGCGGATGCCAGCGATCGGGGCTGGGGTGCGACGTTGGATCCTCTTGGTCTGTCCACTCACGGAGAGTGGGACAGCGAGCAGGTGGGCCTTCATATCAACCAGAAGGAGCTCCTTGCTCTTCTGTTGAGTTTTCGGCTTTGGATCCCTCATCTGTCGGACCATATTGTCCTACTTCTTTCGGACAATTCGACAGTAGTGGCCTACATACGGAATCAGGGAGGCACACATTCGATTCCCATGTATCGGCTGTCTCGGGATCTTCTTCTGTTGGCGCGGGATGTGAACGCTCGGGTGTCCATTCGACACATTCCCGGGCGTCTCAACGTCCTAGCAGACTCCCTGTCCCGACGCGACAGTGTCCTTCCAACCGAATGGATGCTACATCGGTCGGTGTTTCAGGCGATTTGCGAGCAGTGGGGTCGTCCTCAGGTCGACCTTTTCGCTACTCGCTGGAATCATCAGGTAGAGACTTTTGTCCCTTGTCCAGATCCTCTGGCATTTGCAGTAGACGCTCTGTCTCTGGACTGGACAGGTTGGGTCGGCTATGCCTTTCCTCCTGCACCGATTCTTCTTCAAGTTTTAGCGAAGATTCGTGCTTGCAGTTGCAGGATCATTCTGATCACACCCCTGTCTCCACAGAGGGTGTGGATCAATCTGCTGCGGCCTCTATTGGCCGATCGACCGATTCGTCTACCTCTACGTCGCGATCTTCTTTCACAGGGTCGTCCCAGGAAGTATCACAACAACCTGGCGAGCCTGTCCCTTCACGCCTGTCTTTTATCAGATCCAGTCTCCGACGTAGAGGTTTTTCGAGACGATCAGTGGAGTGCATTTCTGCATCAAGGCTACCTTCCACTGGAATGACTTATGCCGCCAAGTGGAAGGTTTTCTGCCGCTGGTGTTCAGATCACAATGTGAATTACCGTGATCCGTCAATCGCTCAAATTGCGGATTTTCTGGTTTTTCTTTTTGACTCCAAGGGCCTCCAGCCTATTACGATTAAGGGCTATCGGTCTATGCTGTCTGATACTTTCTCTTATGTGGGAAAGCGGTGTATCGGTCGTAATCTTTTCCTCTCCAAACTTATCCGGCACTTTTCTTTGAAGAGGCCTCGAGTTTTGCGTCTTACACCCAAGTGGAACTTGGCATGGGTGTTGCACTGTTTGGAGGGGGCGCCATTCGAGCCTTTATCTGAGACCGACATGCGTTTTCTCACCTATAAGACGGTTTTTCTTCTAGCGTTTGCTTCTGCTCGTCGAGTCAGTGAGCTTCATGCGCTATCTGTTGATTCTGCCTTCTTCCGAAATGAGGCTAACAGTGTCACATTCACTACTGATTGCTCTTTTCTGGCTAAGAATCAACTCCCCGATTCGGTACCTCCTCCCATCTGCATTCGGGCTCTCCCTGCTGTAGATGGACGGAGGCCTCTTCTTTGTCCTGTTCGTGCGGTCAAGACTTACATTACTCGCACTCAGTTCATTAGGAGGGGTCGGAAGAGATTCTTTCTGTCTCTCATTCCTAAGAGGCAGTCTATCTCTTCCCATTCTATTTCCAGGTGGATCTGTCTTGCAATCAAGCTGGCTTATTCTCGCTTATCTGCATCGGATCTTGTTTCGAACCGGCTTAATGCTCACGAGGTTCGTGCCATTTCTACATCCTGGGCGTTCTCCAATTCTGTTTCGCTCCGTGATGTTATGAATGCGGCTTACTGGAGGAATGCTTCTACCTTCTCCTCCTTTTATCTCCGCCATCTTCAGCAGCAATCTGAGGACCTTTATTCTTTAGGCCCTCTCGATGCTGCTCAGGCTGTTGTGCACCCTCGTTAAAATTGTTTTTGTCGAGGTTGCGCTTCGCTCAGCCTTGGTCTTTTCAGGTGCCTTCTCTCTATCTTCATTACAGGTTTTCGTTTTTGTTCTCTGCCATCCTTGCTTTCGTTCTGCTACTCTTGTTGGTATTGGTTATGTGATTCACCTCCTCCTATTGTTTATTCAGCCAATTGTAAACAATTGTGAGTAGGTTGAAAAGAAATTAAATTTTTTTAGTAAATTTTGTTTCTTAACATACCTACCACAATTGTTTACCGGAGGCCCACCTTCCTTGGGGATATCTTTGATATCGATGCCTCCCCGCTAAATCACAAACTTCTCGTTGGCGGAAATACGGAATTGACGTCACGGTTCTTGCGCATGCGCTCGGTAAACGCAGAGAGAGTACCTGTAATGTCGAGCGCTGGTCTCGCTCGACCCTTTTTTCGATCTTTTTCGTGCTTTTGCACTCTAGTACTTTTCCAACTCGTTTGGAAAAGATTCTAAAAGCTTGAGTTAGTTCCGAAGTAGGGCTTGCACTTATGTTACAGCCAATTGTAAACAATTGTGGTAGGTATGTTAAGAAACAAAATTTACTAAAAAATTTTAATTTCTATGGTAGCACGTGGGGTAACCAATTAATATTTTCAACGTACAGCCCGAACGGTCTACCCACAGGTAGTGAAAATGGACTCTAATTGCTGTCATTGAACTGACTTGGAAGATACATGGTAAACAATATGTGCAGCTCCTTCTTGCAAATATTTCCCAATAAGAAACCACAAAGAGAGACACAAGTTTCAGTGACCGCGTCTGAGTCGTGAGCGACACCCCAACCTGATTCTTTGTTTCTCTGGTTGGTGGGGGTTAAATATATATCGTTAAATATATTGTTGCTCTCTCTCTCTCTCTCTCTCTCTCTCTCTCTCTCTCTCTCTCTCTCTCTCTCTCTCTCTCTCTCTCTCTCTCTCTAGAAAAAGTTGGGGAGGGGGAATATGACCTCTCGCCACCCCGTCTCCTACGACAAAATGCCGAAGGTAGTTGCGATGTGGGCGATGCAAATATTGTTCTCGATATAATGTGCACCCACCACTTTTTTCAACATCGTCTAGTTAGGCAAGTACCTACCTTGTCCACCCATAGGTTGCGACTCTTATATATCCTGTAACGACGCATTTGTAAAGATCGTTTATTGCAAAAGGCTGTTCCCAAGTGCTTAAGGACGAGACAGGGAGCGCTAGGGATGAGTACGACTAGTCGATTTCGGGGGTTGTCCCAACCTTCATGCAGTCGCCCTCTTTAGTATATAGAGCTTGCGAGGTAAATGACGGAAGACAACTGTCTGGAGTTTGAGATCATTGGCCCTCGAGAAGTTGAGCAACTCTGATGGATTCAAAGCCTCTGAGGGTGAATAAATGTGATGTTTTTATTTGTTTTGAAATCTGAATGACCATTTTGCAATGGAAGATAATGCCATCTTAAAAGGGACAATAATAGATTTATTGCCCTAAAAGTTGAACAGTGGCAGCCGAGGGGAGCTACGTCCGAGAGGCGACTTTTATGTCAATAAAGCCATGAAATCCAGATGTCTGTATTAGTCAAGCCACTAAAATACTTAGATATGCATGGGGATAGGGTGGTATCTGAGATTTGCACTGACGGCAATTTACGCTTATCCGCTGCTGATATTAAATTTCTAATGAATCACGACTTGAAAAGAAGTACTTGATAAGAAATTTCTTTACCTCGTTCAATAAAATCGACCGGTGACGAAATTTACCGACGCTCAGATCAATTTTAGAGAACGGGTTTCAGCTGTTTCATATCAAATCGTACCGGTACGGCAAAAAACGACCAGCGCTTTTCACAAAACAATGTAACCAAATTTTATTATTTTTCTCATTTTTGCCTCTAAAATATAGCTAATGACTCTTCATTAGAAGAAAATCGTAGAGCTCATTCCCATGAGGGATCATAAGCAATGTTTTCGCGGCAAAAAATAGAAATTTAGTTACAGTGTACCACCGAGTGTCGGTGAGGAGACGAGGAGAAAGAGGTGATACCTCTCGTTGTCTCGGGCTGGGGGGGGGGGGGGGGGGGACTGAGCCTCTCCAAGAGCACAATCAATTCAATTCAGTTTTCTGTGTTAAATTCATTGCCATATATAAATGATACATAAAATGGTACTTGAGAAAATATTCTAATATTCTTTCGTTATCTCCAACCCAACATCAACAATGTTACCATTGAGCACACTCATAGGGGTTAGCAAGGCAAAATCTCTCGTTGTGGTTATGATGTTTACAGACAGTCGCGTAGTTACTGTGTTTGTTGTTCTGTTGGGGCAGAAATATCGGGAACACGGGATGCAGGTGATCATTTTATCAACGCATCAAAAAAGTTTATTTTTTTCAAGTTCCAGACATTCATAGATTATATACAGGCGCAGACAGGGTTTTCAAATGTCCAAGCCATTATTTGGTTGGGCTTTGCCTTTGCATCGGACAGATGTTTTCAAATGATAGCCTCTCTTCAAAATAAATAAATAATAATAATAATAATAATAATAATAATAATAATAATAATAATAATAATGAAAAAGGGCAGGGTCATAACTGTCTGGTGACCCATATTTGCCCGGCCACAACACTCAGAGAAATCCGCACCAAATTTGGTTCCAAGTAGAGCCCAAACCCACCGAAGAACCAAAACAAATGAGTCTTTGTCATGTCAGAAACTAAGCAAACTGTCAACTGGAAAATGAGGTACCCAGAGGGTGAATTTAGTGATGCTACCTTGCACAGCAGGGTAGCAGCACTAAATTTACCCTCTGTGAACCTCAGTCTGAATCAGGGTTTCAAAATTAAACAGCAAGTGGTATACAGAGGATACATTGGCCAACTGTATGGGATAGCAACTTAACCCTTCACCAAACGAATTGGCTTCATAATTAACAAATTAAGCAGTTGAAAAAAATACTGTTTTCCAAAAAAAATCAACAAAACCATATCATGTGATCCCTCATTGGAACGAGCTCATTCCAATGAGGGGGGGGGGGGAGGGGTCACATTATAAATTATTGTGATGAACGGACGGTAACATGGTCTGGGGTTTGCGGCTCGGAGCTTACGTTCAACCGAAATGCGAAACGTTGACGTTGAATTTAGGCTCAGAGCCGCAAACCTTAGACCGTGTTACCGTCAATTCATCGCAATAACTTTTATGTTCCAAATGGACACTACTCACAGCTCAAAAACCTACATCGTGAAACGCGAGAGGTTTATTTACTTAACATGTAAGCGTTAAAGTTGCCTTGTTCAAGGCAACTTTTATGATCACACGTTTAGTAAATAAACCTCTCGTGTATCCCATGACGGCACTGGATAAATAATCAATAAACCATATAAACCCATTCCATTTCAGTTCAAATCGTAAATCGGTTTGTAATTTAAACAACGCTTCATCCGGAAAACCGTTTGTTGCACGTGTGAAAAATCCAGAAAAAATTTACGGCTTGCTGGTAACTCCGTTGATGAAGCAATTACGAAACGGGCGACGTCATTTCAAATATTTCGTGTTGTGAAGTCAGACGGTAACATTTTCCACTTGACATAGAATATACTAAGCGAGCTCTCGTCCAGTCAGAGGGAGAGGATTTTAGTCTTATTGGAGGATAATATGGTTTTGTTGCAATTTTTTGAACCATTTAAAAAAAACAATAATTAAAATTCTAACTTTTGATATAGTGTGCACTGTATAAGTGGTTAACGTATGCGCAATGGAACAATTGAAAACGTGTTTCTAACGTTGCTTCGTCGCAAATTTAAAACTTCAACTTGGAGCTGCTTTATATTTTACAGTTTATACTACGTCCAAAGCACTTGAGACAAGTTAATGTGACAGATTGAAGAACCAAACCATGTGTATGTTTGGTCCATGCAACCAAATTTGGTTCCCCAACCAGGGCACACTAAAGAACCAGTTCGGTTTCGTGGAGGAACCAAAATATCTGTGTGAACATGCATTTACCCAACTGGCCAGTGGCCACTGATTTTAGCACGCCATTTCCGATTCATCAATCATGAAACCAGTAAACACATGTGACAGTTTTTTTATTATATGACTTTGTAATTTAACCCTCTAAATATCACTACTGTTTGACGATCTTTTCCTGTCCCCGGAAAATCCACAATGTGGAATCCGATTCCGTATCACTACAGTATGACGAACTATACGGGCGCGTTCAAATTCGCATGATTAGGTGTTCCGGTGGCAGGGAGTACTTTACTCCGAGCTGGAATGGATACGCTCGAACGGCGGTCCGGGTTTTTTTTAGCTCACCTGATTGCAAGTCAGAGTGAGGCATTGCCATCACTTGTCGTCCGTCGTCCGTTAACTTTTGCAAACCTGGCTTCTTCTCCACAGCCATTCAGCCAAATTCAAACATATATTGCACAAACCATCCCTGGGTTATAACCTTTCTATTTTGTTCAAATGGAGCGGCTGCCTTCTTCGGGCTCTGGCAATGATGCCAAAGCCGAAAAATCTTTAAAAATCTTCTTCTCATGAACCACCAGAAAGATTGCCTTGATATATGGTATGTAACACTCTTTGGTGTTGAAGATTAAAGTTTGTTCAAGAGATGTTGGTAGATCAATATTTGGGCTCTCTGTAGGAACATATCCATTTTGGGCTCCACCCAAAATTTCTATTTCAAGAACCGATGGGCCGATTTGAACCAAATTTGGCATGTAGCATAAGTGGGTCCAAAGTACTTGATTGATGCCCGAATTTTTTTTTTCGTTGCCCTGTGGGTACCCCAGGGGCTAAAAATAGAAAAAATTCAAATGCCCATATTTTCCAAACTACACGGAACAGAGAACTGTTATTTGATATGAAACATCCCTTTGACCGGTAGAATGGATTTTAAAAAAATGGCCATCGGTTGTGTTAGGGTGTTCTGTTGGGGCGTTTGAAAAATTGCTGAGTCAGCATATTTGCAAAAACTGAAAGAAAAATTTTCTTCAGAACCGCTGATCAGAATCTTTTGATATTTGGTTTACAGAATCCATAGGATGGTCAATTACAAGTGTGTTCAAATCGACCCCTCGGTTCATATTTGGGCTCAATAGAGGAGCCCAAATAATTAACTATGGGGAATAAGCTTTAAAAATCTTCTTCTTCAGATCATACAGTCAGATTCTTTTGATATTTGGTATCAGATTGAAATTTGTTCAAATTGAGTCCCTGGGTTAATATTTTAACTTGGTGCAATATGGGGAATAATCTTTAAAAATCTTCTTCTTCAGATCCACTAGTGAGAATCCTTTCATATTTGGTATGTGACATCTCTAGATGTGTAAGATTTGAATTTGTTCAAATCGACTCCCTGAGTTAATATTTGGGCTTCCTATGGGAGTCTGATTATTAACTTGGTGGAATAGGGGGGGGGGGGGTATTCTGTAAAAAATTTCTTCTTCAGCAGATCCACCAGTCAGATTCTTTTGATATTTGATATGCAGCATCTTTGGGGGGGGGGGGGGGGAGTAGATTCAAATTTGTTCAAATGGGATCCCAGGATGAATATTTGGGCTCTTTATTGGAGCTCAAATTTTAAATTGGTGCAATTTGAGAACATTTCTTTAAAAATCTTCTATTTCAGACCCACTATTGAGAATCCTTTCATATTTGGTATGTGACATCTCTAGAGGTGTAAGATTTGAATTGTTCAAATCGACTCCCTGGGTTAATATTTGGGCTTCCTCAGGGAGCCTGATTATTAACTTGGTGGAATAGGGGGGATATTCTGTAAAACTCTTCTTCTTCAGATCCACCTGTCAGATTCTTTTGATATTTGGTATACAGAATCTCGACAGGGGTCAGATTGAAATTTGTTCAAATTGAGTCCCTGGGTTAATATTTGGGTTTCCTACGGAAGCCCGAATATTAACTTGCTGCAATATGGGGAATAATCTTTTAAAATCTTCTTTTTCAGATCCACAAGTGAGAATCCTTTCATATTTGGTATGTGACATCTCTAGAAGTGTAAGATTTGAATTTGTTCAAATCGACTCCCTGAGTTAATATTTGGGCTTTCTATGGGAGTCTGATTATTAACTTGGTGGAATAGGGGGATATTCTGTAAATCTCTTCTTCAGATCCACCAGTCAGATTCTTTTGATATTTGGTATGCAGCATCTTTAGGGAGTTAGATTCAAGTTTGTTCAAACGAAATCCCTGGATGAATATTTGGGCTTTTATTGGATCCCAAATTTTAACTTGGTGCAATATGAGAAAATTTCTTCAAAAATCTTCTATTTCAGACCCACTAGTGAGAATCCTTTCATATTTGGTATGTGACATCTCTAGAGGTGTAAGATTTGAATTTGTTCAAATCGACTCCCTGGGTTAATATTTGGGCTTCCTATGGGAGCCTGATTATTAACTTGGTGGAATAGGGGGGATATTCTGTAAAACTCTTCTTCTTCAGATCCACCTGTCAGATTATTTTGATATTTGGTATACAACATCTCTACAGGGGTCAGATTGAAATTTGTACAAATTTAGTCCCTGGGTTAATATTTGGGCTTCCTATGGAAGCCCGAATATTAACTTGCTGCAATATGGGGAATAATCTTTAAAAATCTTCTTCTTCAGATCCACCAGTCAGATTCTTTTGATATTTGGTATGCAGCATCTTTAGGGGGGTTAGATTCAAGTTGTTCAAATGGGATCCCTGGATGAATATTTGGGCTCTTTATTGGATCCCAAAATTTTAACTTAGTGCAATATGAGAATTTTTTTTTTTCAAATCTTTTTTTTCAGACCAGGTATTGAGAATCCTTTCATATTTGGCGTGTGCCATCTCAAGAGGTGTAAGATTCGAATTTGTTCAAATCGAGTCCCTGGGTTAATATTTGGGCTTCCGGTGGGAGCCTGAATATTAACTTTGTGCAACATGGGTGATAATCTTTAATAATCTTCTTCAGATACACGAGTCAGATTTTTTTTATATTTGGCATGCAGCATCTCTGGGGGGGGGGGGGGGCTTATATTCAAGTTTGTTCAAATGGAATCCCTGGATGAATATTTGGGTTCTTTATTGGAGCCCAAATTTTAACTTCGTGCACTATGAGAAAATTTCTTAACAAATCTTCTTTTTCAGGCCCACTAGTGAGAATCCTTTCATATTCAGTATGTGACATCTCTAGAAGTGTAAGGTTCAAATTTGTCAAATCTAGTTTCTGGGTTAATATTTTTGGGTTCCCCAAGGGAGCCCAAATATTTACTTAGTGCAATATGGGGAATTATCGTTCAAAACATCTCCTTCAGATCCAGCAATCAGATGCTTTTGATATTTGGTGTACAACACCTCTGGGAGGGTTAGATTGAAGGTTGTCCAAATCAGGTCCCTGGTTTAATATTTGGGTTTTTTATTGAAGCCCTAAGTTTAACTTAGAGCAATATGAGAAAATTTTTCTTCTTCTTCAGATCCCCCAGTGAGAATCCTTTCATATTTGGTATGTAATATCTCTAGGGGTGTCGAATTCAAGTTTTGTTCAAGTCGATTCGCTTGTTTTGTCTTGTTTTTTTTTTTTTTTTAAAGTATTGGGGTGGGGGACACTAGAGAGAACACAGCAGTTTAAAACAAAACAAAAAATTTTTTCGGTTGTTGTTTTTTAATACTTCACAGAACAGAGTTTGCTAGGATTCTTTCCTAGGACCAGCAGAAATGAATGGCCAAGAAAGTTGCCTTTGGTTGTGTCATAGCAAATCAAATAAATTGCTCTTGCTGCTGATCACATGCTGATACACTCATCTGTTTTGACAATTTGAGCCAGGTGAGCGTTTTAGGCTCACTTGAGCCTCTGGTTTATCGTATTCATGATATTTTTATCGTATTCATGCGCATCAGGGTATTCCTCGGAGGTGTGCACCTGTTACAAAAGTAGGTGTAAACAAAAATAGTTCTTTTTTACTTCAAACAAATTTACCAAAAAGGGTTGGAGGAAATTGTTATTGCTAGCGTAGCGTTGGTGTGCGATGTTAAACTATAAGTCATATAATAAACCTTTTATCGCTACAGTGAAGTGATCTGGGTCGTCGCTTCTCTGTAGCGATAATATGTATATATCTATATATCTATATGTTTTAGAACATGACAGCTATTGGGCAATAGTACTCCACCGGACTTTTGCCCGGCGAGATAAAGAATTTGTGTGTGTGTGAGGGGCGCACATTATTGAGTTTTCGGGCCTCACTTTGGTTTATACTCGTTTATTTTTTATGGAAATGCTTCACAATTATTTATTTATTAATTGTTCATTCATTGGGGTTTAACGACACTTCCTGCAGCCAGGGTGACCTTCGTCGGACAGTTTTACTGGCGGATGAAGCCGGAGTATCCGGAGAGAACCACCGAGCAACTGTCAGACTCCCCTAACGCACTAACTTCACATATGCAGGGGTAGCATTGGTTGAAGATAAGTGCACCATCGAAGCGCCCTACGCCTTAGAACACAGGGACACCGTGCCGCACGTTGGAAAACAGGATTAACCTTTTCACCCAACGAATCGGTCGCATCCGCTCGCGTAATATGCAAATTCAGTAGTTGAAAAAATATTATTTTTCAAAAACTTTCAACAAAACCATATCATGTGACCCCTCGTTGGAACGAGCTCGTCGAGCTCGTTCCAACGGGGGTCACCTGATATGGTTTTGTTGAAATTTTTTGAAAAATTTAAAAAAAATAATATTTAAAATAATAAATTTTGATATCGTCTGCGTTGGGTAAAGAGTTAAGTCCAATGCCGTAACCACTTAGCCACCGCTCTCTCAAATGCTTCACAAAGCTTAACAGCTATATGATTAAATTCCGGCTAGTCACTACCCTTGGCCCACTAAATTACCTTTCTAAACCGTATAACATCTTCATACTCAACTGAAGATGGCACAGAACAACTGGGTTAACTGTTCTTTTGAAAAAAAAACGAGATTTGTGCATATTGTACTGACGTTTGAATTTCAGTATTGTTTGCATGATGTTTCAAATTAATTTTTACACAAAAAGATAAAGTGATCGATATTTATAATATAATCAAACACTCTGCATGAATTGAATCATTTTTTTAGTTCACTTTTCACGGAACGTGTAATGAAGCGAAAAATGCAAACAGTGAGCACTTTTGTTGTGGACTTGGCTTTTACGGCTTTTGAAACTGTTGTGTGCCATTCAATTGCTGTCGGTCGTAAATAACAGAGTGTGAATGAACTTTCGAAAGCGTTTCAGAGTGTTTTTCTGTAGGTCGGAACAAGAAAATTTCTTATGGTAAATTGCTATGCACAACGTCGCCCAGTGTCACAGGAGGTATGCGCGATACCGTGTGTAGCAAATTTTTGTCGGAAATGTTAGGGTCACGAGGGTGTTTGCTGCACCCAGTCCCTTTAACGCGGAAATATAGTCACAGAGCATGGTGTGTGTCACATGGGTTTGTGACCAACCAATCAGATCGCATCGTTTATTTTGGTCAGTTTACGTAGGGCCCGTCCATTATCAGATCAAAGCAGAGTTGTTTTCGTGGGACAACTCTTAGACGCTGCTGTTCATTGTTCCTTATTTTAGCTATGGGTATTGGCGAATGACTTATTTTAGCTTGTCGGGCAAGTCCAGTACCATCGATAGCTACTTGCGCCATCGTCTGTAAATAACATCAGTGCTATTAGCTATCACTACAGTAATGGAACGTACCACAAGTTCTTGGGCTTTACAAGTGCGGCTTCAACCGCAGGCAACTTTCAGCAATACCACCCTAACCTATTGTACCACTACTGCTTCTTGCTTATAACACTACTACTGGCTTGTACCAATGGCTACCACTATCTGTTCTACAGACAGCTTCCATAACTATTGTTTTTTGGGGTTTTTTTTTTGGGGGGGGGGGGGGGGTTGGGGGGGGGGGTGGGGGTAATTTTTTTTATTAAAAAACATAAACCTAAATATACAAAATAAACAAAATTAGATGAAGAAAAATAAACTTTTTCACAAAATTAAAAGGAAGCAAAGATCTGATTTACAATGCATTATCAAATATCAAATAGTATACGTGTGATGTACTGCCACCCCCCCCACCCCCCCCCCCCCACCCCCCCTTGTCAGGGATGCCTTGCGGTTTGAATACATGGTCGTTGAGTACAACACAATGTGTTTTTCGTACCTAAGACTTTCACCAAAAGCAAGAGCGTTTGGCACACAGCCTTTTATACTGCATGAATAATTATATTTTTTGAAATTAATAAGACAGGCATTCAAGGCTTCTGAGTACTCAGAATTCATGTCTTCTCCAAAGAAAGTTTCTTTTTTGTTCACAGTCAATGAAAAATTCAATTTTGTGTTAAATTTTTCAATGAGTGACAGAAAAATATTTTTGGAGAAAGGGCTTTCAAAAAAAGGTGGGCGACGGTTTCCCTCATATTTCCACAAAAGGAGTAAAGCTCTGTCTCGCTAAGGCCGCATTTAAATAGTTTTGACCTAGTAAAAAGTGCACGGTGTAAAATTTTATACTGTGAAGATTGGGAATAGATATCCTCAATTGGATCAAAAGTATTACGATAAATACGTTGCCACGCTTCCCTGTGTACATTTTGTTCGAGGTAAATACACCATTTCTGTTCCGAATGTGTGGGCATTTTAGCAGTTTTTTAGGAGTAAATCATAGAATGTTCTATTAACATTTGGCGAGGCCATCAACTGCTCCACTGTGGGGGTCAATAATATTCTCTAGTTTTCTTGTATTTGCAATACACGTTTTCCATGACTGTGGGATTAAACTTATTATTCCATAATAGGTTACAAAAGGATTGTGACGTCATGTTTTTCGCTCAAATTGCTCAAAAGGCAGCACATTTCCATTAATATCGACTATGTCATTTATAAACGACATGTCTTTTTTAAACCAGGTTTTATAAAAAAATAGAAGTGTTATTTATTTTAATATTCTTATTGTGAAAAAGGGGCTGAGATAATATATCTGATACAGTCATTTCTAAATCTGATTTAACTTGGGCCCACGAATTGACGACGTTTTTTTCCAAAATGGGTTCATATTTATTGAGATTTTTTTCAAACTCCCCTTGGGAAGATACCAAATGTTATTAAAACCATATTGTTCTAAGTCATCAAGAGCAAGAGTTTTCCACTGGGAGTAGTTTTCGGCGTCTAACAATTTTTTTATCCAAACTAGATTAAGCGAGTGGCACAGCGTACTCAGGTGGGGGAATTTGAGACCGCCATTTTCAGTAGACCTTACCACAACCTGACGTTTTATTTTATCTATGTTACCGGACCATAAAAATGGGAAAAATATAGACTGAATTTCCTCAATCATCGCGTCTGGGGGGGGGGGGGGGGGGGGACTGTAAGAGAATGTATCAATATTGGGAGAGCCAAAGTTTTTATAACAGTTGTTTTTCCCACGAGCATCAAGTTTCTCACCTAAAACTTTTTTAACCTTTTCCGTATAATTGGTCTCTAAAAACATGGGCTCCTTTTTAAATTATATTATATACCAAGTATGGTGAAAGACCCATTATGGTTCCATTTAATGGACTTTTATGTGTTTAGTTCTAATCCACAGCCTACCCGAGACCCAATCCAAACTACTTGGGGTTTTTTAAAATTCACCTGAAGACCCTAGATGTTTGAAAAAGAATCGAGAATTTTTAGAGCTATATTGAAGTTCTTTTCATCTGCTTCAAGGGAAAGGCTGCTATCATCTGCATATTGATTTATTATGTATTCGGAATTATTTATGTTAATACCTTTAATCTCAGGGTTATATTTCAGTGCAGCACTTAGGATTTCGGCACATATGATGAATAGGTAAGGGGATAATGGATCCCCTGTCTAACACCACGCTGTAATTCAAAGAACTTTGAAAAGTGGCCATTATTTAAAACACAGCTGGAAATATTACCATAAAAACTTTCAAATCACTGTATAATTGAACTACCGAAGTTCAGAAATCGTAATAACTATTGTTTTCGTGCAGTCATACTACTGTCCTCGTGCACTACAAAAGACTTGAACCATTGCCGCTGCTGTTTGCATTCAGAACTCCTCTGGCGACCTTTAGATTCTTCCACCTAGGGCTCCAATCACTTCACCACTAGTAGCTGGCAGCTACTAGTGGTGCAGTGATGGGAGCCCTAGGCGGAAAAACCTGCAGCCGCGGGTCCTTAGTGCTGGTTTATATCACTATCACTTCTGAGTTTGGTTTCAATACAGGTGAAAACTGGGAAGAGGTAAACAGTTGCAGAGAAACTGCTCCTGGGAGGTATTGGCAATAGCTCCCACGAGCAGTTTCTTCTGCAGCCGTTATCTCTATAAACTATTGTTCGTCTCTTTGACCCATCTGTGAAATCTGACAATTATTACTGGTGCTATGTCGAGGAATCGCCTATGGCTCCTAGCACTTTCTAATAGTGCTCTGCATTATTAGTTACGTAATTTGTTAGTGGCCTAATGTGGAATCGACTGATATCTTGTATACCATATTAGGTCACTAACAAACTTGTAACGAATATATCTTGCCAACTTCTTGGCCTATGCACTGAACTAACAGCAGTCACGATCAATGATACATTATAACGTGAAACGGTTGTCGCCTTCCTCGATAGATCAATAAACAAAGGGGAGATCACTCATGACTGTCAGCCGTGTGTAGACTTGTCTTGCCGTATGTAGTTTATATATATCTGACATTTTAAAGCCAATAAAGTTCTCTCAGGTACGTGTAGAGGGTAAGATATTGGTTTATAGTACTTTACAATGTGAGCACAAAGCATGCACCACACACGTCTGTGCGGAAATTGAAATATCATTTGGACATAGTGAGATATTACCAGAGGGTATTTGTTGACGATCATTAGCATAGAACCCAATGGCTTTTAACTTTTCTTTTTCATTTGTTTTCTTTAAAGGCAACCCAAAGATATTACCTGGGTGGGTACTAAATTCTGGAAGGATTTCTGTAGTATGAAACACATTATACAGAATCGCGACTCACTGGAGATACTTTCCGCGTTATTTTTTTTTATGTTTCACTTTTTACGTCACAAAAATACTAAGGAGCACATGGTGTGTGGTTGCTTGATAGGGCAAACGTTTTGATTATTTTCCTTCTTTGTCAAAGGCGAGATCTAAAAGATTGAGGCGTGGGTTCTCCTCTGATACTGAAAGTGTGTCTCGCCTTATCACCCATGCTCACTGGTCTAGTTACCAAGGAATGACTATCAGAATATGAAAGGATAGCACACCAAGGAATATCACTTTCGTGCTCTGCAGAACGAAAATATATAGAAAGGTGATGAAACTCAACTTGAAATCGTAGGACACACGCTCCGTTATGATCATCCAAAACGATGGGCATCCAGGATGCTACTGCCTGAAAACGACGTTTTCCATTGCCTCCTGTAACATGTTTTTCCATTTTACTGCCGGGCTTTTTTGACATGAGATCAGCCCTCTTTGTGAATGGCGATTACACGTTGGTGCGCGCCTTATTCTCGCCTACATAAAGTTTAGGCAAGCTTGAAGACACTCGTTCCGAGGCTGTATCCCCCTGTTCAATCCGTAGATGGGTATTAGAGTAACAAACCCGGGGTCGACGACGAGCTCTTTGGTCGCCAGTCCGCTTATTATTAATGTCCGAGTCCTTTAATGAGCTATGATTCCCAAATAAGGAAGTAAGCCAGACAGAACGTTGAAATAGACGGGGCCTGCCTCAGTTGCACTCATAGTTTTGCTAATTTTTTAACCCTATACCTAATATGGCTGGACACCTGAAGATTTTTTTTTATAATTTTTTGTTTCGTTTTTTGCAGCAGAAACAAAAAAAAATATGAGGGATCTTCACTGGGACAAGCTCGTCGGGCTCGTTGCATTGGGAATTCATAAGCCATGTTTTGAAGGCAAAATTAAAAAAAAAATTGAATGGCGAGTTCTGTGAATAGCGCTAGGCATTTAAGTCGCGTTATGTTGGATGAAGGGTTAATATAAATTATGCACACACTGAATGTTCGACGGACGTACAAACCAGGAGAGACAGTCGATGCATTAATCCCGTTCGCTGTCTCCATTCGGCCCCAACGTCCGTTATTGTCAAAAGCTTATATGTTTCACCACGATCTAAGCCCATTTGGTTTGGGGATGTGGGACGTCTAAGCTTCTGATATGCTTGCTGCTGCTATCATTCCATGAATTAACTAACAGATAAGGTGTATAGACAATATTTACAGTCCCTGAATAACCCAGTAATCTGGAAAAAAAATATACCCATATTTTCATCTTGCCATTCGTAGTATTAAATTGACAGCCTAAACAATTCCAACAACCACTCTCCTTGTTGCGTGACAGGAAAGCGGCTAACCACTCGCCCAGAGTGCTTAAGGGGAAATCTCCTAGCCACACTGCTCAGTTTCTTTTATGGAGAGGCCAACACGATACAACATCCATCATTGTTTTGAGCTGGGCGATTTAGATTTTTCAGATTCGGTTCGATTTAGGTTCGGTGTCAGGAAAACACCTCAGTTTCGGTTCAGTTTTTCTGTGTTAAGAACATTATAATTTATTGTGATGAATTGACGGTAACATGGTCTGAGGTTTGCGGCTCGAAGTTTATGTTCAACCGAGACGCGAAGCGTCTCGGTTGAACATACACTTCGAGCCGCAAACCTCAGACCATGCTACCGCCAATTCATCACAATAACGTATATGTTCCAATAATACACTATAGATGGCCCAAAATCCACATCATGAAATGAACAAGGCAACTTGAATGAAAAAGGCGACTCTAACGATAACAAATTTAGTAAATAAACCTTTCGTGTACCCCAATATGTCACTGAACAACAGAAAACAATCAACAATTAAGATCAAGGTCGAGGTTACTCCACCTCAGTTCAAATCGTATATAATATAATGCATTCAAAACATGCAATCAATTTGCTATGGATCATTGAGGGGTGTAATTGCACATTCTTAGAATGATCAATGGCCTCGTAAAGAAATACGATTTTAAAGGCAGGATTCACTTTGAATCTCCTCCAATTGTTATCCGCTTTTCAAATATTTCGCGTGGTGATGTCAGACGGTACATTTGCGATCTGAGCCGTAAACATAGAATATACTAAGCGAGCTCTCTTCCAATCAGAGGGGAGTATTTTAGTCTTATTGGAACATATAGTAAACTACACTTCAGTCTCCGTAACTTGGAAAAAACCCGTAATTGTTTATAAGACAAAAAGTCATCTCTGTAAGTATCTCCACTAGTTCAGCCTAACTCCTTTTTGGTCGTTCTGGGGGGGGGGGGGGGGGGGGGGAGGGGGTGGGTTTGGGTTTTTTTATTTACAGTTTTCACAGCGAATTACATTTTATACCATGATTACCTATTCTACTATATATAAGAAGCCTATGACATAAATTTTAGCTTTACACGTCAACCGCGGTGAACACACCAGCAGTGGGATTTCAATAGTTAAAATGTACACCTACAGTGGAACTACATCCAAGCTGACCTTTGTTCCTCGCCTTGAATGCAAACTTGTCTAAATTTATCACTCGTCGCCCAGTGAAGAGTGAAATGAAACCGGCAATTATTTATTACCTTTTTAAATACGTTTACCTCATAAGATACCAAGAATTAACAAACATACGTTGTCTCATGTTAATAAAGCATTCATAACTCGAAATAGTATGTTATTATGTTATTAAAATGAAAAAGGCCCCGTAATTTGCGCGTTTCGTTTTCTCTTTTGTTTCGGCGATACAATTGCCAGCGGAAGTACCGTCCACTGGTACTCATGTAAACAAAAACAGAATCGCAGGTATGAATATTGATTTATTTAACATTTAAACGCTTTTTAATTTGCCGATCATGGTATAAATAAAATATACCCAAAGTTGGTATATTCGTAGTGAAGTTGTGTTAACCGCGCGCCAAAGGCACCCACTTCACCACTCGTGGTGAACATTTGGTGCACCAAGCTATGAGAATATTCTATATAACACATATATATGGACAAATGTACAGTGTGTAAACAATAAGTACAATCTTCTGATCTAAATTGAACATAAACGTTTGGTTATAGAAAAAATTTAGATTAAACTAATTATTTATATATTGTTTCCCACCTCAGTTTAATTATGTTTGCCTTACTGAAAGAGTATAAATAGAGTGAGCGTATGTCGATTGCTATGTAATTTTTTAATACTCCTGTATACGCGGTATTGTTGGGTAGCCGGTTTGCAAGAATACATATATATATATATATGTTTTTAAAATTTGTAGACATGTATTCAAAATGTCGGATAACTGAGGTTCTAATTTCATTTCTAATATTACTTCCTTAAGACTGACCTGGATATTTGCATTACAAACTAGATTGACCTTTCTATGAGTTGGAGTAAAACCGTTTTAGAATTGGGCCTTTGGACAATCGTAAAAGAAATGTGTTATTAATTCTCCCGAGTTAAGACAGAAGCTACAGAGCTGAGTTTCTCGAAAGACTACTACGAAATAGTTTAGAAATGGTGTATCGGATACGGGGATTTTTCTTAATTCTAGTGTCTGCAAATATGTGTCACTGGTAGAAGTGAATGTTGTCTTGTATAAATATTTCCATTCGTCTGTGCATATATCATATCTAAGCTCATCGCTCCATTTAGCTTCTGATATTCTTGAAGGCACAGCTGTCTTGTTCAGAAAAAGACCGTAGAAATCTTTATTAACTTTGACAGTTGACATTAAGGGAGATACTAATGAATTCTCCACAACATCGATTTTTTGTGTGTATTCTAGGATTGTTTTTTTTTTTTCTAGTTTTTGGGTATTGCATTTATCACTCCCAAATATGTAGTGAACGGAATATCGAAGTTTTATTTGGTTTTAAAAGCACAATGTGTTAAGTAATTACTATTAGAATATACAATATCGTTTATGAAAAACACATCAGATGAAAATCATTTTTCTAAATGATAGTATACTTTGTTTAATTTGATACTTTTATTATAAAAGACTGGTTGTGGTAAAATATTTTTATAGCGCGCGCAAAAGCAGCCCGAAGGGCTGCTTTGAAGCAAGCCTAATAGACAACGTGTACGTGAAATTGGAAAAACCAAGGAATGCTATGCCATCCAATCTAAACCGGAAACCGGAAGTAAAAACATGGAGAACCCAAGCTCTCGTTTTCAGAAGCGAACAAATCGAATGACGCCCCCTAAAAAGCGAACAGTGTAATGCGAGATTTCTCCTTAGATCATTCCATGCAGACTGTGAATAATTTATTGAACACGCTTTTCAAAATTAAAGTTTTTCCAAACAAACTCAACTGTCGTTTGCTTTGCTGACTAAATGACAGAAATTGTCGAAAAGCTAAATGTTCCCATGTATGAACATTGGATTTCATCGTCTGCTGGCTGGCTGCTGGGATCCCGCTGTCGTTCGATTCTGCGGAGTATTCTGTCACGTGATTTATCTGTTTTGCATTTACAAGTGCAAAACGCTGTTCACTTCAAACCAACACTGCGTGTTATTGGAACAAAGTTACCAAATGAAAAGCATCAACAACACGTCCGTTTGTTGTAACTTAAAAGTACGCACGGGTCGGATTGTGGCAAAGGTCGTTTTCATTCAGTTATTACGAACCTAAGATGTCGAAGTGACATACTGTCTGACAAACGTCCACGAATTACCATTTCCAAAACAGAAGTTCCGTTCCACAATGTATGCACCCCAGCGAAACAAAAACAATAAATTTTCGACAATACGTTTCGAGGCCAATTTTTATATTGTAGGTCTGATATGTTTTTAAGGGGAAATAAATCTACAAAACAGCATGTACATGCATTAGTTCACAACGCAAAATGTTTTGTTGGACGACCCCTTAAACACTGTTTTAAATTTTGTTAAGTTTATGTCATTATAATTTGAAAAACACTGTGAGTTGCGCGCGCTTCTTGGTTTTACCAAAGTTCATATTATGTTCCAATAAGAGTAAAATCCTCGCCCTCTGATTGGATGAGCGCAGGCCTAGTTCTTTTTATGTTTACGGTTCCAATAGTAAATGTTACCTCCGAGGTCACCACGCGAAATATTTGAAATGACGTCGCCCGTTTCGTAATTGCTTCATCAACGGTGTGACGAGCAAACCGCTTCATTTTTCTGGATGTTTCACACATGCAGCAGACGGTGTTACGGATGAAGAGTTGTTTAAATTACAAACCGATTTACGATTTGAACTGAGAAGGAGTGGGTTTATTTGGTTTATTGATTATTTATCCAGTGCAGTCGAGGCGACGCGGGGGTTTATTTGCTAAACCTGTGATCGTTAAAAGTTGCCTTGCAGAAGGCAACTTTTAATGATCAAAGTTTAGTAAATAAACCTCTAGTGTTTCACAATGTAGGCTGTGGGCTATTAATAGTGTCTCATTGGAACATATACGTTATTGTGATGAGTTGACGGTAACATGGTCTGAGATTTGCGGCTCGGAGAGTATGTTCAATCTCGAAGCTTCGTATCTCCGGAAATTGCAACATTTCTCCAGAAATTTCCCAATTACAACATTTCTCCAGAAGGCGGGCATTGATGCTGATAATTTTTGTAAACAGTATTTTGTGAAATGCCCCAAAATGTTGAATCCAAATTGTTCAAAGTTATCAAGTGCTAATGTTTTTCACTGTGATGAGTTTTCCGGGTCTAAGAGCTTCTTAACCCAAACAGTTTTTAATGAATTATATGGGGTTTCAATATGCGGGATTTTGAGACCACCTTTCTCCACTGGGCTTATCATGGTAGAGCGTTTGATTTTGTCCTTCTTATGTGACCAAAGTAATGTGAAGAATATTCACTGAAGTTTATCGATAATCGAATCGGGTGGATTGGGTAGGACTGTGAGGGAGTGTATGGTGATTGGAAGAGCAAGAGTTAAGGGTAAGATTTCTTAATGACTAATCATTTAATAGTTTATGCATTTATCTATTTCTCTATAAAAAAAAATTTCCAGGTAATTTGTATCGATCAAGTTGTATTTTATTCCAAAAATTATAAAATCTTCGCCGTGATTCCATTTTATCGATTTGTCCGTGTTTAGTTCCACCTCGTAACCCTTACAAGAACCGAGTAAGAAAACTCGTCAACAGTATTTAAGGTCGCGTTGTATGATCTTTGATCATAGTCAAGAAATAAGGTGCTGTCGTCTGTATACTGGTTAATTATATATTCAGAATTATTTGTTTTATACCATTTATTCCGGACTGAATTTTAACCCAGCACAAACCTATTTCCACACACATGATGAACAGGTACGGGGAGGGTGAGTTCCCTTGTTTAACCCCTTTTTTCATATTGAAAAACTCTGAATGATGGCCATTGTTTAAAACTTCGCTGAAAACGTCACTGTAGAAAGCCTTAAACCAGCGAATGATTGATGGGTTGAAATTGTAAAATTTTAGGGTTTTCTCAGTGTATAGTTCCTTCCATTCCAGAGAGTCGAAAGGTTTTTCGAAATCCAGTGATACCAACATTCTAGGAATATTACTAGATTTGCACTTGTCGGTTAGATCGGTAATTAGACGTGTGGATTCCCCAATAAACCTCCCTTTATAAAACACAGCTGACTTTCGAGATATTAAGTTTTGGCAGGACCATTTTTATACGAGTTGCTATTGCAGAAGAGCCAATTTTAATATTGTAGCTGTCGAGGTATAAAGGCCATTTACCAACCAGCCTGGTTGGTCCGGATTTCTTAGTCTCGTGGTAAATCGGTCGCTTTGTGTGCTAGAGGTCGACGGTTAGAACCCCGGCTCCCGCACTTATCTCTCCTCCTGTTACATTTGGGGGCTCGTCCGATCCTCAGCAGTAGGTGGCACTGCGGGTGTTTCGACCGCTCTGAGCAACAACTTGGGTGTGATTCACATGTGGTGAATCTCAAAAGAAGGGGAGAGTAGTGTAGCGGTCGAGGTATAAAGGCCATTTACCAACCAGCCTGGTTGGTCCGGATCTCTTAGCCTCGTGGTAAAACGGTCGCTTTGTGTGCTAGAGGTCGACGGTTCGAACCCCGACTCCCACAGTTATCTCACCTCCTGTTATAATATCAACGTTTAGAAGAAAAATAGGTTGCCAATTTTTAATGTTTAATTTAGATTTTCTTTCTTTTGGAATACGTATTATTATACCTTGTCTTTGTGTAACTGAGAATGTACCGTTTTCGTAACCAGCATTTAGACACTTGACCAAAAAAAGACCGAGATTGTTCCAGAAATATTTGTAAAATTCGGAAGTAAATCCAACCGAGACGGGCGATTTATTACATTTCATGTTTTTTAAAGCTGCGAATCATTCAGAAGTTGTCTGTTGTGGTTCGATCAGTCCCAGTGAATGTGCCGGCACTGTACATGTTGTTAATGTTTATAGTACTGATTTCACCTGTTTTCGCGCCATGATTTAACGTTTTTTAATATGTTTTCAGTATTGTGAAGATCATTGAGATCTGGGTTTGAACCAACAGTACTGGTAAAAACAAGAAGATTAATAGTCCCTGGTTAGTTCACTTGATTCGTTTATAATACAATGGGAAAGTGCACATCTATTGTTTGTAATTCTTTGAAACTTATTCAGAAATGCCTTCAGTAAGTAAAATATATTTATTCCTGCCTGCAAACTTCTTTGCAGTAGGATGTGGAATATTTGCATTTTTCCATCGCATTATCAAAGTTAAACCTCATGTGAATGAACATAGGACTATTTGTCTTCTAGTTACTACAGAGGTCAAATTTCATATGGTGTGGCATCTAGAGGGAAATTAATATAGATCCAATGTTGATTTTATATCTGTCCAATATCAGCTTGATGTGGGAAACATCGTTGGTCCGATATTGAACTCTGATGGGGGCGCGGTGGCTCAGTAGGTAGAGGTGCGGGCTGCAAGCCGAGAGGTCCTCAGTTCGAATCCCACCTGCGGCAACCGCGTTGTGTCCCTGGGCAAGACACTTCACCCCGATTGCCTACATGGGGGCACGATGACGCTGTGTACTGAGGCGTACTGCACGTCGATGGTGCGCATGTCTTCAACCAATCTAACCCTGCCTGTGCTGCGGTGCAGAGTTCAGAGTTACGATGTTGGAGAGCTGACAGCTGCTCGTCGTTGCTCGGTGGTTCTCTCCGGGTACTCCGGCTTCCTCCACCCGTAAAACTGTCACGGTCACGATTAGCTATTGTGCATAAGTATGTGACCTTGAACACCAATAAATAAATAAATACACTCTAAAATCAGGTTAAAAATCAACCCAAAAATTGGGTTCATATTCACTCAACCCAGTCGATTTGGGTTAATTTTTAACCCACCTGATTTTAGAGTGTATAATAATTGAACTCTGATGATGGGTAGATATTGAAAAAAAAACTTTGGTCCAATATAGTTTTTTATATCAGTCCAACATCGGCTTGATGTCGGAAACAATGTTGGTCCGATATTGCGTCAACTTTGAAAAACTGCTGGTGGCCCGTTATTGAAATCTGATGATGGGCCGATATGATAACAATATTGGTCCAATGTCGGCTTGATATAAAATGCTTGCTGGGTGGGCACGTAAGCAGTACTTCTATAACTCCACACTCTCAGCGACCATCTGTGACGTGAGGCAGGACCCCGCTCTCCCCTGACCAATGGACGCTCCTCCACGTCCTGGGATTCCAATGTTGTCGTGCCACACATCACTCCAAACGTCGTCGTTGATGCTGATTGGATAGAGCTGAACGCTTGATGACCTTCTGGACCTCATAACTAGTGCGTTAAGGTGGTTTCGGACAGTTCTGTTGCACAAACTCCTGTTGGGGAGCCAAATCGTTTCAAAATACCATTTGAAGCAAAGGGTTCACTCATAACGAGGGGTGCCAGACTCCGATCTTCTCGAGGAGAGACAGTGGCGTAGATAAAGGGGGGGGGGGGGGGGGGGGGGGCTCACCAGAAGTTTTGTCGGAAATTTTTTTGGACCATTTTTTTGGCGAATTTATGCCTAATAACATTAAAATGCTGGCTTTGGGGATAAAAACATGCCATTTTGGGTAAATTTTGGGTACAAAAAGACCAATTATCGGTACATTTGCAGTAAACAACAGATTCTTTCTGTTTGTTTGGGTTTTTGTTGTTGTTACACTGTCGGAAAATTTTCGGTCTGTCGGAAAATTTTGGGCTTGCCCCTCCGCCAGCGAAAATCTATCTACGCCACTGAGGAGAGGTCTTTCGGGGTTGTCCAGGCCTTGGTCGGTCCTTCACATCGTTGGTTTGTTGATGTGTTTGGACAAGTTTGCTGATAATAGAATGACTATAGCCAAGTTGCCTTCTAATAGCTTTGAATGACACGCCTGTTGCATGGATGCCAACGATTTGCCATCTAAGTGCCTCTGACAGCCTCCTCCTTGCCATGTCAACATTTATTGATAAAATTGTTTTTTACTCAGACATTGCCTGTGGATGATAGTGTTTTTTGTGACATTTGTGGGAAGCATGCTTCACGTGGACGAGGGGTTGTGTTTCGGGTGCGCTATCAACCAGAAACATCATGTTTCACTAGATGAAATGTACGGCAAAACATAACAATCATGAAACATTTCAGGGGGTGCTTAATTATAAAAACGTTTTTGGTCTGAAATAATATCTTTAATATCTGTGCATTCTGTGTTGTCGTCTTTTATTAATTTTGCTATTAGTTTTTCTGTATATCGCCTTTTCTCCAGATTACAAAAGTATTTTGTCGATTTTTCTCCTTCTACTTTCCACTTTGCTTTTGTTATTATAGTATCTTGCACTTTTTGAATCGTAATTGTTTCAGTTCGGAGTCCAATGATATAATCTCATCTCTAACTGTTTCATCTCCACTATCTAATTTTATATTTCGTTCTTTTTATTTATTTTCTATATATGTTTCAGAGTTTTGATTTTTGATATTTTGATATATATTTGCCCTATACACAAAACTTCGGAGAAAATTTCTGCCGCCCTATTTCTGCCATTACTCATAAATATATTTCTCTGTTAAGTTCATCTTCAAAAAAGAAGCTAACGAGTTTAGCTCGATTTATCTATCTTGCTTTTAAGAAACGCGACCGTATTCTGACTTCATATCATTATTTTGAAGATCTTAACTTCCATTCTTTACACACTATTACGCGATGAAAGCAGTGCTCAATTTGGCCCCTTTCGCCCTTCCTGCTGTTCAAAATTGTGTTAGTGTCTATACACGATTCCCATTGAATGTTATTGTATGCCAGGGGCATCTAAATGTTTAATGCAATAATGCACTAAAGAAACTAACTTGACACACACTATTAAGTGATGAAAGCAGCGCTGAATTCGGATCATTTCATCCTTCCTGCTATTCAAATTGTGTTAGTGCCTATACACGATATCTGTTGAGTATATGTTATTGTATGTCAGAGACATCTAAATGTTTAATGCAATAAAAAAAACTAACTTAACAAGGATGTATTTGGAGTGATCGAAAGAAAGGTGCATACATATACATACATGCACACATGTACCCAGTACGTGCAAACACACGTATATATATAATTACTTTATGCGACATATCGAGACCAACGGTCATCCTACTGCATAACAATCAACAATTCGGAGCATTGGAACGATAGACTAAGTGACGATTTACAATGTTGGCCACTAGACCAGTTCCCTCCCAGTAAGATGATTTGATTAGTTTATACACAAACACAGTAAAACCATTCGGTCGGTTTTTGCTTGGTCTTACGGTTCGGTTTTCCGGTTTGCAGCAAAAACTGGAATCTAGCCGGAAAACTGTAAAACCGAAAAACCTCCCAACTCTGTCCTTGTTACACTATTCCAAGCGACCCACTTTTACACGAAGTCTCACAAGACTACGTTGAACAGCATCCTCTCCCATATGATGATGGCGTGTCTTGGATGTCCTGTCATCCTTCACGATAACAGGCGTTCTATGATTGCTGAGTACCAATTGAGATGTGACTGCGTTTGCATCCAAGCTGCTGTTCACGTACTTGGCAAGACAAGAATTGGGGGTTTCATCAATATTTAAAAAAATACTAGTCAAAAATGTCATCTACAGAACAGGGAGAGGCAGCAAAGGTCAGCTAGTGGCATTCTGTGAAAATGCAAAACAAATTCATGCAAAATTGTAAGCCCATCATTTCTTTTTAAAAAAAAATCGTACCCTAGTACACTATTGTATTGTCCAAACTTACTCTGGATTAGCGGAGTATTTTGGGACAGTTCCATGGTATCCCAATGTAGGAGCAGTTCAACCTATGGGCGAAGGTCGAGTAAGTGCAGGGAGCTCCGAGCTTCCAAGAGGGAGCCTCCAAGAGTTTGTTAACCCGGTCTAATGGTCGACATTTTCCTTCTATCTTTTTCGCAGAATTCGAGACGCATTATCCAGATAGAATCTCCATTTCATGGCTGTTAGTGGTAATAATTCTCTCTCAACGTCCAAAATAGACTCTAAATGTGGCCGAGTTGCTCAAGTTATCTAGTTGAATGATGCAGAATGATACGCATGAGACAAAGAAACACTCGCACCCTCTCCCAAATGATGATGGCGTGTCTTGGATGTCCTGTCATCCTTCACGATAACAGGCGTTCTACGATTGCTGAGTAACAATTGAGATGTGACTGCGTTTGCATCCAAGCTGCTGTTCACGTACTCGGCAAGACAAGAATTGTGGGTTTCATCAATATTTAAAAAAATACTAGTCAAAAATGTCATCTACAGAACAGGGAGAGGCAGCAAAGGTCAGCTAGTGGCATTCTGTGAAAATGCACAACAAATTCATGCCAAACTGTAAGCCATCACTTCTTTAAAAAAAACATACCCTAGAACACTATTGTATTGTCCAAATTTACTCTGGATTAGCGGAGTTTTTTGGGACAGTTCCATGGTATCCCAATGTAGGAGCAGTTCATCCTATGGGCGAAGGTCGAGTAAGTGCAGGGAGCTCTGAGCAATAAGTAAGCCTCCAAGAGTTTGTTAACCCGGTCTAATGGTCGACATTTTCCTTTTATCTATCTTTTTCGCAGAATTCGAGACGTATTATCCAGATAGAATCTCCATTTTATGGTTGTTAGTGGTAATAATTCTTTCTCAACGTCCAAAATAGACTGTAAATGTGGCCGAGTTGCTCAAGTTATCTAGTAGAATGATGCAGAATGATACGCATGAGACAAAGAAACGCTCGCATCCTCTCCCAAATGATAACGGCGTGTCTTGGATGTCCTGTAAGCCTTCACGATAACAGGCGTTCTATGATTGCTGAGTACCAATTGAGATGTGACTGCGTTTGCATCCAAGCTGCTGTTCACGTACTTGGCAAGACAAGAATTGGGGGTTTCATCAATATTTTAAAAAAATACAGGTCAAAAATGTCATCTACAGAACGGGGAGAGGCAGCAAAGGTCAGCTAGTGGCATTCTGTGAAAATGCAAAACAAATTCATGCAAAACTGTAAGCCCATCATTTCTTTTTAAAAAAATCGTACCCTAGTACACTATTGTATAGTCCAAATTTACTCTGGATTAGCGGAGTATTTGGGGACAGTTCCATGGTACCCCAGTGTAGGAGCAGTTCAACCTATGGGCGAAGGCCGAGTAAGTGCAGGGAGCTCCGAGCAATAAGTAAGCCTCCAAGAGTTTGTTAACCCGGTCTAATGGTCGACATTTTCCTTCTATCTATCTTTTTCGCAGAATTCGAGACGTATTATCCAGATACAATCTCCATTTCATGGCTGTTAGTGGTAATAATTCTTTCTCAGCGTCCAAAGTAGACTGTAAATGTGGCTGAGTTGCTCTAGTTATCTAGTTGAATGATGCAGAATGATACGCATGAGACAAAGGAACGCACGTACAGTTATGGGTAACAGCTGGAAAAACCAATAATATAGAATAGAATATAGAAAACCATATAGATTTTCATTCTAAAGACCTATAATATGGGATTATCATAGCATAGCATAGCAAAGTAAATTTTACGAGGTGGTCCGAGTGGGGAGAACAGTTAAATCTCTTAGTGTCATATATTGATATTACTAAAACCTGTTTGTTTTCATTCATAATTTTACTCCAAGGGAGGAAGTCAGGAAGGCAGCCATTTTGGCTTCGACCTCTCCTAGCAGTATGCAGCCAGTCCATCTAAATGTTTCGTACATATGTATTTTCTTGTTCGTTCAGTTTATATTTATTGTCTTCAATCATTTTAATGTATACTGCTGAAAAAGTCATCATCATCGTCTGCTAGCTTTGAATAAAGGTTCTTTGTGGACATCAGACGTGTTTGATAAACTGCCAACAAAATGAAGAATTATATAAGGCATTAAAGTTTTGTAACAAGCAAATTTTGTTTTCTCTTGCTTATCTTTTGAGCAACAAGGTGCCATTTGCAATTCTTCAGAATTGCAGATGGCGTCCTGTTTTGTCAAGGACCGATATATTGCATCACTAATGCCTTCACTCATAACAGGCAGGTTTCTCCAATATGGAACGATTTGGATATTAGACTGTGAGGGGAGCGTGTTCCTAGAACTTATTGATTTATTTATGGGTGTTTAACCTTTTGAACACTGGTGCCGTCGTCCATGTCAGTTCAGTTCAATGACAGCAATTGGAAGAGTCCATATTCATTATTTGGGGGTAGACTGCTTAAGTTTTCCAACGTGCTGCACGTTGAAAATATTGATTGGTTAGCACTTAGCTCCAATCCTACTTAATGCAATTATGGCGTATCGTGTTCCTGACCCGAAAAGCGACCTCTCGGGTTCAAAGTGTTAAGATCACATACTTTTGCGCAATGGTTAACCGTGACCGCAACGTGGAGATAAAGCCAAGTTCAGTCAATCGTTTATACCCATGTTGCCCATGTTAGAGAACTCCACTCCTAAGCATTGGTGACCGGGTCCTATTTTACCAGTAAAGCAGGCCTTGTTTATTACCACAGTACAAAAACACCGTTTTACTTCCCGGAGTTCACACGGGGGTTCCTAGAACTAATCTCTTAGTTATTTCGCAGGTTATGTTCGAAGGTAAAGCCCAACAAAGAGCGCCATGTCGAACTATCGATAATTTGGCACATTACAATGCCCCTGGACTACCTTGGATGGACCGGTTCAGTCCATTTGGGTACCAGTTCAGCAGGGTAGTCTGATAAGGACCGTGGTCCATCCCTGGACTGATACAGGACCGGCATTTTTGCGGTCCGATCCGTAACACTGTAAAAATATAGTAGTTTGCTTCACACTTTTTACCCATTGCTATTATACAAAACTGTAGAATCCAAGGGCGATCATTCTATAGCGCTTAAACTTTCAAGCCTCATCGAATTTTATTGTGCACATCTGAACTTGATGTTGCTCATGTGTATCAAGCTGCAAACCAACATCTTATGAAAAGTAGCAGAAGTACGGTGTGCAAGTTTTCGTCCAACTGGCTGACGAACGGACAGACCAACTGTCCATCGTAGTTACACGAGTGCACCCTCGATCAGAATTTATCATATTCAATGCAGTGTTGCGGATCGGACCGCAAAATACTGGTCCGGTAGCGGTCCAGATTTGGACTACCGTCCGAACCAGACCACTCCTGCTATGCCGGTACACAAACGAGCTGAACCGGTCCAGGGCCGCCCACGGCGGTCCAGCAGGCATTGTAATGTGAGAAATTGTCGCAAGTTCGGAACACAACGCTCATTGTTGGACTTTACCTTAGAAATATAGTACGTGGAGAGTATATTGTCAACAATAGTAGAGTGGAGATTCCACACAGGCAATAATTGCAAATTTGTATCAAAGAATAACAAGCACAATAAAAGTTCCAGCCAATGGACCTCCGGGTTAAACCCGGAGGTCCTTTGGCTGAAATATTGCTTGTGTTTTTGTCCATATTTACAGAATTTGAAAGTGATACTTTGAGTGATACCTCCACTCCACGAGTGATTTCATTACAATCCACTCCCCACGTACTGTAAGTAGGTGATTAGTTCTGGGAACAAGCTTCCCTCACAGTCTAAGACCGAAGTCGTTCCAGATGGGAGACGCCTGCCCATGACGAGTGAAGGCAGAAGTGATACAATATATGGTCCCTTGGGTGTTAAATCACTGCAGGTGGCGTCTTTTTGGTCTCAAAGTCATTTCGAGGAAATATAAAATTTATTTGTTACATTATCATAATGTATTATAGAATTCTTCATTTTGCTGGATGTTTATCGGATTTATCCGATATCCACTAAAAACCTGCAATCACCCTCCACCATCGAATGCATACGCGGAAGGCGCCAAATGCCCATACTGGTTAATTTTTTTTTACCGCCGCGTCCACTTTAGTCATATATAGACTATGTATGCCTGTATTCGATGAAGTTTAATAAACTTTATGATATGGCTTGAAACTCTATCACCTGATTAATTGATGGAAAGGGCTCTCTAAGACCTTTCCAACAATTAATCAGATGGTAGGCTTGAGATGCGCTAGAGATGCGGATCGGACCGCCCAGGGTGGTCCAATCCGGCCAAGTCCAGGTCTTCACGGTTCGGTATTCGTTGGTGGGCCGGTCCAACCTGGTCCGATCCACACAAATTTAAGAATAATCTAAATTCAAGTAAATTGAGCGTTTTTATTAATCAGAAACTCAAAAAGACACTGTGACACATCAGAAACTCTTAAGGAGCGTTCACAATTCACATTTCTCCGATTCTGTGGCAACGGCAATGCGATAACAGCGAAAAATCGGTTATGTGGTAACGGGAATGTTCACATGTATACAGAAACGGCAATAGTGCTGTTATCGTTGTCGTTTCCGTATACATGTGCACACGTCAGTTCACTCCAGTATACCACATAACTGATTTTTTCGTTGTTGTCGCATTGCCTTTGACGCAAAATCAGACAAATGTGAAGTTGTGAACGCACCTTTATGCAAGAAATAAACGATGCTAAAGTTTTCATTGTTCTTTTTTAGCAGAAAGAAACTGCAGGTAACGAAAAAGACTATGCCCAATTACCAGTAAGATGGTTCCAAGTAATGGTGGAAATGGAAACCTGAAAGACGTCAGAGACTGTCAAACCCCCCAGACGTGATCAACTCCTTGCAAGCCTTGCAGAGATAGACGCTTCTCATCCTTTTATACTGCGGAAGGTGTGATATGGTCTTATGTTATCATGTAGTTGTACATTGTCTGGAAGCAGTCTGCTCCTAACACTACTAACAATGTCACCGGCAGTGCTAAACAGGCATTTACTTGGGACACTTGTGGCATTAACCCTTTACGTAACATGAAAAGCAGACGACACGTGCAAAAAATATTCTTGAATAACTAATTTTTTTCAATTTTTGTCTCAAAAACATAGGTTATGACCCCTCGTTGGAACGAGCTCGACGAGCTCGTTCCAACGAGGGGTCATAACCTATGTTTTTGAGACAAAAAATGAAAATATATTGAAAATTAATTGGCGATTTTTGTGAATAGCGCTGGCCGGTTTTGGCCGTTACGTTGGGTAAAGGGTTAACACACATTAATTTCCTGACAGAAAGTGACAAGTTAGGAAGCGTGTTCTTGTGCAGCTTCCACCACATTAGAGGGTTAGTGTTTATATCTGCCCCTGGCAAAGCATTATACCTGACAATCTCGGTGACAGCTTTCAGTGCGTTATTAAGACTGGGTTCTTCTAATGACTTAGTTCCAAGAACTGGCAGAAGCAGACGCTCTAGTCCTTTCACTTTTGTCTCCGATGGTTCACTACAACCACGTGTGATCGAACTGGAACCACGAACTGTCAGACAAGCAGTTGAGAACTGTTCTCTCTGTTCATTCATTCTTTCCAAATAACTTATCAGCTCTTTTTCAATATTCGATCAAATTTCAATTTTGTGGTTAAATTCACGGAATCGTGGATCGAAATATGAACGTCTGTCCAGTTCCAGTTCTTCGTTGTTTTCGAACTACTTGTCGATTTTCATCATTATGCATTCATTTAAGTTTTTCACTGAAGGCAAGTCATTCGGTAACACATGTACCGTTTTCTTTAGCATACAAATAGAAGGTCAGACAACAGAAACAGTAACATACGATGAGCTGCTCATCTAGACGGTTACATCGTAGAATTGCCTTTAAAAGGGCACAAGTTGAGCAATGAGGTTCCATTCAGCTTCAGTTGGAAAATAAACTGGTTTGGGTGCATTCGGATGAAGCAACTTTTCATCAACTATTTTGGTCAAAAGATCTTTCAGCCCTAAAAGCCGAGCAATCATCATATAACAAGAATTCCACCTTATCTCTACATCTTGTATCAATCTGAGTTTTGGGGAATTATGCTCAGTCTGAACTTTCTCCAATCTGTCTTGCATCACTTTACTTCTCTGGAAATGTTCGACTAGTTTCCTGCAACGAGCAACAACCTTACTGATTCCACGGACTTTCAGACCATCTAGAACAGCTAAGTTTATGACATGTCCGAAACAAGGAAATCTCTTAACATCCAAAAACTTTTGACAACATTTTATGTTTGAGCTAGAATTGTCACAAGTAACAGCCACTAAGTTTTCTTTCGTCAGCTGCCAAATGTCGAGCATTTCATCGACTTCCTCTGCGATGAGCTGAGCTGTGTGCTCTCTTCGGAAAGGCAGCGCGCCTAAACGTTTACTTTCCAGTTCCCAACACGCTAAAAACTAAAGTGTTAAAAACTACACTTGAAGTGCTGTATTTAACACTTACCAAGTGCTGAACTAGCACTTTGTTCAAGTGTAGATATCCCAGAACTTGATAGGTGTTACAATAATACCACTTGACAAGTGTAATGTCGCGACACTTAAAAGGAAGCAACGCAGATGACGTGGATCAGGCTCGAACACTCGAGCCCGATCCGCGTCATCTGCGTTGTGTCCTTTTAATATGTACCCACCGAGCGCAAATCAAACTATGGAGCATTCTGGAAGAACCACCAATGCTAGACACATGGGAAGTGCCATCTATTCAAGCTTCAGATGTCTGACGATTGTAATGTCTAAGTGCTTAAAGCATTGCACTTTGAGTGTTAAAATTAAACCCTAAGGGTTAGAATGGGTTTAACACTTTGAAAGTGTCAGTTTTAACACTTTAGTTTTTAGTGTGAAGATTTCTTAATATCCACATAATGCACTGTTAACCCTTTACCCAACGTAACGGCCAAAACCGGCCAGCGCTATTCTCAAAAATCGCCAATTAATTTTCAAAATATTTTCATTTTTTGTCTCAAAAACATAGGTTATGACCCCTCGTTGGAACGAGCTCGTCGAGCTCGTTCCAACGAGGGGTCATAACCTATGTTTTTGAGACAAAAATTGAAAAAAATTAGTTATTCAAGAATATTTTTTGCACGTGTCGTCTGCTTTTCATGTTAGGTAAAGGGTTAAGCTGATGAATGACTTCATTGCCCGAGATGTCCATATATCAAATGTTATAGAGTAATAATCAATTTCAGTTTAAAATTTTGAGAGAATTTCGGCCTTTTTGTCTTCGTAAAGTTCATTTATTTCTATTTCAATAGTCTCCATCGAAGGCACGAGGAACTTTGGGTTCAAGGTGTAGGAATATTTGAGAAATCCTGGGTAATTCACGATAGAAACTGGTTGAACATCTGCACAAATCATTTCTGCGAGATTACGTTTGCATTGGATAGAGCGATTACTATCCTTCTTGTAATATGCCTGTGATCCAAATTCTGGTTCAGAGACAGCAATTCCTTGAACTGTACCTGAAGTAAATTGACTGAGTCGGAACTTCCCGTAGATCCTAATGTTGATGTATTTCAGGCTTTTTTTCTCACATAATCCAACATTAAGGGAGTTTTAGCTTTATTGGCATCCAACTTGTCGCAGATGTCCTTGTGGTGGCGCGATCTTCTCCGTTTTACAGGTCTACTAAGGCTACTATCCTCGCTAGTAGAAGCCGTCGGGCTTTTTCCCGACTCGTTCGACATCGCGTAGTCTCACAAGAATGCTAGCTTTATTGTGGGAATTGGTGTTTTAAATGGACCTGTTCCGAAATTTTTTCTCAATTTCTTTGAAGTTTTACCGAGCAACCAAGCAAAGCTTAGAGTACTTTGGAAACAATCACACACGTAGTCGTATTGACGAGGACAGTGATTCTCTGCCATTGCTAATTGCTTTGATGCTTTTGCGGAGCGAAGTTTTTGAAATTAACATCGAGGTCAAATGCGGTCACGATGAAGATTTTTGACAGTGTGACGGCAACAACGTCGTCAAACGCCGATGTGCACAGTGCACAATATTATGAAAGCCAGTTAACTTGACAAATAAAAACAATTCTGCCTTTCTGTTATCAAGGATTCAATTGATGAGGTGGACCGGACCGCAAAATGCCGGACCGGGGTTAGTGAACCGGTACAGGCCGTACCGGTCCAAAGCGATACGGTCCGCAACCCTAATCTGCGCATACCAGAACGTACAAATAATCATCATAAAATAGGTGACAATAGTCGCTTTCGGCAGAGTAAGTGTTAATGAAAACAAAAAACAGTAGTGGACTGCGTTGGACCGGTTCAGCGGAAAAAACGCACTGCTTACCCTGGTACTGGACCGTATCATAAAGCTATTTTTGGACCAGGCCACCAACGGCACCCCTGTACGGTCCGCATCACTAGTTCAATTCGATGTATGTTTGTTTAACCCTTTACCTAACGAGTCGACGGCATCGGCCCACGTAATATGCAAATTGAGCACTTGAAAAAATTAAATTTTTCGAAATATTTCAACAAAACCATATCATGTGACCCCCCCCCCCCCCCCTCATTGGAACGAGCTCATTGAGCTCGTTCCAATGACGGTCTACATGATATGGTTTTGTTGAATTTTTTTGAAGAATTTTAAAAAAATATATTTTAAATAATAAAATTTGACATAGTCAGCGTTGGGTAAAGGGTTTTAATGGGGTTTAGCGACACATCATATCCAATAAAATAAAAATTGTACTCTCAACACCAGTGTTAAATCCTGATAATACGACGAGCGCTTGTGCCCCATCCTACGTTTGCAGGGGAATAAAGGGGCCGATTGCATTTTCACACATGATGACACATTTTGTTATCACCTTGACTTTACCGACAGTAACAGCCAATTAACTTTCGGACAGATAATAGCGAAATCAACAGAAAAACGTCGCAATAAATTAGGCGACCGACAACAATTTGTCAATCTTCATCGTGTCGAACTGCACGTCTCCCAAACATAGTTTGTTTAATTTTCCGGTCGCCCAGTGACCCGAAGAATTTTCTAAAATCGATGTTTTCAGCTGTGTAAATCACGTGATATGTTACAAAACATACTGTACTTTAATCATGGCACTTGAGGAAATTAAGGAAAAATTCAAAGGCAAATGGCAGCTAGAAAAGAGCGAAAACTTCGACGCATTTTTATGTGAAGTCGGTATGTAAACGGCTTTTACAATTGTGTTATCGATTTGATAGAATACCGTCGCTTCGCTTCTGTTGTGTCTGGATATTTATTCATACCTCACGAACCTTTGGGGTCCCAGTGGGTGAATATTGACATGTGAAAAGTATGTTTCTTTCTTACTATTATTTCTGCAGCACTGTCATGATATGTGGTCAGGTCTCACTCAGTCAACATTTTTGTAAGAACAGATACTATCGGTGTTGGAAACTTCCGGAGTCTAGACACTTGCATTCCTTATTATTTCGTCAGCCCGTTAGATTAACCAATAAACGGTCATAACTCGGGACCGATGACTTGGGGATACACCGAAAATACCAACCCCCCCCCCCCCCCCCCCCAATGTATTAAGGTGATATAAAAGAAATTTAAAATAATTTACTATAAAATTTCCAAGTCTGAAATTCCATAAATTTCAAATAAATGTACACATCAAACTGAAGATTGTGGTGTATAGAACACGAAAACTTTATGTGTTCAACTCACATAGCTGAAAGCAGGCATCGATGGTTCTTGGAAGTCTTCTACTACTGTATTCGTACCAGAACGAATAAAACGATACTATTTCTCAAGAACAACTCGTAGTCAAATAAGCATCAGATATCCAAGAACAAAGATAGTCATTAAGAATGTTTCAAAATGCAACGAACGATGATGCGTTGGGGGAAATATCCACAACTGTTGGCATTCTTTTGGGAGAGATCTTTGTGTGCATGTAGGTCGAGGTCAGCGAAGACAAAACGCATTACAAATCAAACTACAATTATCAAACTCTATATACAAATGAAAAGGACCGTAAGAAGGTATGTCGAGTGGAATCATGGACTTGGCTAGAGGTGTCCGATTGGGGATAGGTGTAGGGTAGTGAATTTCTAACTAGGGGGGAGGGTCCGGGAGGGGATAACTTTGTTAAATTCCCATAGGAACCGGATTTTTGCGGGTGCAAAATGTCGGCACAATGCATCTAGATCCGATAAATGGTGTACGTAAATGCATATATAGTATACAATAGTATATATAGTGATAAATGTACACCCAGGGCTATGGGTATATATTATGGGTATGTGATGGAAAATTGAAGGGAAAGGTGAGTTTTCTTGAAAGTTAAGTGTGTGTGTGTGGGGGGGAGGGGGGGGTGATATGGTAGTAGTGGTATATATCCATGTTGGTATACTATTAGCTCCTGGGCCTTCATATTATCCTGTGTCTGCTATAGCTAGGTTAAGCAGTATTGTGTGGATTGGGGTCATGTATGGTCGCCCAGTGCGGTATTGCTAGATAGTCCTTGGTAGTTTAGATTGGCAGTATAGGATGAATGGTCTGTTGGCCTATTACCCCCTTAGTAATATTAACCTACCGAATCCTTTGTATTACCTTATGGCTGGCATAGGTAGTTCGTAATGCTAGGTCGGGCAGTATTATAATCGTTTGTTTAGAACTGGGGCATATGATGCATGTTTTTTACCGCTGTAGGTCCCCTGCTTAGTCCTCGGTATTATTAACCAACCGATTGCTTTGTATTTTTCTGTGGCTGGTATAGGTAGTACGTTATGGCAGGACAAGTGGTATTTTTTTCTATGACTGGCATAGGTAGTACGTTATGGCAGGACAGGGTGGTATTGTGGGATGGGGTTTGGGTAATGCCTGGTAGTATAAAACGGCAGTATAGTATGGACGATATATACCTCTGTGGGCCCCCGAAAAGCCATTGGTACCACTAATCGACCTAATGCTTTATGTGACGGGTCTAGGTCGTATGTAAGACCAGACGTTGTAGTGGGGGGGGGGGGGGTAGTGATGGTAGTCTAGTGTGGTGGTATATGTTGTACGCTTTGTACCCCCTACAGATTCCATGTTAGCCCTTAGTACTATTAATCCACCCAGTGCTTCATGTTATCCTATGACTGGTATATGTAGTATGCAATGCTAGGCATAGGGGTATTGTGGGTAGGGGTAATGTCTGGTACTTGAGAACGGTAGTATAGTATGGGCGGTATATACCCATGTAGGCCTCCTGTTAGTGCTTAGGGCTATTAACCAACCGATTGCTTTGTTTTATTATATGGCTGGTATAGGTAGTACGTTACGGTAAGTCTAATGATATTGTCGTGGTGGGTGTAATGCTTGGTAGTTTAGGACGGTAGTATAGCATAGGCTGTACATACCCCTGTATGTCTCTTGTTAGCCCTTGGTACTACTGATCCACCAGATACTCATATTATCAAGCGGTATTGTGTTGTGGGGTTAATGCCTGGTAGTACAGAACGGCAGCAGAGTATGGTTGGTATATTGCCATGTAGGTTCCATCTTAACCGTTGATAGTATTAGCCTACCGAATGCTTTGTGTCATCCTGTTACTGGTAAGGTGGTATGTAATACCAGTAGTTTCTACCCTATTCCGAGAACACTTGTTCTTTTTTCAGTTATCCAGATCATCCGATCAGAATACCCTTTTTGTCAAAATCCCTCTATGACGTCGTGTGCGCATCATGACGTCACGAAGTCAATAACAATGGCAACCGTTTCGCGGAGAAAAACCTTAAAGAAAACTCACATTCCCCTTCAATTTTCCATCACATACCCATAATATATACCCATTGCCCTGGGTGTACATATATCACTATATATACTATAGCATACTATATATGCAGTACGTACACCATTTACCGGATCTAGATGTATGGTGCCGACATTTTGCACTGGCAAAAATCCGTTTCCTATGGGAATTTAACACCAGCTGCACGGCAAAAATCTGGGTAATCAGGGACGATCGGGTACATGCTATACTACTCAGGTTGTTATTATTATTTGGTATTATTCTGGGAGTTGAATATGTGCTAAACAAATGCTCAAACTGAGAACTTTGAGCAATTCATACTTCTCTAACATTAAATCAGATCTTATGCAGGAAAGATCAATTTTCGGTGTTTCATCATTTTGTAACTGTGAATGATGGAATTAACTCAGGATAACGATTTTACATGTTACGATTTTCTAGAAGTGCATTTCGAGGATTTTTTTTTATTACGATAAGTAAACGTACTATAGAAATCTCGTACCAGTTGATACCATGCATACTTATGAAGCTCAATATTGTGTACACTGAAGTTGTAAATAGTAACAGTTGGAATGTTTGCCGATTTGAAACTGAGTTGGAATTTTGGGATGTAAAGGAGACATCAGCATCGTCAAAGAAGCTCTGAAATCCAGAAAGATGGAATTTCCAACTACACATGACTTGCCCTCCGAATTTCCAACTGTAGGAAATTTTGGCCAGGATTGGGGGGGGGGGAGGGGGCTGACACACCCCCACACACCCCTGTCACCACGTCCCTGACTGAACCTCCTTTGGGTGGTGACCAAATTTCCAATTTCACGGGAGTCCATTTGCTTCCCTCCGCACCGGTGGAAATATCTCATGATTTTGAATGATTTTCCAACAGAAGCCTCATATTTTCCAACTTTACACAAATAGGGTCACTGTTTGAGACCACATTATCCCCACATCTCCATCTCCAGTTACGTCCGTTTTGAGGAGAGGGATGTACGTCATCACTCGGGATTTGTACAGGGTACTAAATGTATGGAGGAGTATGTGTGCTCCACGTCCACCCCGCCCCCGTCGCCACGCCCCTGAGTGGAATAGTTGCTTGTGCGTTTGCAAATACTTGTGCCATATGCTGAAGGTCACAAATCTTGACTTAGCTATTACTTAGAAACTATTGGGTCTCCCATCATCACACTTTACACACTTCAAATGGAAAAGGAGTGGATGTATCACATACCATAACTGTGTTCGTTCCTTCACAGTCAAAGTCAATGTTGAAGCTCATACTGGAAATCTTTTTCGCGCCTAAAATCGGTCGATATTCGTGCCTCAGTCTAAACTCATAAACGAAACCAGCAACAGTTATCAAACTGCGAACACACTCTAAAAACAGTCAGTATGTTTGTAGCGTATAATACTTTCAAGTGTATATGTTCATAATCAATGTGATACATCGTTATGCATGTCGAAGGTCACATATCAGGTCTCAACCACAATTCTGAAACGAATGTGGCTACAATCATCAAACTTTTAAGGTCAGTTCCATTTAGTGTTTTAGGAGAGAGCAACACTGGCGAATCTAGAAGGGGTGAACAGGGTGGCTAGCCCCCCCACCCACCCCCACCCCAAGACCTCGACCTATCCATGCCTAACATTGCGTGCAATTTCGGCCCATAGTACCGCAATAAAAGTGACTCTCCCACCTCAGTGATTCTCTTTCTATCGCCCTGTCAGAATTGCAGCACTTGCCGCGTATGGCTTGTGTGGCCGTTTGAACCGTCACTTTCATTTATTGATCGTGTTGTTGAACGCAAACTCAAGTTTCGATGCATAGAATACCAAGAATTTCTAACGAAAGGAGCGGAAAATAACGTTTGAAATACACCCCAGAGGCGCACAAATCGTTTCAATTTTTCAAAATTTCCCCGGGAGAGCATACCCGCGGACCCCCTAGCAAAATCGCGCCTTCGGCGCTCGTCTATGGTAGCCATCTCCTTATACAAATCCTAGATCTGCCACTGAGCAATGTGTTACTTTAGGGATATTTCTTCTTTGGAGCAAATTATGGTCATGGCGACAGGTTCTGTATATGTATATAATCTGCATTCCAGTTGTACATACAGATCAGATAGAAAGCTTCTTAACACTTACCGGAAAGCTCTCTTACAAGAAAACACTCTCTACAAGAGAACACTCAAATAAATGATGAAAAGTCAATAATTTGGCGAATGCAAGTAAAATTGAGTATAAACGGTTAACCGATTAATCGATTAACCAATGATCAATGTCTTGATCAAAAAAGTAATTGATCGATTAACCATTACTTTTGAAGTATTTTCCGGGTTAACAAAGAAACAAAGTTGCTCCAAAACATGCAAACATTGTCACACTGACTCACATCAATTATATAAGACAGAGTAAAGCATGCAAGTTACGTGATGACATACTTGTTTACTTGCATGATCATTATACTGTATCAGTAGATGGAACTGGTCATTCTTACGTTAACCTTTACCCAATGCGGGTAGCAGACGACACTTGCAAAATAGATTCTTGAATTACTAAACTAAAAAACATAGCTTATGGTCCCTCATTGGAACGAGCCCAACCAGCTCGTTCCAGTGATGGATCAAAAGCTATGTTTTTGAGACAAAATTGAAAACATAATAAAATCTGAATGGAGATTTTTGTATGTAGAGCTGGCCGATTTTGTCCTTTACGTTGGGTAAAGGGTTAATTCTATAAATCATCAACGGCGCGGAAGCTACCTATAAGGGCAAGTGATTAATCGGTTAATCGAGGTTTATGCATGTGATTAATCGATCGAGAAAACCCTTTAAACGTTTCAGCTCTAAAATTTGGACATTCTATTACGATACAAACAGGGAGCGCGGTGGCTAAGTGGTAGACAGTTGGACTTCTATGCTAGAGGTCCCGAGTTCGATCCCCGTCCGGGACGACCCACGTTGTGTCCCTGGACAAGGCACTTTATCCCGGTTGCCAACATGGGGGCACGGTGACGCCGTGTACTAAGGCGTACTGCACGTCGATGGTGCACATGTCTTCAACCGCTGTAACCCTGCTTGAGCGGAGCTTGAGCAGAGTTAGAATGTTGAGGAGCTGATAATTGCTCGCCAATGCTCGGTGGTTATCTCCGGGTACTCCGGCTTCCTCCACCCGTAAAACTGTCATGGTCATGATTAGCCATTGTGCATACGTATGTGACCTTAAACACCAATAAATAAATAAATACGATACAAACAGAAAGAAGTCGAAATGATCATATAAACTTACACCGAATTTCAAGAAATGTACTACATAGTCATCGTGTCAGGCACCAAGCTCGTAGGCCACCAGTCTAATTTTATTCGGAATTTGACGTTGTTATGGGCTGTTTTCTCCGTGGGCACCTAGGGAAGTGAAGCAGTGCTTATTAACCATGGAAAACAAGCTGAGTGTTACTAGTAAAATAGGGTCCGGTAACCAATACCTGGGGTGGAAGTCCTCTAACATGGGCAACATGGGTATAAACGATTGACTGAACTTGACTTTATCTCCATGTTGTCGTCTTCATTAGCCATTGTGCAGAAATATGTGACCTTAAACACCAATAAATAAATAATGAGCTGTTTGTTTACACAGTTTAATTGGAATTTTCACACACACGTCAGATGGTGTAATTTGATGACCCTTTACTTACAGCGTTGGGGGCGCGGTGGCTCAGTTGGTAGAGGTGCAGGCTGCAAGCCCAGAGGTCCTCGGTTCGAATCCCACCTGCGGCAACCGCGTTGTGTCCTTGGGCAAGACACTTCACCCCCATTGCCCACGTGGGGGCACGGTGACGCTGTGTACTAAGGCGTACTGCACATCGGTGGTGCACCTGTCTTCAACCAATGCTAACCCTGCTTGTGTGGAGTTGGTATGTTGGGGAGCTGACAGTTGCTCGCCGTTGCTCGGTGGTTCTCTCCGGGTACTCTGGCTTCCTCCACCCGTAAAACTGTGACGGTCATGGTTAGCCATTGTACAGAAATATGTGACCTTTAAACACCAATAAATATAAATAACTTACAGCGTTCTACGGGTTTTCTTTCCTGTCCCAGTTACAAATATTCCAAGCAATAAATATTTAATTCCCCTTGAAAACGTCAGGGTATTAACATAATTTGTTGAACTATCTAGCGTAACGATAACACTGCAGTTGTGGTGAGTCTTCATTTCTGATTGTAATGCCATCAAAATGCCGCTCAAATCCTGCCTCGATTGAGTAACATTTCTACCTTTGATTCACAGAAAAGGAATCTTTATGCATTTTTTTCAGATTAAATCGTTCGGAATATATCAGTTGGGTGGAAAAGCGAACTGTGGGTTCGCTTTTCCAACCACCTGGAATATTCCAGACGGGTAAATCTAAACATAGGCGATGACGTATTTGAGAGCTAACCTAGTTCCATGCCACAACAGCATCCAATTTGTTACAGAATTAGACTGGTGGCCTGAGAGCTTGGTCAGGCACAAGTAAATTGGTGCCTGTCGAGCATGCAAATTGGGTCTGTGATTAACCATGACAGACTGGTTATCTGTACTCTTAGTTATGTTGCTGATCTTTTAACTCCCACTCTCAGTTTAATTTTATTTGGTAAGTTTTGAAAGTAAAATCGAGTTTTGAAGTTTTTCAGGATTATTTTAAGGCTGATGGAGCCAGGGGTACAGCTAGGATTTCCTATTGAGGGGAGGGGGCATTGTTTATTATTTTTTTTTTTTGGGGGGGGGGGGGGGGGGTGGGCAAGTCGTTATAAATCACAAGCATATCCGAAAGCATTAGGTATGAGGAGGGGGTTGATACGGCCCTCCCATTGGTGGGGGTTCGGGGTGGCTCCCCCGAACCCCCACCAATGGAAAAGGCCATACCCACCTCATCAGGCCTACGGTGTTCCCTTCCATTGATGGGGGTTCGGGGGTCTCCCGAGAAAATTTTGAAAATTATCCGCCCTGAGCGTGAATCAGGGGCCCTTTGGTGCTTTAGTTTTCCCATTTTGAGGGGGCCACTGTTTTTTGTAGGGGGCCATGCCCCCCTCCCCCCCCCCCCCCCCCCCCCAGCCACGCCACTGGGTGAAGCTAAGAGGTGGTCTTTGGTCTGAGAACATACTCTTGTTTTGGTAATTATATTGTCATTATTTTTTTCAGGAGTGAATTTTTTCTTACGACAAATGGCCAAACTGGCCACGCCAACACAGGAACTGGTAGTCGAAGGCGATGTAATAAGGATGACTAATCAGAGTTCTGTTAGGACAGCTGTAACGGAAGTAAAACTCGATGAAGAAGTAAAAGTAGCTCATCATGGAGCGGATATGAAGGTGGGAGCATTATTTCAAGAGTGTCAGTGGCTCGGGAAGAGGGGGGACATCTGACCACGTGCCCTTACCTCAACGATTTCCAGAAGTAGTTGAAGAGAGGGGGGGGGGGGGGGAGAGGGGGAGAGAGATCGGATGCAGTCACCTGAAATCGGTATTTCTCGTTTGGGTTTCCGTCATTGCAATATTTCTGGCGATCAACGAAAAGGTGGTTTCCGGACACTTTACTCTTAAAATGCGACGGAAGAGTCCATCGTTTGATTTGTCACTTTTACGGAATATAAAGGTGACTAAAGTGCATACTTTTGGCTCTATAATTAATAAATATCGGCCCGGTGGGAAAATTTGTTAACCCTTTCCGACTACGGTTATCGTTAAGTCTTAACGTCACGAAGAATCAGGTTTAGGCGACGTCAAACGCAGTCGTTAGCCCTTTGAACCCTGGTCGCATCTTCCATATCAGTTCAATGACACCAGCAGGAAAAGTCCATAATCATTATTTGGGGGTAGACCAATTAATATTTGCAACGTGCAGCCTTATGGCTGCACGTTGCAAATATTAATTGGTCTACCACACACATGTACTTAGCATCCATCCTATTTAATGAAATTTTGAAGGTCAAGTTCCTGGACGAAAAAGCGGCCGCTCGAGTTCAAAGGCGGAGTACGTAATATTACGTACTGTAGACGCAACGCACGGTAATTTTCGTACGTAATATTACGTACCGTAGTCGCAAAGGGTTAAAAACTTAGCCAAAAACTGCAGTTTTCTCAAAATTTTGGTTGTTAGTTCCAAGCGTAATTTTGTGTGGTACCTATTCCTGTAGTTCCAATCAAGGCACATGGGCCACCGCCGATATACATATCAGTGTGTCGGCACCCTTCTGTGACGTCCCCCGGTTCAAATACACAAACCTCCTGAAATATTCTTCTCAATGATCATCATTTGATTCTGTCTGCGCAAGAACACGTCATTTCTAAGTCAGCACGTACAAACACTGACTTCATATGTTCTGACTATCAATTGATGTGTTCTACTATATCCCATTACCAATACAACTCCTATAACATACACCCACTTACCATTTCAAAACATGGAAAACTGATTAGAACGTTATTTATCCAGTTAGTAGAGATATCATTTTTTTTCGAACAGAACATTGCCTTATTATGTTTTTTTAGGTTCAGTAAAAGGATTTTAAAGATTTTTAGCTTAACGTGACAAAGTCAAGATAAGCTATTGCCATCACGCGGAAGTCTGTTAGTCTTTGAGTCTGTTAGTCTGTGAGTCTGTGAGTCTGTTCACATTTTCCTTTAGCACAGGCTACACCCCGTAGTTCTTATCCGATCGTCACGAAATTCCATATGCAGTTTTGGGGTCATGTCTAGATGAGAACGTTCCCTTTTGGTTGCAATCGGTCAACCGTGATGGCTGCCCGAGCCCAAAACCCGAAAACCTTTAGCACAGTTTATAGGTCGTATTTATGAGGGGATTTCATTGTAACTTGATTGGATGCCTCTGTATAATATCTAGATGAGAACGTCCCCTTTTGGTCATGATCTGTCAACCGTGACGGCTGCCCAAGGCCAAAACTTAAAAACTTTTAGCACAGTCTGCAGGTCATATTTAATAGGGAGGGATTTCATTGTAACTTGGTAGGATGACTCCGTATGATGTCTAGATGGGAACTGCCCCATTTGGTCGCGAACTGTCAACCGTGACGACTGCCCGAGCCCAAAACCCGAAAACCTTTAGCACAGTCTACAGGTCGTATTTATGGAGGGATTTCATTGTAACGTGGTAGGATGACTCCGAATAATGTGTAGATGAGGACGTCCCCTTTTGGCCGTGATCACTTAGCCATGACGGCTGCCCAAGCCCAAAACCCGAAAACCTTTAGTATAGTCTACAGGTCGTATTTATGGAGGGATTTCATTGTAACTTGGTAGGTTGACTCCATATAATGTCCAGATGATAACGTCCCCTTTTGTACGTGATTGGTCAACTGTGACGGCTACAGGGGCCCGAAGCCCGAAAACCTTTAGCACAGTCTACAGGTCATATTTATGGAGGGATTTCATTGGAACTTGGTAGGATGACTTCAGATAATGCCCAGATGAGAACGTCCCCTTTTGGTTGCGATCATTCTACCATGACGGCTGCCCGAGCCCAACACCCCCAAAACTTTAGCACAGACTACAGGCCGTATTTATGGAGGGATTTTATTGTAACTTGGTAGGATGACTCAGTATAATGTGTAGATGAGGACGTCCCCTTTTGGTTGCGATCAGCCAACCGTGATGGCTACACAGACCCGAAGCCCGAAAACTAGCACAGTCTAAAGGCCATATTTATGAAAGGATTCCATTGTAACTCGGTAGGATGACTCAATATAAGGTCTAGATGAGAACGTCCCCTTTTGGTCGTGATTGGTCAGCTGTGACGGCTACAGGGGCCCGAAGCCCGAAAGCGTTTAGCACAGTCTACATGTCATATTTATGAAGGGATTTCATTTTAACTTGGTAGGATGACTTCAGATAATGCCCAGATGAGAATGGCCCCTTTTGATCGCGATCCTTCAACCATGATGGCTGCCCGAGCCCAAACCCCGAAAAACTTTAGCACATACTTCAGGTCATATTTATGAAGGGATTTCATTGTAATTTGGTGGGATGACTCAGTATAATGTCGAGATGAGGACGTCCCCTTTTGGTTGCGATCGGCCAACCATGATTGCTACACAGGCCCGAAGCCCGAAAACCTTTATCACAGTCTACTGGCCGAATGTATGAAGGGATTTCATTGTAACTTGATATGATGACTCGTTTTGGAATAATTTCTCTGTAACTTGGTAACTTTCGATGACATACATTAACTGTAAGGGCCACATACATTAACGGTGAGGGCCACATTAACCCACCCCTCAATTCTTTAGTACAGTGTACAACTCATATTATTTTTATTGAAAACATAGCATACAGGGAACAGAAATTACCATATACCCAATTATAACAATTCTTGTCGTATTTCATAATCCTTTCATAAACATTGACCATTATCCTTTTCATCAAACACAACACACAGATAAGTTAAGCTACAGTGTCATCGACACTTTCATGTTAGTGTGGAGATCGAAGTATAAGGGCCATTTACCAACCAGCCATATTGCCCCGGATCTCTTAGTCTCCTGGTAAATCAGTCGCTTCCTGTGCTAGAGGTCGACAGTTCGAGTCTCGGCTCCAGCACTTCTTTCTTGATCTGTTACACTGGTGCCGTTGACCAGCCCTCAGCAGTTGGTGCATTTGTGGGTGTTGTGTTGAAGCGCAGTGACTATTTCGACATCTCTGAAGTGGAATCTAGGGTGAGATTCGCCGGATATAATCGCAAACGAACATGAGAGTAGTGTAGAGGTCGAGGATTAGAGGCCTTTTACCAACCAGCCTGGTTGGTGGGAATCCTTTAGTCTAGTGGCCACATCGGTCGCTTTATGCGCTAGAGGTCGAAGGGATTTGCAAGATTTTTATAATTGTAGTGGTCGAGGTATAAGGGCCATTTACCAACCAGCCAGATTGCTCCGGATCTCTTATTCTCCTGGTAAATCAGTCACCTCTGTGCTAGGGGTCGACAGTTCGAGCCTCAGCTCCCGCATTTCTCTCTTCTCTCTTGATCTGTTACATACGCAACAGCCGTTCAATGGTCTAAATGGCATGTATGTTTTGTTTGGTGGCGTTTAACCCTTTACCCAACGTAACGGCCAAAACCGGCCAGCGCTCTTCTCAAAAATCGCCAATTAATTTTCATTATTTTTTCATTTTTTGTCTCAAAAACATAGGTTATGACCCCTCGTTGGAACGAGCTCGTCGAGCTCGTTCCAACGAGGGGTCATAACCTATGTTTTTGAGACAAAAAATGAAAAAAATTAGTTATTCAAGAATTATTTTTGCAGGTGTCGTCTGCTTTTCACGTTAGGTAAAGGGTTAACGACCCCTTCAACAGCTAAGGTCACATCGTATCGGACTGTTTTCCCATGTAGAAAGCCGAAGTACCTGGAGAAAACCCCTGTGCAGCGGCGAGAAACTTACCAACTCTCACAAGAAGAGTTTGCAGGGGTTGGAGACAAGTGAACCACCGACGTGCAGTACACCTTAGTACATCATGTGAGCAATCGTGATTAAGTGCTGATCAGCGCTGTTCACGATCGAACCGTCGACCATTCACTTTTAAAGTCCGATGCTCTAACCATTGAGCCTCTGATCTCCCATCTAAATGACACGTTCCAGTCATGAGCCGCGGAGCGGACGAAATGGTAATAAAAAGCATCTTCTATTCGATTTTATTGTGCGGTTGTAAACAAATATAGATAAAAACCTTCGTATTTTACTCCAATTTCACGAACAACACCATCCAACCTTTCCATTTACTTCAAATTTGAACTATTTGGTCCATTGCTCAATACATGGAGTCGTTTGACAGATAAGACAATGAGTGGTGTAGGACTAGATCAAAGGCACCTCTGGGTTTTGCAGCCAAATCGTAGCTTAAAAGGGGGTGAATGCAGCTAGTGTGGCGAATGTGACAGGTGCGTCGGGTAAAACTTGCAGGTGAAAACTTGCGATCGTCCGCCAACACTATGATAAATATTTGATTCAGTGACAGGGCCGCCGAGAACGAGAACGGGCCTTGGGGGTGTGGGGCAATGTATAGAACGGGCACAGCGAGCGCCGAAGGCGCGAAGCGATAAGCGAGGGGTGGGGGAGTCTGGTGGTTATCCCCCAGAAAATTTGTTTAAATTAGTGCTAGTATTATTATTTACTGATGTTTAAGGTCACATATTTATGCACAATGGCTAATTGTGACCGTGACAGTTTTACGGATGGAAGGAGCCGGAGTACTCGGAGAGAACCAGCGAGCATCGACGAGCAACTGTCAGCTCCTCAACATTCTAACTCTGTTCAAGCTCCGCTCAAGCAGTGTTACAGCGGTTGAAGACATGTGCACCATCGACGTGCTGTACACCTTAGTACACGGCGTCATCGTGCCCCCATGTAGGCAACCGGGATAAAGTGCCTTGCCCAAGGATAGAACGCGGGTAGTCCCGGACGGGGAAATTAGTGCTAGGAGAAGCATTCCCCTACGTTTTCTTGACGATATCTACTCAATTACTTCTTCACATCCAAAGTTAATCGTGACCACCACGATGCAGGAAAGACCGCGAAAAACCAACAAACTGGAAAAAGTGTTGTTTTTTCCATATTTATATTTGAATGGAACCTGGTCAGTAATTCACCTATGTACTCTTGCCACCTCTCCACGCGTCGGAGGCCCGTACCAAAAGCCTTTCCACGACTTTCAGCTCAGACGTATCGGTAGGTCAACCGACACATTTAAAAGCACCAAAAATCCGAGGGCAGTTGCCCCCTTACCAGCCCTCTCGGCGCTAGTGTGTAGTGATGTGTGAAGGCTGAACGCAAAGGAGATAAGTTAGGCAGGTTCTTGGCTTGTGATTATTTTCTTCCCATTCTCGCGAAACTAGACAATAAGTAGACCCACATTCAACTGAACTTTATTGAATTTGAGTTTTGCATCTTTGTTTTGTGAGTTCCAATTTCAGTATGATCAAGCTGATGATCCTGCTAGCCCATTGCAAATGTTCTTAGCAGAGCACTCGATTAGAGCTTTCGAGGTGCAGGGTTGTGGAAGGAGGCGCTTGAAATGGGAGGGGGGTAGCAGTATTTAACTGAACCCAGGGACGTGGCTATAGGCTTCCGATTGGGGGAAGTGTAGGGTAGTGAATGTCCAACTAGGGGAGGGACCGGGAGGGGGCTTCCCCATCCCGGTCCCTCCCCCTAGTTGGAAATTCACTACCGAGAAAAATTTAGAAAATGAAGCCATGAAAGGGGGCATAAAATTGATTCTAGTAAAATTGATTCTAGTAATTGATTCCAGTTACTAGAATCAATTTTATGCCCCCTTTCATGGCTTCATTTTCTAAATTTATGATAGAATTATCAGGTTATTATTATTTGGTATTATTCTGGGAATTAAATATGTGCAAAACAAATGCTCAAGCTGAGAGCAATTCACACTGTCCTAACATTAAATCAAATCATATGCAGGAATGATCAATTTTTGATGTTTCACCATTTTGTAACTGTGGATGGTGGAATTAATTCAGGATAAAGATTTTACATGATGTGATTTTCTTGAAGTGCATTTAGAGGATTTTTTTTATTACGATAAGTAAACGTACTGTAGAAATCTCGGGCCGTTTGACATCACGCATACTTATGAAGCTCGACATTACGTACACTGTAGTTGTAAATAGTAGCAGTTGGAATTTTTGCCGATTTGAAACCGAGTTGGAATTTTGAGAAAATCCAGATAGATTAAATTTCCAACTGCTCATGACTTGCCCTCCGAATATCCAACTGTAGGAAATTTTGGCCAGGATTGTGGGGGGGGGGGGGGGGGGGGGGGCTGTCACACCTCCACACACCCCTGTCGCCACGTCCCTGACTGAACCTCCTTTGGGTGGTGACCAAATTTCCAATTTCACGGGAGTCCATTTGCTTCCCTCCGCACTGGTGGAAATATCTCATGATTTTGAATGATTTTCCAACAGAAGCCTCATATTTTCCAACTTTAGACAAATAGGGTCACTGTTTGAGACCACGTTATCCCCACATCTCCATCTCCAGTTACGCCCGTTTTGAGGAGAGGGATGTACGTCATCACTCGGGATTTGTACAGGGTACTAAATGCATGGAGGAGTATGTGTGCTTTGTTTTTTTTTTCTACCAGCTCGGGGTAAGTTTTCGACAGCGTTATTATATACACCTGAAACTTAATTGAGCCCCCCCCCCCCCCCCCCTGTTTTTTCGCAGTAGTGTTAATAGAAACTGCCATTAGTTTCAGGCTATCTTTAAGATGGCCAAAAGTGATTGTTTGCAAAAAGAATGGTCTATTGACAAATGAAAGACAACGCAATGATGAAAATAGGCAGTATTTTAATGGCGTTAATTACACATATCTGTTACTAATGTTTTAGTGGAAAATGTTCTCTCGACATGGATGGTGCTGGAATGGTCCATGATGAAACAATGCCTGTAATTACTGACAAAAAATGTAACTTGTGATCTTCTGAACACAATAGCAATGTCTGACGTCAAAAGCGAGTTTATCCACCACGTGCCCGGATGACAGCCTGAAACCCCCTCCTAACGCTACCAGAGGCAACTGCTGATACGGTCCAAAGGCAACTGCTGCCACTCTTCGTGCAATGCAGTTTCCAAATCGGCCAAATTCTGTACATGCTGATCCCTTGCTTGCAAACGACGTCCAAGAAAGTCCCAGATGTGTTATAATGGATTCAAATCGGGGCTCATTGCAGACTAAGGTAGTGTTGTAATAGCGTTGTTCTGAAGGAATGCTCTCACAGCATGGGGACGATGTGACCTTGCATTGCCGTCCATGAGTACATAGCGAGTGGCCAACGGGTGGTTGTCGAAATGAGGCACGACAACCGGATTTAGAATGTCCCGGATGTACTGATGACCATTGGGATTCCCACGTACAGTCACCATATCAAGTTTACAATCACGAGAGAGGCATCCCCAGATCATTACTGGTCCTCCACCATAAGGAACAGTAGGTCTGTTGTTCCTGGGTACGTAAACAGTACTTCTATGTCTCCACACTCTCATGCGACCATCTGTGACGTGAAGCAGGAACCTACACTCGTCTGACCAATGGACTCTCCTCCACGTCCTGAGATTCCAATGTTGTACCATACACCACTCAAAACGTCATCTTTAATGCTGATCGGACAGAGCTGGACGCCTGGTGACTCTTCTGTACCTCATACTAAGTGCCTGGAGACGATTTCGGACAGTTCTGTTGCACAACCGTCTGTTGGGGAGCCAAAGGCGTTTCAAAACCCCGCTTGAAGCAAAGGGTTCACGTCTAAAGAGGCGTGTCAGACTCCGATCTTCCCGAGGAAAGGTCTTTCGGAGTTGTTCAGCTCTGTTGGACCTTAACATCGTTGGTTTGTTGATTTTTTCGGACAATTCTGCTGATGACAGAATGACTATACCCAAGTTACCTTCCAATAGCTTTGAGTGACATGCCTGTTGCATGCATGCCGACGATTTGCCATCTTAGTGCCTCCTCCTTATCATGTTAACATTTACTGATAAAAGAAGTGACAAATTTTCTTGTTTTATACCCAGATATTGTTTTATACCCAGATATTGCATGTGGATGATAGTGATTTTTGTGACATTCGTGGGTAGCATGCTTCACGTGGACAAGGGGGTGTGTTTGGGGTATGCTCTCAACCAGAAACGTCATGTTTCACGAGATGAAATGTACTGCAAGACAAAACAATCAATAAAACTTAATAATCAGTAAGAGCAACTTCACTGTAATGAAACATTTCAGGGGGTGCTTAACCCTTTGAACTCTGGTAGTATCTTCCATGTCAGTTCAATGTTAGCAACTGGAAGAGTCCATATTCATTATTTGAGGGTAGAGCAATTAAAATGTTGAACGTGGGCTGCACGTTGAAAATATTAATTGGTCTACCCAACACTTTAACTTAGAGGCCATCCTGCTTGAGGAAAGTATTACTTGTAATGTTCCCTGACGAGTGTCCGCATTCCTAGTAACCAGGCACGTTGCGACAGGTGTGTGTCGAGGGGTCCCTGCCCCCCCCCCCCCCCCCCCCCATAACCGTCATTATTTTCAGTAGTTAGAAATTCGAAGGTATAAATTCCAATAAATGGAAATTCAAATAAATCAAGTTTTCAATCAAATAATCCAACATTTCCAATCAGCTGGCACAATTTTCCGAAATTTTGTTTATTGTGCACAACAATAATTGTTTTCGGAGTCAACTTCAGTAACAAAATAATGTGCAACTTGACATAGAGAGTAATCGCTTTACTGGACTGGTAACGCGAAATAATTCATGAGAGGTGAGGGACGTTGTACAAATACGAGTGCGCGAATGGGCACGAGTGTTTTACAATATAGTCCTTCGCCTCGAATGAATTATTTCACGTAACCAGTCCAGTCAAGCGATTACTCTGTTTATTACTTTTCATTATTAATGATAATTATATTATTTAACCCTTTACCTTGATTGCATAATTCACTTGTGAAGATATCGTTTATAATCAAACCCGGAAATCCCAGTAAATCAGACTTTGTAAGTAATAGAAAAATATAATTAATTCTGGAAGGATATGCGTGGCTTATGCCTGGGCGACCTTTATGTTTATGGCTTAGACGTCTCTGTTATCCACAAAGTTTCGATACTAACTTCCAGTTTTGTTTAGGTGAAGACACGCTATGAAGATGGCAAACTGATTTTAGAACAGACACCTGTAGGGGATAGTGCATTGAAGCCACAAACGATATATAGAGAAGTCAATGGTGATGAACTTTTAATGGTGAGTTGTGTAACACCACAAATCAGCTGTTCAGAAACTTGACTTCAAGCTCCATCTGCACGCGGAGTGTGAATGAATGTATGTGTGTTTGGTGTGTGTGTGTGTGTGGGGGGGGGGGGGGGGGGGGGTTCTAATTAATTTACTATAGCATTGAAACAGTTGACAGTCCATAAAGTGCCTTGGAAGCAATATCTTCATTTGATTCACAGATCAGTCTCATCCGGTTATTTTTTAAAGAGTTATTGCCCTTCTTCATGTTTTATGTGTGCTGGATCTTGTTTGTGAAGAATCAAATGGGAGTTAGGGGATATATGGACTTGTTTAAAGATTTCCAGAAGCACATTTCACCATTGGTTTCAATTTTTGCAACGTCTTTTATCTTTCTGGTTTCAATATCGTATCTTTTAAGTCAGAACTTTGTTTGCAAGAGATTTTATCTCCGAATTCTGTTCGTTTTTTTTTTTTTTGGGGGGGGGGGGGTGGGTGGGTGTGGTTGGGTGTTCTTATGGATGTACCCCGTTAGAAGGTCTTCTGCAGACCAAAAGCTTGGTAAAAATTGTTTGATATATTATCCATCTTCTTTGTTTATTTAGCTTCTCTTTTTTTTGTTTTGTTTATTTGCGTAAAATTTGTGCATTTCAGGGGCGGCGGAACCGGGAGGGGGGGGGGGGGGGCCTCCACTTTTTTGCCGGGCCATGTTTTTGTATGCATATATTTTAACACAACCAATGACTATTGAAACAAGCGGCGGATCCGGCGGCGTTTTTTCTCGAGCAGAAATTATGCAATTTAGATGAACTTTGATTTATTCAGTGCTACTTATACACAGTAAGTACACGTGTCAATACGGCTCGGGCTAGAGGCTGTATTTATGAACCGATTTTCATACAACTTCTTGGGTACCTTTGTTATCACCTTGGGACGAGAACGAGAGTTTCTGGGTGCGGTCCAAAGTTCAAGATGGCTGCCAGTGACCATTTTGTACCTAAATTAGGTCTAATCGGTTTTGTGTACACAACTTCTATACGGCTCAGACTAGAGGCCATATTTATGAACCAATCTTTACGAAACTTCTTGGGTATCTTTGTTATCACCGTGGGATGAGAGCGAGTGTTTTTGGGTGTGGTCCGAAATTCAAGATGGCCACCAGCAGCCATTTTGTACCAAAATTAGTGCAATCTGTTTTTTGTACAGAACTTCTGTATGAAAGTTCTGATTTGAATAAATTTTTGTAGTAATGTTTAGTAACATGGAATACATCACATATAATACGGTTTTTTTTTCTCGTGCAGAAATTATGTAAATTAGATGAACTTTGATTTGTTCAGTGCTACTTATACACAGTAAGTGCACATGTCAATACGGCTCGGGCTAGAGTCTGTATTTATGAACTGATCTTCACGGAACTTCTTGGGGTACCTTTGTTATCACCTTGTGACAGGAACGAGTGCTTTGGGGTGCCTTTGTTATCACTGTGCTATGAGAACAAATATTTTTGGGTTCAGTCAGACCCACTCTGGGACTCAAAGATTTCTTTTCTAGTTTAGCATCTAACTGTCACCCCACCTTTACAATACTTTACCTATATATTTGTTACAGGCTACGGTCAGCATTTATGTACAGACCGTTACACAACTTTACATGTACCTTCGTTATCAGGTCATTACCTAGATGCTTGTCATTGCTGCGTCACATACTATACATGTACATGTCTTAAACAAGTTGAGTTACAGTGTCATTGACACTTTCATTTGAAGTAAGTGGCAGCATACGCTAAAATATGTACAGTCTGTTAAAAAATCGGTTAACTGAAGTGGAGCGTAATTTTACAGACATACAAGTACCAAATCCACCCCCAGACAAGATCATCCACAGACAGTATAATTGCTGTAAACGTCTGGTAAAGCATACGGGTGAGGTCTATTTATCAGCTTTGGTCGTTACCACCAAAGCTGATAAATAGACCTCACCTGTATGCTTTACCGACGTTTTTTAACGGCTCTCAAAGTGTGAAATCTTTCAAATACATCTCCTGAAAAATCTCAAATTATCCACTCAGATGCATGGAAAAGGGTTTTTTGGGACCCTGGAATTTAAATTTTTCATATCGACGACCATCCATCGCCCGATCCAGCACCCCCCCCCCCCCCCACCCTCACTTTGAAAATCGTTCCGCCGCCCTGCATTTGTTATCAAGTTACACGGAAAACTTACTATCGAATCATTTTCAGATCTATTTTCGTATCTAGGTTGTTGATGATGTCACGCATGGCTTCGAACATTAGCCTCACTGAGTAATTTTGGTACAAAGGTATCGCCCATTGTTTTGTTTTTTAGCTCAACTTGACAAAGTCAAGCTGAGCTATTGCCATCACTTCTCGTCCGTCGGCGTACGGACGCACACCCCACAGGTCGCATTTATCATCAGATTGCTTTGAAACCTAGCAAGTTTGTTTGGGGTGACCTCTAGATGGGAGCTATCGATTTTCTTCCATTTCCGTCAAAAAATGTTGCCGCGGCCAACGTTCTTAGAACTTAGTTTAGTCATACCTCAATATTTCCCTTTGGCACATCCTACAGGGCACATTTATGATCGGATTGCTTTGAAACCTGGCGTGCTTGTTTGGGGTGACCTCTAAATGGGAACTATCGAATTTCTTCCATTTCCGTCGAAAAATGTTCCCCGGCCAACGTTCTTAGAACTTAGTTTAGTCAGACCTCAATGTTTCCGTTTGCACACCCTACAGGGCACATTTGTGATCGGATTGCTTTGAAGCCTGGCATGCTTGTTAGGGGTGACCTCTAGATGGGAGCTGTCGATTTTCTTCCATTTCCGTCAAAAATTGTTGCCGCGGCCAACGTTCTTAGAACTTAATTTAGTCAGACCTCAATATTTCCGTTTGGCACATCCTACAGGGCATTTATGATCGGATTGCTTTGAAACCTGGCATGCTTGTTTAGGGTAACCTCTAGATGGGAGCTATCGATTTTCTTCCATTTCCGTCCGTCAAAACATGTTGCCGCTGGCAACGATCTTTGAGGTTAGTTTTAGTCAGGCATCAATATATTCCTTTGGCGTGCCCTACAGGACACATTCATTTATGGTCAGATCGGTTTGAAACTTTGTATGCTTGTTTAGGGTTACCTCTAGATGGGAGATGTCGATTTTCTTCGATTTCCGTCAAAAAATGTTGCCACTGACAATGACCTTCGATCATGTCATGAACTTAGTAAAAACTTAATGCAGTTGAGCATCAATATTTACCTTTGACACACCCTGCAGGGCACATTTATAAATGGATCGCTTGCAAATTTGGTGTGCTTGTGTGGGGTGACATCCATATGGGAGCTGCCGATTTTCTTCCCTTTCTGTCAACAAATGTTGCCGCCTACCTTTAAACTTAGTTTAGTCAGACCTCAATATTTCCCTTTAACATACTCTTCAGGGCACATTTATGATTGGATCACTTTGAAGCTTGGTATGTGTGTTCGGGTTGACCTCTAGATGTGAGCTATTGCTTTTTTTTCATTTCCATAAAAATTATTGTCGTTATCACCAGCCTTTGAACTGACTGCATTTGTGCATCAACTTATCCCTTTTGCACTCTCTGCAGGGTATATTTATGGATTTCCATAAAAAAGCAATGACCTTCTACTTGGTGCATATGTGCATTAACATCTTCCTTTGCCATGCCTCCGAGGGCACATTCATTATCAGGTTGTTTTGAAACTTTGTATGCTTATGCAGGGTGACAAAGATAGGAGCTATTGATTTTCTTTTCATTTCCATCCAAAACTGTTGCTATTAGTAACAATCTTTGAATTTATTGCATTTGTGCATCAACATTCTTCTTTGACATGGCCTACAGGTTACATTTATCACAGGATTGTTTTTGAACTTGGTGTGCTCATTAGGCAAGACTTAAGATAAGAGCTATTGGTTAGCATTCATTTCTGTGAAAAAATTGCCATTTACAATAACCTCTGAACATTCTGCATTTGTGTATCAACATTCTTCCTTTAGCCAGTCTTACAGTTTACGTTTAAAAATGCATGGATTACTCTGGCGTTGTGCACACATAATGCTGTTATGTTGAAATTTCATGAAATAACATTGGTACCAATGATCTTCAATGTTGCCATTTCATTTAAAACTTACCAAGTTCAAGTTTGTCACGTTGAGCTACAGTGTCATTGACACTTTCATTTATATTTTTTAATTATATAGGCTGTATTTATTTATCATCAAGTTACAAAAGAAAACGTTCATCGAATAATTTTCAGATTATAGATATATCATTTTGAGGACAACATATAGTTCCTTACTGTATCTTGAATATAATTTTTGCATTGCCTAAAATCTTGACAAATATTTTTATAACACGCCTGTTCTTTGAAATCCCCGTCTTCAGCAACACTAAACCATGCGGAAAATGAAAATCTGTTCCACACATGTGTGCGGAACGGAAATCGTTGACGGACTATTTTTGAACAGAAGCGAAATTTCACTGGAATTTTCTACAAATCGTGCAACGCAATTACAATTTGAATCGCAAGGGATAGCTGAAAATCGTCCCCTGAGTTCCAATGTGTTCTGTGAGCCAGAAGGGACGAAATAGTAACACGGGTTCCCCTGCGGCCTCTCGTTTTATCCTTCCGCGTTGGTTGGCACTCGTGCCATATCGATTAACCCATTCACCTGCATGTGTCGTTCTGTGTATTGGTGGCGGGGTGGGTGTTGGGTTGTCTGTCCCGTGATCTCTGATTCTTTTGTCCCGCACTGATTCGCAATTGCTTGATAACTGTCTCCGAAGCCAAGAAAGCAGGTGCGGGGACGCTGGGGAAGGGGAAACGCAACGTTCCCCCCACGAAAACGTTTGTAGGGTTTTAGTCCATGTACACTGTTGAAAGAGAAAAATGATCCCTAAAACTATAATTTAATAAGTTTCGCCTTTTTTGACATCCTGGAAATACCTTACCATTCTTAGTATTGCTACTTTTGTGAAGAAATTGATAATGGTCTCATCCCAAAAGCCAGAAAAGGTCTACCTACGCCACAATCGAATTGAACTTCACAAAACTAAACTTGTTTTTAACCCTCTGCACACTGATGTCAATATGGCAAAGTTTTCAGCAGCAAATATTTCCCATAATGCAGTTTGATATTTAACCAAGTATAACTTCTTTGACAGGGCTCAGTGAGCTCTGTCAAACAAGATATAATTGGTTAAATTCATAGTTATACAAGAGAAAAACACAGTGACTGGAGAAAATTCTGTTGCACTACCAGAGTGCTAGGGGTTAAAGAATGTGTAGGCTGAATTATCTCAACAAGTATCCACATTTCCTTCATAGTATGTGTGCTACCCATGCCACTTGGCAATATTTATTCTGAATTACCCTTACACTATTTGTAGGCCCAAATTTAAAAAAAAGTCCCTAATTGATAAAGCCTGGAATAATTATTCCCATCCTAACTCCAAATTTGACAACCCAACGTGTCCCGACTGTATCATCCGCCAGCCATATCCTCTGGTATCTCATCCCCCTTTTCCCACCACTTAATCCTCAAATACATTCTAGCCCTCTTGAATTAAAAATAAAAGATCAGACAACCCCGTTTTGGGGAAAGCATTTCGATACACTGATGTCGAAGAGACTTGATATCTTTCTTTTTACGGGAATGGCAGGAAGACAGCCTTATGGGCTAAGCCATTTCCATGCTGTATACTAGCTTATGTTCTTGTTTATTGTAATGTTATATTGTAATCAGTTTACTAGTGCACTGCAAAATAAAGATCTCTTTACTCTGTATACACCCGGGTGAGGGTTGTTTCCACCCAAAGGATAACTCTCATCATATTATTTCAGGAAACATAAGAAGCAGGACCAAAGTTTCAGTCGATGGGTCCCTGGGATCAACCAGGAGTTCGTTTGCTGAAATATTGCTTTGCAACTTAAACTTTTTAACTGTGATTATCCATATAGAAACTCCTCTCTGTTCGGGAAGGTGTCTACAATTTCAGATGATGGTGGTGGTGGGGAGGGGAGAGGTATTAGGCTGATGGTGAAACATAGAAACGGTCAAAGTATAACTACTAAAGTTGATCGATGGACGCATAAACAGCAGACTGTCACCATTTATTGGGAAACAGTTGTTCTCTTTGTGGTACTTACTGGGGCCTTGCAAAGTTTCGAGATTCGATTCGATTTCGAATCTTTAGTAGATATTCGATTCGTTTCGAAATTTGTTGCCCGATTCATTTCCTCTCGAATCTTTTCAATGGGAATATAGTTTGGTATCACTCATCTTCGTCGTCTGACAAAACGTATAACTCAGATGGAAATTGTGCATGAATAATGCTGAAATAAAAAAATACTGGGTGAAACTTCCTGTACATTAACATAAATAGCATCTGTACTTATGACATCAGTCATACTAATTCCAATATCACTAGTCCCCACCACTATTGAGTGCAAATTTAAGGTTTCTAAACAATGTCGACGATGAACTATAATTCTTACAGGGCAATATTCCAACTACACTGCAAAAAATATAGGTTCTCTTTAGAACCAAAACTGGTTCTAATCTTGTCCTTGAGATGGAACCAGTTCTGTTTAAACAGTATTTATTTCAAATCAAATAAATTTACCAAGATCAGCATTCAATTTTAACAGAATATTACATGAACTAAAGTAGATTCAACAGTTAACTTTGAGCTTATTCAACGCAGTCGCCAAACATTTTGAAACCAAGGAGATATGAACAGTTGGCATATCGAACCAGTTTTGGTTCTGTATAGAACCAAAACTGGTTCGATATGCCAACTGTTCATATCTCCTTTGCTTAATAATGATTTGAGACAACCTCGTATAAGCTCTAAACTTACGACTGAAACCCCCTCAATTTATGTTTAATTCTGTTAATATTTACTGTTAATCTTTATAAATTTATTTGATTTGAAATAAATACTGTTTAAACAGAACTGGTTCCATCTCAGGGACAAGATTGGAACCAGTTTTGGTTCTAAAGAGAACCTATATTTTTTGTAGTGTACATCATCAATGCATGCCTTTGACGAAGGCATGCATTGATGATGTAGTTGGATTATTTTATCAGTCTGGACTTCAGCCATCACAGTTGGAACAAATCAGGTTTATGGCACCAAAACCCCACCGGTCATTTTCAAGACGTCACTCATTCGATTCGAAGTTCAATTCGATTTCGAATAATAGACATGATTCGATTCGAGATTCGATTCCAATCGAAAATGTGTGATTCGCTGGGCACTAGTACCTACCATTTACTTGCCCAATGTATCCTTTAATGACTTCTGCCATGCATCGATCCCCGTAAGCCGACGAGGATCAATTGATCCCCGTAGGCCCTTTGGTGTGACAAACTAAATGAAGTAAGGTGGACAAAATATTTTTTTCTGTTGCCAATGACAGCAGAAAAATATTTTGACCCCTACTTCATTACCACCGTGCTAGGTTACGAGTGTGTGTCCCTCATTCGTGAAGGTCCAATGCCTTCCCCGGTGCAAAAATAAATTTTGTAGGTCACTTGGCGCACTTTGAGTACTTTTTCAATCAAAGCAAAGTACCCAGAACGTAAAGTGGTAACCATTGCAATGTGACCCAAGGAATGCCAGGGCGAAACTACACGAATCAGTTTTAGGGATTTCAGGCATGAATGTATGTAAGGTAGATATTTTTTATGGAAAGAGGGGGTGAGTGGAACGTGTCCCCCATTCCTACACCACCTCTGTAGGCCTTGGGATCAATACTCATCAGTTAAGCCACCCGAAAGCTTAAAACGAATTCGAACAAGTAAAAAATAGCTTGACTGATTTTGCGACCTTTATCTTTATCACTTCTTCTTTGTATTACTGTTGTTGGTTGGAATTAGATTACTTTTGCGGTGTGTGTTTGTATAGCGGGTGGGGTTGGGGGGGGGCGGGGGGGGGGTGGCGAGTGTGGTGTGTTGGGAGGGAGCACGCGCTCATGCTACACTCCACATGATACGTCCGTGACGTGAGTGTCGGTGTGGCATTCGCTGTTCAAAAACCGTAAAAATATTGACCTATTAATATATACAATTAAAGGGACAATAAGCCACGATTCTGGAAAAAATATGTTGACCATTTAACAAAACCACAATTTCTGTTGTTCAAAAGTATCCTTGTGTTTTATAATATCATTTATTACACGCCTGTTCAATGAAATCCCCATCTACAGCAACACTAAACCATGCGGAAAATAAAAATCATGTGTGCGGAACGGAAATTGTTGACTGAATATTTTTATAACGAAGCGAAATTTCACTGGATTTGTCTACAAATCGTGCACCGCAATTACAATTTGAATCGTTAGCGATAGCTAAAAATCTCTCCTGAAGGACAATGTGTTCTATGTGCCAGCAGGTACATAGAACACACATTGGAACTCATGGGACGAAATAGTAACACGGGTTCCCCTCGTAAATTTGGTTGGCGATAAAATGTGACATTTTTGTTGATAGCTGTAAAATGAATTGCTGAGTGTCCTTCTAATAATTGTTTTTATAGACATGAAGCCGATGAAGGAGTGTAATAAACACAGAACGACACGCGCGTGTGAATGGGTTAATCGATATGGCACAAATATTTGTATCAAAGCTCCCGACTCGAGTAAATAAATTAACTTGAAGGAGAGAATTTATCGTACATTTGAAAAACGGAAGCCTATAGTTTTTTAACCCGATCAGTTTATTCGACCACTCACGCAAAATTCCATACAAAGACATTCTCCATATTCGTCGAAATTGGCTTTCTCGGAAGGACAAAGGCGAATGCTGTGTTCACGCGGGTCTATTTGTGGTGTATGGGTCGATGAAATTTATTTCAGATTGTCGTTGTTGATAAACGTGCTGCGTTTTACCGGATAAATCACTGCAATTTATTTGAATGTCACAAAACGTTGTTTTTTTTATCTAATAATGCACAATTATTGCTAAAATAATGCAAAGTTGTTCTTCGTGACGGTCATTTATTCGAACAGCAGAAAGCTAAAATTAGAAACCGCGTGTATTCCAAAATGCTATCACGTGGATTCGTTTACTTCCGGTAACAGCAAATGTATGGGGGTTAGATTCAAGTTTATACAAACCATGTCCCTTTGTTCATACTTTTGCTCCATATGGGAGCCCAAATTTTAACTTGATACAATGTGAGGAAAATTCCTTAAAAATCTTCTTCAGATCCTCCAGCCGAGATCTGATGGCAGTTGCAATGCAGTATTTTATGAAATTTCGTCTGCATAACGCTTTTAAATTGCAGATTTATGTAATTTTTCGTTGCCACTTTGTGTGTGTTTTTTTATATGCTCGTTCACATACGGGCGAAATCAGAGAGTCCGTATTTTTAAATTTATCGGCTTATTGTCCCTTCAGGAGACAAAAGTAACAAGCATTTTATGATTCTTCAAAGTAAACACTGATGTCGAAATTCCAATAAGCATTTTTTCCCTTCATGCAACCTGGAATTTAATCAATTCAACCTTGTTTGCCAGGGCTCAATGAAGAGGTTAAGATCCTAGTTTCATTGTGAGCAGAATTTGCTTCTTGAAATTGTCATTTTGCGATATCAGTGTTAAGAGATTAAACCTATTTAATTCACATTTCGATTTGTTTCAGACCATACACATAGGAGATGTAATTTGCAAACGATGGTTCAAGAAAATGCAAGCTTGAGTACTTCACAGCACACTCAAGTGATTCTAATAGCACTGTAAACCACGCATTCCATATTATTGCCCAACGAACGTATTACAAAGAAGAAAGATTATCATGCAGTTTCTCCCAAGGCGGATGAGAAAATGGAGACTTAGTGTTGAGTGATGATCAATGCCATTTAACCCTTTATCTAACATGAAAAGCAGACGACACTTGCAAACAAAATTCTTGAATAACTCATTTTCTTCATTTTTTGTCTCAAAAACATAGATTATGACCCCTCATTGGAACGAGCTCGTCGAGCTCGTTCCAAAGAGGGGTCATAACCTATGTTTTTGAGACAAAAAAATGAAAAAATAATGAAAATTAATTGGCGATTTTTGTGAATATCGCTGTTCGGTTTTGGACATTACGTTGGGTAAAGGGTTAATATATTTATGGTGATTGTACTGCCTAGTTTACAAAATGTTCTAGAATAGGTTGTCTTCTGTGATATTGGATCTTATTAACCCTTCACCCATACAATCACACTTAATTATACAGGCAGATATCCAAGCGATATATCATATATACTGCACCTCCTATGAACACAAGATAATTGCACTGGATTTTGGCTGTCGCGTGCAAGCAGTGTTCACGTCACACATTCCGTTGAGAGATATATGCACGGCTAACAGTTAGAGTCATCTCCCATTTGTGTATTCATGTGTCAAAATAACGACAGGCGTTAATACCTTTACATTAAACAAGTAAAAATTCTATCATTTTTTAATCATTACAGCTGCAAAATCAGTGTACGGGAAAAATGTCGGCAAAATATATTTGCCACGCAGTTTGTTTGTGACCTAATGTGGTACATATACAGTGTCAAAAACTTCCATTTCGGCGAGAGCAAAGCTCCGGCCCAGTATGGAATTCAGTGACACCGTATGTGTCATATTAGGTCACTTATGAATTGTGTTAATAATAATATGACACATCCGGCAAACCGTTTTTATACGCCCGTTTGAAAAACGGGACGTATTATAGTGTGGCGTTGTCCGTCCGTCTGTCCGTCTGTCCGTCCGTCCGTCCGTTTGGTTTCCGAACAATAACTTTAGTATTTGTTTTCTGATCGGCCCCAAATGTGATATGTGGTTTAATCACAACAAAATACAGGTCAAGTTCGAATATGGGGTCGGTCCGAACATTTTTCGCCTGAATTATGGCCCCAGTTGGACTTAGAATTTGTCAAATATTTGGTTTCCGGATGATAACTTTAGTATTTGTTTTCCGATCAGCTCCAAACTTGGTATGTGGTTTAATCACAACAAAATACAGGTCAAGTTCGAATATGGGGGTCGGTCTGAACAATTTTTGCCTGAATTATGGCCCCTGTTGGACTTAGAATTCGTCAAATATTTGGTTTCCGGATGATAACTTTAGTATTTGTTTTCCGATCAGCTCCAAACTTAGTATGTGGTTTAATCACAACAAAATACAGGTCAAGTTCGAATATGGGGGTCGGTCTGAACAATTTTTGCCTGAATTATGGCCCCTGTTGGACTTAGAATTCGTCAAATATTTGGTTTCCGGATGATAACTTTAGTATTTGTTTTTCGATTGGCTTCAAACTTGTTAGTCTTTTTCTCAAATGACTGAAAAATTTAGTCATTTCACAAAATCACTGATTTCAAAGTCTGACCGTAACATATATATATATATGCCAGTATAAATTTCTCGCACTCTAAAAAAATTGCAAATGTGTTAAAATGGTACAATTTGAACAGTTCACGGGCGTATGATGCAATGCCCAGCGGTGCTCTTGTTTTTCCAGTTAACCCTAGAATCTAAAGTATAATTTGACAGAATTCACGGCCTCCAGAGAGAGGATCCACTTTGTTTTCACGAGGAATTCTGTACGCAAATAAATTATCCTGGTGGTGGTTTCCAGCCTGGCCCTGACTGTCTTTTCTAGCAGCCAAGATTTGATTAGAAATCAGTGCTAAGCAACTAGATTTACTGTTAAGAAATAATACGGCCATGTTTGTTCATCGATTGAGGGAAGGATTACTTATCAAACTAAAATCATTGAAAGGAACATAATTCCAACATAAACAACAACGTACTTTGACCCTTTGTCAAATGAATTGTTTCAAAGCTGTCAAGTACCCTTGAGAGAGTCGCCTCTCGTTTTTCTTCTTCTAATCTGTGCTTCCAAATATATCTTGTGATCACTTGTTGGGTCAAGGTTCCATCCTTAGGTTTGGGCGATAACCTCAGAAGCGACGGAAGCTCAATAAAAGTGGAGGGGCACAACTTTTCAAGGCTGCCATAGTGGGAGAAAGGTTACGATCGTATATCAGCAAATGTACAGTGACATACTACATAGTCTCTAGTTTAGATGAGTATGCCGCGGTGTGGTCACTGCCCTGTCCATTTCTTCTACTTCAATCATCTTCAAACCCGAAGGCTTGCCTTCGGATTGGAAGACGTGTGAAGTAGACGAAACGGACCGAAGCGATCGAAGGTGTGATTCTTTTGCCAAATGTTGCTTGGATTTGCAAATAATATATTACAGGAACGCCTGTATATTGACACGTTTCCGTGCGCCCATTTTAAATCATTGTGTAACCGCGCAACATGTGTGTGGAAAAAAGTGGAGGGGCACATGTTCCCGATGCCCCCTGCATGGTTTCACCGCCTCTGGATAACTTTTGGGGGCACTCCAGGTGCACCTAAAGAACCTTGCAGGGAGTTGGTCCACTGTAGGGTTTGACATAATAGCAATTGTAGGAATTCAAGTTTTTAATTTCACAAAACTATCCCTGGGAGAACCAAAACATTTTAGAAAACTATCATAATTATTTCCAATGGGGTTCGAGTGGGATAGGTCGAATTGTGATTTTTTTATTTCATAAAGAATCGAATATCATTTCTAATGGTTGCGTCAGCGGTACTAGTTATCAGGAATGATCACCCATATGTTATACCTGATGGTATTTAGAACAGGGTATGTGTACACAAGGCCAACAGCCCAGTACAAATATCCCACACTAATATAATATTAGAACGTTCCTTTTCATGTTCTATCGGTCGATAGTACCTGAGTTTGTGTGATTTCTGAAATAAAACCTGAAGCAGCTTCGCTGCTTCAGGTTTTATTTCAGAAATCACACAAACTCAGGTACCATCAAACGACAGAACATGAAAAGAAACGTTCTAATTATTTTATTATGCCGAACAAAAAATAACTTTCATTGTTAAGCGTTAACTGCAACATGGCATCAATTTTGTAACAACAATGTAGTCGAATCCAAAAACATGACGTAATTTCGAACGAATGACGTCTCTTCGAAAATGACTTGCCACAAGTGCCGTCGCTTTGGGAGTTTCTGTATCACCAAATGCCAGTGTTTACAACTGCATCATGCTGTTCATGTTATAATTCATCGTTAATGCTTGTGTGATAAATGGTATAAATTAATGGAATATAAATTCATGTTTCTCGGACGACGACAGTTGATGGAATTAAGCGGAGTGAAACAATTTATTTTGAACTTGAGGCGGAGGCTCAGTGAGGTCGAGGAGTAGGCCTACTAAACTTGTGGAAATATAATTGAAGTCATAACTCATATTCAGGATTCACTGAAGTGGTGAACAGCACGTGAGTTTTTAATATTTCTGATTCTTTTGAATTCATTGTTTGCAGTTAAAATTGAAAACACACCCACTGAAGATGATATATTTGTTGGTAAGTGTGTGTCTATCGGTGACGAAAAAAGTTAAACAGACACGGAGCCAGCGTTTGGTGTTGAGAAGTTCCAATCGACGCTGATCAATGGAAGTGGAGCTTACATTTTCTTCGTTCTCTTGTCTCCATGGAAAAACATTCCGATAGTACCCGTGTTTTGCCCCAAAACTCCAGTACTTTTAGAAGGTGTCAAATTAACCAATCACGGCTGATGTTACAAACATGAGGCATAATAAATACCGCATGGTATATATATATATCACTCTTTACGGTGCATTCGGAATTTTGCCGAGATCATGCTCATCGCGAATAACACAGAGAATTTCGAGGATTTCGAACCAAATCGAAGATTCTCCGCGACTTGTGTTAGTGTTATTCCGAGTCCCTTTTGTGGCCCAAACGAATTCCAGCTCCTGAAAGAGAATTTTCAAATGTTGTCGTAACGACCGTATCGTGCTTATCACAGAATCAACCTTTCAAATTTTATTATTTTTTCGAAATTTTACTCTCAAACTTTGCTAATGACCCCTCCCTCTCGGGTATGAGCTCGTTCCAGTGATGGCCATAAGCAATGTTTAAAATGAAAATAATTATTTATTTTTTAAAATATGTCTTCTAGACGTGTTAGGTCACGCGTTGAATCGTTTCACCATTATAATTATTATGTTTGTGAAGATTAAAACAATATAATATAATGTATTTAGTATTGTTACTTCATGAGTCCGTATTCCCAAAAGCACAAAGGAAACTGCTTGGACAGTCGGAAGCCCCTTCCCCATTTTGATACGTTCATTTTTTTAATTTGATGATCAAGAACATGGGATCTGAATGGATATCATGCTCTCGCAACTTGGCTCTACATACCCTCGACATGTCCCGTGTTGACACTATAATCCCCATCCTCCCATCTAGTCCTTTTTGGTGAGTTTTGAATGGACCTTTCGACAGTTGAGTAGCAGTCATATTTCCGAGCGCCATGACCTAAACCCAATTCTAAAATCTAACAACACCAGATTTAACCAAATTCTAATATGGAGGGGTAATTCCACCCCATCCTAGCACTGGTAAATAGACTAATATTATGCTGAACTGGCTTTCCAACACAGACGCCCCCCACATCCCACCCATCTAAAAACGTCCTTACACATTTTCAAACCCTAGCAGTGACGTAGCTACGGGGTGGGTGGGGTGGGTGTGGGGGTTCTTGACTCATAAAGCTTTAGCTGCTTCCCCTCGTCACACAACATAGAACTCCAAAATTGTCTCCAACTCCAAGGCTACACGCACTACAAATGCCCAGATTCGCTATTAGAGTACTATATTTTGCAAATGTCTCTGGGTGTTGGGGGCTTGTCCTAACTGGGCACACCGATAGTTGGCCCCTGAAGGGAAGTGGGAGGGGGGCAACGACTGGAGGGTCCTGGTTATGGCTAGGGGAAGCCCCCAAAACCCCACACAGCGGCCTTTCAAAGATCATCTTTCCCCCTCCCTCTCCAAAAAAAACAACTGGCTAGGGCACCCCCAATTATAGAATACTGGCTCAGGCTTGAAAATAAGAAAATAAGCAGTCTGACATTTGCAGAATGAGGTCCCCAGAGGGTGAATTTGATGATGCTATCCCATACAGTGGACCAATTTATCCTCTGGGCACATCTTATTGTTTAGTTTTGAAACCCTGATTCAGATTGAGGTTCACAGAGGGTAAATTGCACAGGGTAGCATCACTAAATTGACCCTCTGGCGACCTCATTTTGCAGATGACAGTCTGCTTATTTACTGGTTTGTACTGGCTACGCGCCTGAACCATAGTGGTCAAATTGGAACCAGACCGATAAGCTCTATCCACTGAGTGGTGTTAAGGTTTGATTTGGAAATAGCGAAAGTATCACGGCATCAGTAAAATGGAAAGTAGAATGTGTGAAGAGAAGTTTTGGAAAGAATGAATAATATATTATTCTTCTTCGTTAATCAAATGTTTAGCAGTTAAAGCCATTGTAGTACATCCCTGTCCTGTCCTGAAACAAATTCTAAAAAAATGAAAACGCACGTTGTTTATTTTTTTCAGAGAATTGCTTCCTCTCAGCTGTGTACATTATGGATAACAAAAGAGTGTTGGTGCAATTAAAGTGATTGTTTATTCATAATTACACTAATTACCTCACTGTGAATATGAGTTCAAAGTCCTGCGATAAAAGGTCCAATTCAAATCTGTTATTGATCGTACAACTGGCAGTCATGTCGCTGCAAAGGTGAATGCGTAAGGCAAATAGATAATAGCGTTATGTACGTCATGCAAAAAAATTGCAGCAGTGTCAAACTCATGTTAACCCTTTCATTGAATTAACCCTTTCATCGGACACGACTATCAGCGGTTTAAGGCATTTTTGAATAACTAAAGAAAATTCTTTTTTTTCTTCGAAAACATAAACACGTTAAACATACACATAGGATATTTCTAGGCCACAACCCAGGCATACCTGAGCCTACTGCCCAGGTAGGCATGAGATGAGGTGACGAAATTCTTAGATGATATATTTGTTTATTGGAGTTTTGCGACATTTTCGACACCCCAGGGTCACCTGGTGTCGGACAGTTTTACGGGTGGAGGAAGCCTGAGTACCCGGAGAGAAGCATCGAGCAACTGCCGAACCCTCTAACCTACTAACTCAGCACAAGCAGGGTTAGTCCTGGTTGAAGACAAGCACGCCATCGACGTGCAGATCGTTAAGTACACAACACCACTGTGCCCCCCCCCCCCCCCACCCCCACGTGGACAACTGGGATTAAGTGCCTTGCCCAAGGACACAGCGCAGTTTAGGTTTGAAGTCCAATGCCGGTGTGACAGGAATGATAGTCCGTAGGAAAATTAGTCCCTCTGGACTATTATTCCGCGGAATTATAGTCCAAGGTTTAACATTTCTAGGAATAGTAGTCCGCCGGACTACTATTCCTGGAAATGTTAGACCTAGGACTATAGTTCCGCGGAATAATAGTCCAGAGGGACTAACGTTCCTACGGACTATCATTCCTGTCACACCGGAACCACCGAGCCACCGGGATCCCCAAGTGGAAACGGAAGGCCGATGTCAATTCTCATGTGTGGCATGTCATTTGTAATTTTATAAGTTGACGCACCGCGCGGATCGTAGAATTCAGAATTATTTAACACGAGGTGGTGGTGGGGGGGGGGGGGGGGGGGGTATTTTGAAGGGTCCAGGCCTCAACATGGCTGCGCCACTGTATTACATGGAAAAATCAATTTTGCATGAAGAAAATAACGTACACTTTCCAAAACTACTTGCTTTGAACATTTGCGGCGACAATTTTAGCTTTCCGAACATCGCACCTTAACCCTTTGAACCCGAGTAGCCTTTTTCTGGCCAGGGACATTATATGTAATAACGTGATTATATTGTATGACTGTTCAGTAAATGTGTGTGGTAGACCAATCGATATTTTCAACGTGCAGCCCTGAGGCTGCACGTTGGAAATATTGATTGGTCTACCCCAAAAAATGAATATGAACTCTTCTAATTGCTGTCATTGAACTGGCATGGAAGATACCACTGGCGTTCAAAGGGTTAATAATTGTTGGTGCACTATTTTTTTTTCCAAACTCAGCTTATTTTGATAGAAATGGATTTAAAATGCTTAAAGTTGTCTTGAGTTTCTTGTGATCTGTTATCAGAACATGTATATAGTGGTTCTGTGGGAATCAATACCACCAGGAGTTGGCAGCAATCCGTCATCCACGTGCTATTTGCACGTAGTATTATAATATTTAGTGCAATTTTAGGTAACTCTCGGCATCTGTGGCTCTGCAATGATCGTAGACCGAATTGAGTCAATTGTCTTCCCTTATGCTGACCACTTGTAAGGACTTCCACGAGAGGCATTGCCACCATACTAGATTCTTTTTTACCAATGCAACAGAACTTGTTTACCACAGTAAAGTAAACTAGATGACTTGGGGGGGGGGGGGAGGGGCTGATGCGCCATTGATTCTTCACAGAGATTTAACCCTTTACCCAACGTAACGACCAAAACCAATTTTGATTATTTTTCATTTTTTGCCTCAAAAACATCGCTTATGTCCCCGCATTGGAACGAGCTCGTTCTAATGAGGGGGGTCATAGACAATGTTTTTGATGCAAAAATAGTTATTCAATAATTTTGTTTGCACTGAGGAGTCCAAATATGAAATCAGGACCTTGATTTGAACAAACTTGAATCTGATACCATAAGGCTCGTGTATACCAAATATCTAAATATTCTGAGTGGTGAATCTGAAGAAGAAGAAGAAGAAAGTATATTCCTCATACTGCAACAGGCTAAAACTAAGGCTCCCACAGGAAGCCTAAATATAAACGCAGGGACTTGCTTTGAACAAAATTGAATCCATCCCCGATATTGATGTGATAGACCAGATACAAAAAGATTCTGACTGGTGGAACTGAAGCGGAAGATTTTTAAAGAAATTTCCTCTTGTTGCACAAAGTTAAATTCAGGCTCCCACAGGGAATATGAACCTTGAATGAATTTAAACAAACTTCAATCTGATCCACACAAAGATTCTGTAATCTGTATACCAACTGCCATTAGATCCCGACTGGTGGATCTGAAGAAGATTTTTAAAGAATTTTCCTCATATTGCATCAAGTTAAAGTTTGGGCTCCCATATGGGGCAAAAGTATGACCACAGGGACTTGATTTGTACAAACTTGTATCTTACCCCCCATACACCTGCTGTTTACCAAATATCAAAGAGCTGGTAGATCTGAAGAATAATATTTTCAAAGAATATTCCTCATTTTTGCACAAAGTTAAAATTTGGGTTCCTATAGGGACTTGATTTGAAAAAATATGGATATTGCCCACCTAAAGATGCTGTATAACAAGTATCAAAAGAATTTGACTGATGGACCCGATCCAGATTTTTTAAAGAAAAAGTTAAATTTTGGATTCCTGCTTGGAGACCACATATGAAACCAGTGGCTTTATTTGAACAAACTGAATCTGATCCCCCCCCCCCACCCCCCACCCCTCAGGATGTTACATGTCAAATATCAAAAGATTCTGATTGGTGGTTCTGGAGGAGATTTTTTTTAATTTTTGAAAATATACTGAATCAACCCATGCAATTCTGCAGGTCCAAAAGATGCTTCAAACCATATAACTGTTCTCTGTTCCAGGTGGTTTGGGAAATATGGGCATTTCTATTTTAAGCTCCTGTGGTACCCACAGGGAAGCAGCAAAAAGTTGATTTGCATGAAACAAGTACTTATGATCCAATGAAACTGTATACTAAATTTGGTTTAAATTGGCAATTTGGTTCTGAATATGGAAATTTTGGGTGGGGACAAAAATCTTGCCCCTCCTAGAACTGAAAATACTGCCCCTCAAATTTATCTTTGAACAAACTTTAGTGTACGCATCAAAAGGAATAACAAATGTCAACATATTCCATCCATTGGATCATGAGATTTTTAAAAAAAACTGGGGTCAATTTCCCCCCACCCTCTCCCCATGTGGGGCAGTTTACTAATTTTAACAGAAATGAATTACCCCTCCCCAGACATCATTTACATGAAATTTAATTGGAATTGGTCCAGCAGTTTGGAGAAGACTCAAACATCTTCCTTAGGCCAGATGCCAGACAAAGAGTGATCAGTTATTTATTGGTTTTTAAGGTCACTTTTTTCTGCACAATGGCTAATCCTGACAACATGGAGATAAAGCCAAGTTTAGTCAATTGTTTATCCCCGTGCTGCCTCTTTTAGAAGATGTCCACCCAAGCATTGGTGTCTGGGTTCTATTTTACAGAACAACAGAACACGTCTACCACAGTAAACAGGCACTACTTCACTTTCCTAGGTTCTCACAGGGAAGAGTGATCAGCACAGCTCACCCTGACTTTCAGTCAGGTGAGCTAACAAGCACTGTTCCTTGTCCCATGATGAGGCATGGTGTGCACTATGATTTTCAGAATGGACAGTTCAAAATCGTGGAGAACCAAGCCATATGCTTGAGTTTCAAGGGCCTCATTCTGGGCCATGAAAAAGACACTTTTTCAAATTTGAAGGATTTTCAAGGTTTTGTAAGAAATAAAAAGTAAGTTTACAAGGTAGGCACACATGTCTTTATAAAAAAAAATTAAATGACACAAATTTTCCATGTTCAGTTTTTTATGAATTTCCATCATGTTTACCTGAAGCTTTGGTTTAGCACCTGTAGTTTTGTAAGAACAGAAGTTCTATAGGCCAGTGACAGAAAGATGTGACTTAATAGAGGTAAAGGAGTCAAACAGTAAAACCAAGTAAAAACGATTAACCCTTTACCTAACATGAAAAGAAGACGACACTTGCAAAATAAAGTCTTCAGTAACTAATTTTTTTCATTTTTTGTCTCAAAAACATTGGTTATGACCTCTCATAACCCATGTTTTCGGGACAAAATATGAAAATATAATGAAAATTAATTGGCGATTTTTGAGAATAGCGCTGGACGGTTTTGGCCATTACGTTGGGTAAAGGGTTAAACAGGGACATGAGTCTTCCTTGAGTCTTGGAGCCTGGGTAATATTTATTTGAATTTCCACCACACCACAAACTGCTAGTGGCATGGCAGTGATTTTAGTCAAAGTCTTGACTGCCTATTTTGGAAGCCAATACTTTGCTAGAAACCACTGCCTCAGTAAGTTGTTCTAATCATGAGTACCTTATGCTTGGGTATCTTTTGCCAAACACCTGTATTAATTTGTAGGGCTTTGTACCAGAAAAGCAAAACTTCCTAACCAAGCTCTGCCCCACTTCCCATGGTTGCCAATGGGTTTAAGAGTTAAGGTACACATGGTGTTCTTCGAATGGCAATGCCAAAACACCTTTTGGAAAGTTAATTCTCAAAGTCAGCCCCATATGGGATAACCTATGGTAAGCCCTAACCTGTTAATCCAGCAGCAGGATGTGATTTCTTGTCAAGTCTTGGCTGCCTGTAAAAGTAGCCAAGACTTGACTAGAAACCACTGCCACAGGCCTGGTATTCTTAACAATGCAGGAGGGCTAAAAATCGCTCTCCTCACATAGCTTTGGGTAGCGATTAGCTCTCCTCTAGCCTACAAAAGCTAAAAGTGGCAAATTGAAGTTGTACTATTAATGAATTCTGCCCAGTGGGCTTTGTACATTTTATTTGGTGCTGCTAACAAGATAGTCTCTGTGAGGCTGCTACACTGCCCCTCCCTTGAAGGCCCGGAGGTGTGGGAGGGGCAGTGTGTCCATTTTGCAGAGACCACTAACATAGCAGAGATTTGAAAACCTGCGGGTTTTAGGAACAGGCTGTTGTGGTAATCATTATTTTCTAAGACTAGGAGGGCTATTTTTCTCTCTCCTAAATTTTTTTAGGGCGAGCAGTAGGCGAGCGAATAAATCGCTCTCCCGAAAATGCCAGGCCTGCTGCCAGGATAATTTATTTTAGTTATTGGCATTTAAGGTCACTCTCAGCATCTAGGGCCATATCATAGGGCCCTATGAATCACATGTTTTCGATTCAAACCGAATGTTAAGTCGAATTACATCTATTATTTGAAATGAAATCGAACCTCAAATTAAATACAGGCATCTTGAAGTCCCGACTGATAAAATAGTCCAACTACATCATCAAGGCATGCCTTCGTCGAAGGCATGCCTTGGTGATGTAGTTGGAACGTTACCCAGAAAGGATTTTTGTTCAAAAACAGAAATGAGTGCGAGAGTTCTGTACTGAGCACTGCACTGGACTTGCCATCATGAGCTCATCGTCGATACTGCTTGGGAACTTTAAATTTGGTTTCAGCAGTGGTAGCTACTTGTGAAACTGGAATTACCCCCATTGCCCACGTGGGGGCACGGTGACGCTGTGTACTAAGGCGTACTGCACGACGATGGTGCACCTGTCTTCAACCAATGCTAACCCTGCTTGTGTTGAGTTGGTATGTTGGGGAGCTGACAGTTGCTCGCCGTTGCTCGGTGGTTCTCTCCGGGTACTCCGGATTCCTCCACCCATTAATACTGTCACGGTCATGGTCAGCCATTGTGCAGAAATATGTGACCTTAAGCACCAATAAATAAATAAATAAATAAATAAATAAATAAATAACTGGAATTACCGGTAGCATGGGTGGTGGCATTGTTATGTTAATATAGCAGAAATTACACCATGTCTTTATTTTCAACATTATTTACGTTCGATTTCCGTCTCAGTTATACGTTTGGTGAGACAACAAAGATGACTGATACGAAGCAAAATTCCAGTGAAAGATTTGAAGGACAACGAATCGATTTTGAATTGAACCAAATACCCTCTTAACCCTTTACCTAACGTAACGCCAAAACCGGCCAGCGCTATTCTCAAAAATCGACAGTCAATTTTCATTATTTTTTCATTTTTTGTCTCAAAAACATAGGTTATGACCCCTCGTTGGAACGAGCTCGTCGAGCTCGTTCCAACAAGGGTTCATAACCTTTGTTTTTGAGAAAAAAAATGAAAAAAATTAGTTATTCAAGAATTTTTTTTTGCAAGTGTCGTCTGCTTTTTAGGTTAGGTAAAGGGTTAAGATTTGAAATAAATGGAATTTTTGCAGGGCTCTTCTGTATCATGACCACAACACGAGCATAAAGTAAAATTCAGCCAATCATTTTGAAGGACTTCCACTTCACACAATTGGTACAAGGTCATATTTTACGAGAAAAACAGAACTTGTTACCACAGTAAACAAGTGCTGCACCACTTAATGGGATTCCCACGAGAAGATGTATGCCAAATATGAAAGCATTCTGACTGGTGGATTTGAAGAAGATTGCACGAAGTTAACATTTGGGCTATCACAGCGAGCCCAACTATTAACCTTGGGACTTAGTTTGAACAATCTGGAATCTGACCCTCATAACAATGATGTGTACTAAACATTAAAAGATTCTGACTAGTGCTTCTGAATAAGAAGATTTTTAAAGAATTCTCCCCATATTGCCATAAATTAAAAATTTGGGCTCTTGTATTGAGCGCAAATACGAACCAAGGGGCTTCATTTTAACAAACGTGTATCTGAATCCCCGCCCACATTGGTGCTGTATACCAAATATCAAAAAATTCTGACCATTGATTTTGGAGAAAAAATTTTTACAATTTGTTTTGTAAATATGCTGATCAGCATTTCTTTCGACGTCCCCCCCCCCCCCCCCCCACCCCAAACACACCCTAACACAACAGATGGCAATAATTTTTTACCATTCAATTCTACGGGTCGCAAGGATACTTCATACCAAACAACAGTTCTATGTTCCGTGTGGTTTGGGAAATAAGGGCGTTTGAAAATATTTATATTTTTAGCTCCTGGGGTTCCCACAGGGATGCAGGAAATTTTTTTTGCATGACTCAAGTACTTATGACCCAATAGTACGACATACCAAATTTGGTTTAAATCGGACAATTGGTTCAGAAAATAGAAATTTTGACTGGTGCCAAAAATCTTGCCCCTCTCATCATTACAAAGGCAAATATTGCTTCATGAACTTTGTTTGAACAAACTTGATTCTACACCTCAAAAGGAAGCTCTCACACATCAAGTCATGAACCCAGTGGTTCATGAGAAGATTTTAAAAATATTTTAGAGCCTTTTTCCCCACGCCCTCCCTATGGGGCTGGGAAAGTTGAGTTGAACAAAAATGTAATGCCCCTTCAGGACCATTACTCACACAAACTTCAACTTGAATTGGCCTTGTGTTTTTGGAGGAGAAGACCAAAACATGGTGTTGATGAAGGACGGACGGACGATGGATGGACGAGGGACAGATGGACGGATGGATGACGGATGGAGAGCGATTAGATAAGCTCATATTGCCTTTGTTAAGGTGAGCTAAATACTCTGGTCCCTAGTAGAGGTACATATTTATTTACTGGTGTTTTGTTTAACCATTAAAGGCCTATTTCCAACTTTTACGACCTCATAACAGATGCATTTAACATGCCATAATGAGGAGGTCTCGTTGACAACAGACGAATTCGGTAGCCAGTGGTTTTGAGTCAAGTCTTAGTTGCCTGTTAAGGCAGTCAAGACTTGAGTAGAAATCACTGCTAAGCCACTGGATGTATAGAGGCTGCGGGATGATCGGAATTCGGGACATTTGTTCAGGCCCTAAAGGCTTAAGGTCATTTTTTGCATCTTCACTTCATAAACATACATGTCTGGAAAATATTGCTGTGTTTTTGCTTACTAAACAATTAATTCATTGCCTGTTGCAGGCAAACTTACCAAATGAGTACAAAAATACTCTGGTACCTAGTAGAGGTACATATTTATTTATTGGTGTTTATGGTCATTTTAAGCATCTTTGGCTACATCATGACACCTAATTATGAAGTCAAGTTTGGACAACTGATAATACTTTTGCTGCCCATTTTAGAGGACTTTCACGTCAGGCATTGGTTCCGGATTTAGTTGAAACAATATTTATTCAATAAGTACGCTATATGTTACAATACTGAACACCAAGAAAGTGACAGTATATATAGAGAACATCAAGAATATAACATATACTAACAAAATAACATATGTATGTAATTGGGGATCTGACTGAAAGCTGGGAGCTTATGTTAGTCATCTCCCGGGGTCATTCATAAATTTACACAAAAAGGTGGTATAATATAGTAGATAGACTCATATATCGCCGCCTGGAACCCATGGCCTGTGGTCGGTCGCCAGCTTGATCATCAGCCACGCGCCAAGCCGGGTCACCGCACCCATGCACAGAGTGAGAGCTGCCTATAGACCCTAAGAATGTATTCCTGGGAGCAAATACCCGAGAGATCATTCAGATTTGATTTGTCAGCATCGTTGTCGACACTAGCAGGTAATCTCGAGTGCACGGACACGACACCCCAGCCAGGGACAAAACCGGTGAGAAAGTTGGTGGTAATTCTAGTCGAAGAAAGGTAAGCACAGGGAGTCAAACTACCAGGCGGCGACATATGATATTGTTTAAACCTTGCTTGTGAATGAAGGAAAAGGTGAAAAGAAAGTACAAAGAAAAGAAGCAATAGAAAACTGGGAATGCCAGCTTGAAAGCACAATACATTGTCTTCGCATTCGAGACACTCGTAAGTAGGCAGCAGAAGCACCGTTAGTGAGAAGTGAAACGGAAGCAGCCTTCATGGTGATCCATGAGAAGAAAACGGAAAGGAAAGCAGGATTATAGGACTGGCGTTAAATTCGTCATATAGTAGTAGTCGTACATGGTGGTTTAATCCTTAGAAGTCATAGAAACGCCCACTTGACAAAATGAAGTCATGCACCACTTCAAAAACAAGATGGTTTTCCCGACTATTCAAAAATTCAGATCCAAAAAGAAGTGTCGATATGTTTGCAGTAAATGGCAGAAGTAGTATGTAATGTGGTTTTGGGGCCATAGTTGGGGGCCCCCGGTGGGGGGGGGGGGGGACCCTGGAAGTGACGTCATGTCACGTGACCTAGTGCCGCCATGTTGTGTTGTAATGGTAACCCGCGTGAGCGGCCATGTTGTGACGTTATCCCCATAGTGATACGTGGTGTGAGTGCGCATGCGCAGCGCGTGTTGTTAGGACGATATGTGTTTCCGTAGTCCATTTTGTATACATGAGGCCGCCATCTTGGTTTCTATGGTAGCACGTGGTTGCTATGTAACCCAATTTTTCTGCAATAAGACGGAGTATGTTCGGAGGGTGTGTTCGATTGAATCGGAGTAAATCTAATTACCACAAACAACCCGACAGTCTCTCCAAATCACCAAAATCCACCCCAAATCACCGAAATTGACTTATTTGATACGGATTTCCCATTTTATCGATGTAGCACGTAGTGCTATAGTACCCGGGGGTCCCCTGGGGGTGTGTTTGCTTAAACTAGAGTAAATCTAATTACCCAAATAGACCCGACCACCCTTACAGACCACCAAAATCTCCACCAAACCACCCAAACGGACATGTGAAGCCCCATTTTAGGCATATAAAAATAACACGTTATGCTATAGTACCAAGGGGTACAGGGGTATGTTCTATTGAATAGGAGTACAGGGCCTGATTTTCCCAGAATCCCATTTTTAATGCCTATTGCATATGTTTCTCTATCACTAACAGTCTATCCAGTCCAAACTATCTCTGGTTCTCTCGTCCAAGTCTTATAATTACCAGTGCTTGATTTCCCATAATGCAGTTATCTCCCTTGTGTATATCAAAAGCATTTCCAAACCCAATAAGCAATCGAGCAGTTACTGATAAACTATTGCTCGAATGACTCGAATCCCATCAAGCAAATGAGCTTTAGAGTAATTGCTCGATCGAGTGACTCGGCATATTGCTCGAACGACTCGAATCCCATAGAGCAAATGGGCCAATGAACAATTGCTCGATCGAGTGACTCCTCGACGACTCATTTCAGAAAAAAAGGATTACATAGCCACAGGTGTTTTCGAAAAAGGGATTCCACAAATGGGATTCCAAAAAGGGATTCCAAAAGTGGGATTCCGTCTTATGTCGAGTGACTCGCAACTATTGCTCGAATGACTCGAATCCCACCGAGAAAATGAGCTATCGAGCAATTGCTAGATCGAGTGACTCCTCGAACGACTCAACGACCCATTTCAGAAAAAAGGGATTCCATAGCCACAGGCGTTTTCGAAAAAGGGATTCCACAAATGGGATTCCAAAAGTGGGATTCCGTCTTATGTCGAGTGACTCGCAACTATTGCTCGAATGACTCGAATCCCACCGAGCAAATGAGCTATCGAGCAATTCCTCGAAAGACTCAACGACTCATTTCAGAAAAAAGGGATTCCATAGCCACGGGCGTTTTCGAAAAAGGGATTCCACAAATGGGATTCCAAAAAGGGATTCCAAAAGTGGGATTCCGCCTTATGTCGAGTGACTCGCAACTATTGCTCGAATGACTCGAATCCCATCGAGCAAATAAGCTATCGAGCAATTGCTCGATCGAGTGACTCCTCGAACGACTCGACGACTCATTTCAGTATTTGAGGATACCTATGGCCCAGGTATTGTATTATTTGAGGATACCTATCGAGGATACCTTTTAGAGGATACTTATCTGAGGATACTATTACCTGTACCACAAGACATACCTATCCCAAATAGCCCTTATAAGCCATCGAGCAGTTACTGAAAAGTCATTGCTCGAACGACTCGAATCCCATCGAGCAAATGAGCCAACGAGCAATTGCTCGTTCGAGTGACTCCTCGAACGACTCTTCGACTCATTTCAGTATTTGAGGATACCTATGACATGGCTACGTATCAGTTGAGGATACCTTTTGAGGATACTAAATTGAGGATATCTATGGCCTGGTATTGTTGGAGGATACCTGTTGTAGAAACCTTACATCTGTGTAATTCTGTTATTCTGCCCCATATCTCATCCATTACTCCCTAGCTATACCTATCTCAGTCTCGACTATAACATTGATCAAGGTTGAATCAGATTTCCCCTGTATACATGTAAGGCATTCCGTTATTGAGATTCCTAGTCGAGACCGTAAAATTTGGATTCCGTATTTTAACATCAACGCACGAGGGTATTCCCCTTCCCTATTGGAAGAATTCAGTTCAATTGGGTGATAATACCTTCATTGGGAGTATAGTTAAAAAATCCATTCAGTTCAAATGGGTTTTAATTACATAAAGTTCATTCAAATAGTTCAAAGGGGTTAATTTTTTATACATTCATTAGGGTTCGAGTTCAGAACTTTGTTATGTTGACTTCGATCTTGATTGTATTTGATCAGATCTGTTCAGTCTGTCCAACTAGTTCGATCAATCCGACTAGTTTGACATTCTTTCACTTTGTTATATTTACTTCGATCTTGGTTCTGTTGGATCTTCGTTCTGTACCTTTGTTATTTTGTAGTGATTGGTTGTCTCTGTTCAGGTTCTTGTAGTCATTGTTGAATTGGATGTTATCAATCCTTTTCCATACCCTCGAGTGTTGATGTTAAAACACGGAATCCAAATTTTACGGACTCGACTGGGAATCTCAATAACGGAATGCCTTATATGTATACAGAGGAAATCTGATTCAACCTTGATCAATGTTATAGTCGAGACTGAGATAGGTATAGCTAGGAAGTAATGGATGAGATATGAGGCAGAATAACACAAGTACACAGATGTAAGGTTTCTACAACAGGTATCCTCCAACAATACCAGGCCACAGGTATCCTCAATTTAGTATCCTCAAAAGGTATCCTTAACTGATACGTAGCCATGTCATAGGTATCCTCAAATACTGAAATGAGTCGAAGAGTCGTTCGAGGAGTCACTCGAACGAGCAATTGCTCGTTGGCTCATTTGCTCGATGGGATTCGAGTCGTTCGAGCAATGACTTTTCAGTAACTGTTCGATGGCTTATAAGGGATATTTGGGATAGGTATGTCTTGTGGTACAGGTAATAGTATTCTCAGATAAGTATCCTCTAAAAGGTATCCTCGATAGGTATCCTCAAATAATACAATACCTGGGCCATAGGTATCCTCAATTACTGAAATGAGTCGTCGAGTTGTTCGAGGCGTCACTCGATCGAGCAATTGCGCGATAGCTCATTTGCTCGATGGGATTCGAGTCATTCGAGCAATAGTTGCGAGTCACTCGATATAAGACGGAATTCCACTTTTGGAATCCCTTTTTAGAATCCCATTTGTGGAATCCCTTTTTCGAAAACGCCTGTGGCTATGGAATCCCTTTTTTCTGAAATGAGTCGTCGAGTCGTTCGAGGAGTCACTCGATCGAGCAATTGCTCGATAGCACATTTGCTCGATGGGATTCGAGTCATTCGAGCAATAGTTGCGAGTCACTCGACATAAGACGGAATCCCACTTTTGGAATCCCATTTGTGGAATCCCTTTTTCGAAAACGACTGTGGCTATGGAATCCCTTTTTCTGAAATGAGTCGTTCGAGGAGTCACTCGATCGAGCAATTGCTCGTTGGCTCATTTGCTCGATGGGATTCGAGTCGTTCGAGCAAGATGCCGAGTCACTCGATCGAGCAATTACTCTAAAGCTCATTTGCTCGATGGGATTCGAGTCATTCGAGCAATAGTTTATCAGTAACTGCTCGATTGCTTATTGGGTTTGGAAATGCTTTTGATATACACAAGGGAGATAACTGCATTATGGGAAATCAAACACTGGTAATTATAAGACTTGGACGAGAGAACCAGAGATAGTTTGGACTGGATAGACTGTTAGTTGTAGAGAAACATATGCAATAGGCATTAAAAATGGGATTCTGGGAAAATCAGGCCCTGTACTCCTATTCAATAGAACATACCCCTGTACCCCTTGGTACTATAGCATAACGTGTTATTTTTATATGCCCAAAATGGGGCTTCACATGTCCGTTTGGGTGGTTTGGTAGAGATTTTGGTGGTCTGTAAGGGTGGTCGGGTCTATTTGAGTAATTAAATTTACTCTAGTTCAAGCAAACACACCCCCAGGGGACCCCCTGGTACTATAGCACTACGTGCTACATCGATAAAATGGGAAATCCGTATAAAATAAAGTCAATTTCGGTGATGTTGGGTGGATTTTGGTGATTTGGAGAGATTGTCGGGTTGTTTGTGGTAATTAGATTTACTCCGATTCAATCGAACACACCCTCCGAACATACCCCGTCTTATTGCAGAAATATTGGGTTACATAGCAATCACGTGCTGCCATAGAAACAAAGATGGCGGCCTCCTGTATACAAAATGGACGACGGAAACACATATCACCCTAACAACACGCGCTGCGCACCCACACCACGTATCACTATGGGGATGACGTCACAACATGGCCGTTCACGCAGGTTACCATGACAACACAACATGGCGGCACTAGGTCACGTGACATTACGTCACTTCCGCCCCCCCCCCCCCCCCCCACCGGGGTCCCCCAACTATGGCCCCAAAACCACATTACATACTACTGGCAGAAGGTTGATAGTACTATTACGGACATTTGAGTACATTGGACAGTGTAGGAAAAAATACTCTGGTGTCTCGCACATCCCGCACTGACAGAAAGGGGGAGGTGACAGATGATTGTCATATAAATGAGAATTAAGGTTACTACAATGCAATCGCAACCTGCAGTGAAATATTTGGGCTGCCCGTGATTTCGCGCCACTGTAAAACACAGGTGGTCGCTGATTTCCAGCATTTAGGAAAGTCTTGAAATTGATCAGTGATGAGTTCTCGCGGACAGATAAAGGCAGTTTGTTCCATTGATCAGCGTCATTCGGGATAAAAGACGACTGATACAATTGAGTTCGACAAAAAGGAACTCTGTGGTTATGACATGACCTGAGATTAAGCGATAGATTTGACGATGAGACGATTGGGGGAACTTTATTGGCAATATATTAGGGCGGCATGCGGTGATACATTTTGAAACAGTGCAACAGCTTATGTTTGCGACGTCTGTCTTGTAAAGAGTCCCAACGTGTTTCGGAATAAAGCAGAGACTTGCTACAACTGACAGTTGCCCCGGTAACGATCCTAGCGGCTGCGATCTGTACTTTCGACTCGAGCTGCTGAACAATTATCCCAGACAGCATCAGCGTATTCTAGTAGAGGCCTAACGAAGGCAAAGTATATTTTTTCAAGGACGCTGCGATCTAGATTGAATTTCTGCTTCTTCAGTTGGTCTAAGCGAGACCAGGCTTTAGAGGAGATATGATCAATGTGATCGTTCCATGAACATGTGCTATTTGATATAACTCCTACATGTTTATGAGTATTGACTTCAGATATTCGCGAATCACCTAAGAATAGAGGTGGATGGGCAGTAGGATTGCATGTACGTGATATGAGCATACTCTCAGTTTTATTGGGATTAAACTCAACCAAACATGTCTTAGCCCAACGTTCTATTGTGGCAAGGTCACGGTTGATTAATCTCGAGGCTTGCATTGCCTGTTGCAGGCAAACTTACCAAACCAGTGCAAAAATACTCTTGTACCTAGTAGAGGTACATATCTATTTATTGGTGTTTATAGTCATTTTAAGCATCTTTGGCCTAGTGATTTGGTTTGAACAATCTTGAATCTGACCCTCATAACAATGATGTATATCAAACATTAAAGATTATTCCTCATATTGCCCTAAGTTAAAAATTCGAGCTCCTGTATTGAGCCAAAATATGAACCAAAGGGCATCATTTTAACAAACTTGTATCTGACCCACCTATGGATACTGTATACCAAATATCGAAAGCTTCTGACCATTTGAGGCGCGCGGTGGCTCAGTAGGTAGAGGTGCAGGCTGCAAGCCGAGAGGTCCTCGGGTCAAATCCCACCTACGGCAACTGCGTTGTGCCCTTGGGCAAAACACTTCAACCCCCCCCCCCCTCCCCTCCCATTGCCCACGTAGGGATGCGGTGGCGTTGTGTACTAAGGTGTACTCTACGTGGATGGTGCACCTGTCTTCAACCAATGCTAACCCTGCTTGTGTGGGGTTAGTATGTTGGGGAGTTGACAGTTGCTCGCCGGTTCTCTCTGGGTACTCTGGCTTTCACTACCCGTAAACCTGTTGTGGTCATGATTAGCCCTTGTGCAGAAATATGTGACCTTAAACAAGAATAAATAAATTGGTTCTGGAGACAATTTTTTTTAAAATTTTGCAACTATGCTGGCTGACTCCGTATTTGTTCAATGTTCTCTGTAGAACACCCTCACAAAATGGCATTTTTTTACCATTCATTCTACTGGTCCTAAGGATGCTTCATACCATATAACCATATAACTCTTCCTTGTGGTTTGGGAAATATGGGCATTTGAAATTATTTCTAGTTTTAGCTCCTGGGGTTCCTACGGGGATACTGAAAAAATCCTTTTTTGCATGCGTCAAGTACTTATGACCCAATAACATCACATACCAAATTTGGTTCAAATCGGACCATCGGTACAGAAGGTAGAAATTTTGGGTGAGGCCAAAAATCTTGCCCCTCCCATTACAAAGGGAAATATTGCTTCACGAACTGCATTTGAACAAACTTGATTCCACACTTGAAAAGAAAGCTCCATACCAAATATCAAGTCACTGTACCCACTGGTTCTTGATAAGATTTTAAAAATATTTTTGAGCATTTTCCCCCACCGCCTCCCTATGGGGCTGGGCATGTTGAGTTGAAGAAAAATGCAATACCCCTTCGTGACCATCACACACACAAACTTTCACTTGAATTGACTCAGTAGTTTTGGAGGAGCAGACCAAATCGTGGTGTCGATGGACGACAGACGATGGAAGGACAGCAATTATATAAGCTCAGCTCGACTTCGTCAAGGTGAGCTAAAAAGGTCCAACAATTATATTTCAATTCTTATATTTCTAAGACCTGTTTATGACACTAGAATACAATTTAGATACATCAACCTGCTCTTCCAATGTGAAGCCATAAGCTACAATCTGAAAAAAGACCAAGAGTATATCTGAGCTTGGGCTTCAATTGATGAGAGTGGTGGATAAAATATCATTGGACTCCTCTGGTTTTTATTCAATATAACAAAACGGTTAGCGTTTCACAACCAGTCAGAGAATTGAAAACTAACACACCAACAGTATGGTCTGTGAACTGTGAAAACCAGAACTATCACTTGGAGTGATTAACCGTCAACACACAGATGTCAGTTTTTATTTATTTTACCCAACGAATCGGCCGCATCCGCCCGCGTAATATGCAAATTCAGCAGTTGAAAAATTTTTATTTTTCAAAACATTTCAACAAAACCATATCATGTGACCCCTCGTTGGAACGAGCTCATCGAGCTCATCTAAGGGGTGTTGGAGGTCATTTGGAATTCCCGAAGGATAACCAGATACCTCAAAATCACATACGGCATCCTATCAGAAGGCTTGATGGATGACTCTCGGTTTTTTCAAACTAAACTGTTGGAGCTTTCTCCATTCCTTTTTTGTAACCGCTATGGTCATATACCGGGGCCGCTACCAAACCGGCGTTGCTGTTTGGTTTTCTTTTTTCTTTTTCCCTTAAAATTGCCATCGCACAACATTATATTCTGGCTCGCCACCATGGTGGGACTCAAACCTCTACCATCGCCAAGCTGGAACCGAATAGAGCCCACTCTCTAATAGTTTTAATGGTGTTGAGGGTTTGGTCTTTGACAATCTATCACTCCAAAGCAAACTGCCGGGAATTCTAACCACGTGCATACCCCTTCAGACCCCATTTGAGGCAATAGGAAAGCTAGGCCTGTGTGATCCAAGATCCAAGTGAAATAAAATAAGGCTAACCGGGTCGCAAGGGATTTGTAAATCCCACATCGTCCCTGTGCGCCTTCGGCGCGCTAAAACCTTTCATTCATTCATTCCCTCTCATACATAGTTCTCGCAGTCATGGCAAGTCAACAAGTTTCAGTTATGTTCATTCCTAATAACAGAGAAGGTAGAAATCTAGTTTACAATGACTTTAAGTTCCGAATAAAGTCACAGAAGAAAAGAAAATAATGATCTTTGCGACCACAGCAAATCTTCAACTACTCAGTGAAGCGGCAGCATTATATTGTGATGGAACATTTGAGAAGTCGCCTAAACTCTTCTTCCAGTTATATTCAGTGCATGCTTTTGTTGACAATAAAATGTTCCCACTTGTGTATGGATTTCTACCAGACAAGCAGCAGTCAACTTACGTTAGATTCTTTGAACTTATCTCAAATAAATGTCAAGATGCAGGTGTGACCCTCCAGCCTTCTCAGATTTTTATGGATTTTGAAATTGCTGCTCAGAATGCTGCGCAGCTCATCTCTCCAACAACAACGGTAAAGGGATGTTACTTCCACTACAGTCAAGCGATTTATCGCTTTGCATCAGACAAGTGCAGCCTTAGAAATGAATACAAAGACGACACAGCAGTCAGAACATTAGTTCGACGAGCCATAGCTCTTCCATTTGTGGCAGTGCCAGAAGTCAGCGATGCTTGGTTTGAAGTACTGAGTGCATGGGAAGAAGAATTAAATACTAGGGATGTTGACCAGCGAGTGGTAAAGTTCACAGACTATGTAACTTCATTCTGGGTTGAAGGAGTTAATCAAAATATATGGAATCATTCTGAGACAAATGGCCCAAGAACAACAAACCACGTGGAGGGATGGCATTCTAAATTGAAGAAAATAATCAACGGAAGTAATCCAAATTTGTACTCTGTTGTGAGTTTTATTCAACAGGAACAGGCTTACACAGAAGCAACAATACTTCAACTCCGTGCCGGTGGTAAAGTTTGCCCACGACGAAAAAAGTACCGAAAAATTGAACATTTCTTCCGGCATTACCAAAGAGAATACAGAGAAAGATTTCTTGTCCCCAGGTGATAACAAAGGTACCCAAGGAATTTCGTAAAGATCGGTTCTTAAATACGACCTCTAGCCCGAGCCGTATAGAAGTTGTGTACAAAAAACTGATTGAACCTAATTTCGGTACAAAATGGCCACTGGCAGCCATCTTGAATCTTGGACTGCACCCAGAAACACTCGTCCTCGTCCCAAGGTTATAACAAAGTTACCCACGAAGTTTTGTGAAGATCGGTTCATAAATACAGCTCCTAGCCCAAGCCGTATTGACATGTGTACCTACTGTGTAAGTAGCACTGAAAAATCAAAGTTCATCTAATTTGCATAATTTCTGCACGAGAAAAAAAAACCCGTATTATATGTATTCCATGTTACTAAACATTCAGACAAAAATTTATTCAAATCAGAACTGTCACACAGAAGTTCTGTACAAAAAACTGATTGAACTAACTTGGGTACAAAATGGCTGCTGATGGCCATCTTGAATTTCGGACCGCACCCCAAAACACTTGTTCTCGTCCTATGGTGATAACAAAGGTACCCAAGAAGTTTCGTAAAGATCGGTTCATAAATATGGCCTCTAGCCCGAGCCGTATTGAATTGCTGAAGGATGGACAGACGGACAGACATACAGACGGACGACGGGCCATGGCATAACCTCAAATTTGACTACGTCAAAGTTGAGCTAAAAATGAAATGAAAGGGTCAATGACACTGTAGCTTAACTTGTCTGCTTGTTGTGTTTGATGAAAGGGATAATGTTCAATGTTTATGAAATGATTATGAAATAAGACAAGAATTGTGATAAATGGGAATAAGTTAATTTTTGTTCCCTGTATGCTGTGTTTTTAATAAAAATAATAGGTGTACACTGTACTAAAGAGCTGAGGGGTGGGTTAATATGACCTCACAGTTAACGTATGTCAACGAAAGTTACAGTGAAATTATTCCAAAACGAGTCATCCTATCAAGTTACATTGCAATCCCTTCATACATATGGCCTGTAGACTGTGCTAAAGGTTTTCGGACTTCAGGCCTGTATAGCCATGACGGTAGACCGATTGCAACTAAAAGCAGACGTTCTCATCTCGCCATTATACTGAGTCATTCTACTAAGTTACAATGAAATCCCTTCACAAATATAACCTGTAGTCTGTCCTAACGTTTTTCAGGTTTTGGGCTCGGGAAGCCATCATGGTTGAATGATCGCCACCAAAATGGGGCGTTGTCATCTGGGCATAATCTGGAGTGATCCACGAAGTTACAATGAAATCCCCTCATTTAAGACCTGTAGACTGTGCTCAAGGTTTTCGGGCTTTGGGCCCCTGAAGCCATCACAGTTGACCAATCACGACCAAAAGGGGACGTTCTCATCTAGACATTATATGAAGTCAACCTACCAAGTTACAATGAAATCCCTTCATAAATATGACCTGTAGACTGTGCTAAAGGTTTTCGGGCTTTGGACTCGGGTAACCATCATGGTTGACTGATCGCAACCAAAAGGGAACATTCTCATCTGGGCATCATCTGGAGTGATCCTACGAAGTTACAGAGAAATCCCTTCATAAATATGACCTGTAGACTGTTCTCAAAGTTTTCGGGCCCCTGTAGCTGCCACAGTTGACCAATCACGACCAAAAGGGGACGTTCTCATCTAAACATTATATGAAGTCAACCTACTAGGTTACAATGAAATCCCTTCATAAATATGACATGTAGACTGTGCTAAAGGTTTTCGGGCTCGGGCTGCCATCTTGGTTGAATGATCGCAACCAAAAGGGGACATATTCATCTGGGCATCATCTGGAGTGATCCTACGAAGTTACAATGAAATCCCTTCATAAATATGACCTGTAGATTGTGCTCAAAGTTTTCGGGCTTCGGGCCCCTGTAGCCATCACAGTTGATCAATCACGACCAAAAGGGGATGTCGTCATCTGGGCATTATATGGAGTCAACCTAACAAGTTACAACGAAATTCTTCCATAAATACGACCTACCGACTATACGAAAAGTTTTTGGGCTCGGGCAGCCATCAAGGCTGAATGATCGCGACCAAAAGGGGACGTTCTCATCTAGACATTATTTGGAGTCATCCTACCAAGCTACAATGAAATCCCTTCATAAATATGGCCTACTGACTGTGCTAAAGGTTTTCGGACTCCGGGCCCCTGTAGCCCTCACAGTTGTCCAATCGTGTCCAAAAGGGGATGTTCTCATCTAGACATTATATGAAGTCAATCTACCAAGTTACAATGAAATTCCTTCATATATATATATCCTGTAGACTGTGCTAAAGGTTTTCGGGATCGGGCAGCCATCATGGTTGAATGATCACCACCAAAAGGGGACATTCTTATCTTTGTATCATCTGGAGTGATCCTACGAAGTTACAATGAAATCCCTTTATAAATATGACCTGTAGACTTTTTTCGGGCTTCGGGCACCTGTAGCCGTCACAGTTGACCAATCATGACCAAAAGGGGACGTTCTCATTTAGACATTATTTGGAGTCACCCTACTAAGTTACAATGAAATCTCTTCATAAATATGACCTGTAGACTGTGCTAAAGGTTTTTGGGCTTCGGGCCCCTGTAGCCATCACAGTTGCCCGAATCACGTCCAAAAGGGGACGTTGTCATCTAGACATTATATGAAGTCAACCTACCAAGTTACAATGAAATCCCTCCTTAAATATGACCTGTAGACTGTTCTAAAGGTTTTCGGGTTTTGGACTCGGGCAGTCGTCACGGCTGACAGATCGCGACCAAATGGGGAAGTTCTCATCTAGATATCATACGGAGCCATCCTACCAAGTTACAATGGAATCCCTCCATATTAAATATGACCTGCAGACTGCTGTGCTAAAAGTTTTTAGGGTTCGGGCTTGGGCAGCCATCACGGTTGACAAATCATGACCAAAATGGGACGTTCTGATCTAGGCATTATACAGAGGCATCCTACCAAGTTACAATCAAATCCCTTCATAAATACGACCTGTAGACTGTGCTAATGGTTTTCGGGTTTTGGGCTCGGACAGCCATACCGGTTGACCGATCGCGACCAAAAGGGGACGTTCTCATCTAGACATGACCCCAAACCTGCGTATGAAATTTCGTGACGAGCTACGGGGTGTAGCCTGTGCTAAAGGAAAATGTGAACAGACTCACAGACTAACAGACTTCTGCACGCCTGATGGCAATCGCTTTTCTTGACTTTGTCAAGTTAAGATAAAAATTAGTTTTTGAAGAGTTTTGCTTTTTCTTCTGCTTTTCGTGTTAGGTAAAGGGTGAAATAAATAAAAGAGTAAACATGTCTGTAAATCAACAAGTATAGAGGCTTACATGATGACTGTTGGCAGTGTTGTAGTTCACGACAAGTAAGAGACGACAGGTAGACAGCCAATCTGGCTATGCCATATCCCAAAGAAATAAATCAATTGTAAATATATAATATTGGTATCACATTGTAACTGTATTTGATTCATACTGTTAAATGGAATCTATCTATCTACCAGTACCGAATGGTATTTATGGTATACCATCTATCTCTAACAAGCTCAAAATTTAAAAAAAATGACTAATTAAGGCCTATAACTCTGTAACGAAAAATCGGGCCGGGCCGGTTCCAGAACTCTCATCAGATATTATTGCAAAAGACCAATGTGACGGATTTTAGTCAAATCGGAGTACGTTTGTTCAAGTTTTTGCGCTAACGGGCTCAAAATTTGTAAAAAATGCCAATTAAGGCCCATAACTCTGTAACGAAAAATTGGGCCGGGCCAGTTTTTTAACTCGCATGATATATTCTTGCAAAAGACATGTATCGAAATATTAGTCAAATTGGAGAAAGTTTGTTCAAGTTATTGCACTAACAAGCTCAATATTTGCAAAAATTATTTAATTAAGGCCAGTAACTCAGTAACGAAAACCGGGCTGTGCCAGTTTTCAAACTCGCTGGAGATATTATTGTAAAAGACCTATATGGCGAATATTAGTCAAACCGGAGAACGTTTGTTCAAGTTATTGCACTAACAAGATCAAAATTTGCAAAAAATATTTAATTAAGGCCAGTAACTCAGTAACGAAAATCTGGCTGGGCCAGTTTTCAAACCCGCTGGAGATCATAGTATTGCAAAAGACCTATTTGGCAAATAGTAATCAAATCGAAGAACGTTTGTTCAAGTTATTGCGCTGACAGTGTGAGGATAACACACAGCCACACACCGACCATCGCCACACACAACTCAACCAATAAAACTTTTGAAGTATATACTGAACCTCAGCAAAACTGAGTCACACTTCACTCGATGGTAACCATATACACCAAACTTCAAACCAATATCTTAAGAAATGTCAGAAAAGTTTACATCACAAGAATTCAACAGATTGAACCACTCTGAGCAAGTTCAATAACTCTGTAATGCTTACACTGAGTCACAACAAATGGATTTCATGTACATCTGTACTTAATTTTCGTCGTCCAGGGTACCCACGGGGAGGAGGGGGTTCCAGGGGAGTAACATGGTAATGTTTAAATCAAGTCATGGCAAAACCATGCTACACATATTTATATATTCTGCACTCAATTAAAGTAGACCGAATATGAAAATAACTTGAAAATGTAGCAGTTGTTCACTCCACTATTACCCACATAGTTCTAAAAATCTTATGTGCAGTGAACTGGCTCCTAAAATTCACTCTACGCGAATTCAAGGGCAATAACTCTTAACCCTTTACCTAACGAATCGGCCACGTAATTTACAAATTAAGTAGTCGAAAAAAAATACATTTTTAAAAAATATTCAACAAAACCACATCACGTGACCCCTCATTGGAATGAGCTCTACAACCTCATTCCAAGGAGGGGTCACATTATGTTTTATTTAATTTTTTTAAACATTTTAAAATTAAATAATTAAAATAATAAATTTTGATATCTTCCGCGTTTTAAAGGGTTAAATCGAGTAAGAGAAAATTTATGTCACTCACATCGGCACTTGATGTTGCTCATGTATACCCGAGTTTCAAACCAATATCCTGAGAAACATGGAAGCAGTTGGCACCATAAGATTTCAACAAACCAACCAACTAGTTGAGCCTGCTGCACAGACTCCAGTATACTCCTTCAAACTGTGTTTGTGGGAGTTTTTAAATGCCAGCGGTCACTTAGTATTGAGGCGTTAAATATTTTGTAAGGGGGAAGACACCATGTCTTAATATGGGGATTGAAGACCATAAAATTATGGCTCATCACTTTGCATCACTGCTGTCTGTCATAACTTTGTTTCTCCCTCTATGGCTTCAAATCATTGAAAAACAACAGGGCCCAGGGGGCCTTAATCGCTCACCTGATAAAATTGGTTAAAGAAGGATTTAAGGTCATATTCAGCATCTACATGTTAATATAGTTACTCTACTTTAGCTATGGGAGTGGGGGTAGGGGTGGAGAGAAGGGTATGTTGGGCGATTTTTTTATGCATAAAATCACACAAATCAAAGCAAATAGAAACTACAAAAACTGTGGGCACTGCTCACTAAATGATACCACCCACTCCCACCAAGAAACATTTTACAACAGTAAAAGTGTGTTTAATATTTATTTATTTATTGGTGTTTAAGGTCACATACTTATGCACAATGGCTAATCGTGACCGTGACAGTTTTACGGGTGGAGGAAGCCGGAGTACCCGGAGAGAACCACCGAGCAACGACGAGCAGCTGTCAGCTCCCCAACATCGTAACTCTGAACTCTGCACCGCAGCACAGGCAGGGTTAGATTGGTTGAAGACATGCGCACCATCGACGTGCGGTACGCCTCAGTACACAGCGTCATCGTGCCCCCATGTAGGCAATCGGGGTGAAGTGTCTTGCCCAAGGACACAACGCGGTTGCCGCAGGTGGGATTCGAACCGAGGACCTCTCGGCTTGCAGCCTGCACCTCTACCAACTGAGCCACCGCGCCCCCAAGTGTGTTTGATGTAGAGAGCACAAACGCTGACCCCCCCCCCCCCCCCCCCCACTCCCCCGCAAGCTTGAATTGACAAAGCTCATTTTTAAATATGGGAAACCCTAAAATGAAAATATCTGAAAACAAAACAAAACAGGAGGTGCACATCTTCAATATATGTAAAATAATGACTGAGAGTTTCAATGAAATTTGTTCAATGGTTTAAGAGGAGTTGCAGATAACAGATCTGGACAGAATGTCAATTGAATTTGACAAATTCATTTTTCAATATGAGAAACTGTAAAAAAGAAAATATCTGAAAACAAAATAGGAGGTGCACATCTTCAACGTATGTAAAAGAACGTCTGAGAGTTTCAATGAAATCTGTTCACTGGTTTAAGAGGAGTTGGGGATAGCAGATGTGTACCCATAACACCCCTATAGCATAAGGGATGGACGGACTTATGTCGGAATATGAAAATATCATGAAAGAAAAATAGGAGGTGCACATCTACAGTGTATGTAAAAGAAAGTCTGAGAGTTCCAATGGAGTTTGTTCAATGGTTTAAGAGGAGTAGCGGATAGCAGATCTATACCCATCCCTACTAAAACCTGAATTGACAAAGAATATGGGGAACTATAAATATGAAAATATCTGAAAAGAAAATGGGAGGTGCACATCTGCAATGTATGTTGAAGAATGTCTAAAAGTTTCACTGAAATCTGTTCAATGGTTTAAGAGGAGTTGTGGATAGCAGATCTGTACAGAATGTTAACTGAATTTGACAAAGTTCATTTTTCAATATGGGAAACTGTAAAAATAAAAATATCTGAAAAGAAAATAGGTGGTGCACATCTTCAATGTATGTAAAAGAATGTCTGAGAGTTTCAATGAAATCCGTTCAATGGTTTAGGAGTTGCAGATAGCAGATGTGTACCCCCCTAAAGCGTAACGGACGGACGGACGGACGGACGAACCGACAGACGGACAGACGTACGGAAGTATGGACGGACCAAGTGAACACTATATACCACCCACTTTTCAAGTGGGTGGTATAACAAGAGGCCCCAGGGGGCCTGAGGGCGCTCACCTGACATGGTAGCCTAAATATCAACCCAGGGAATTGATTTCAACAAGTTGCATCTGCCCCTCCTAAGAAAAGCTTATACCAAATATCCAAAGATTCTGACAAGTGGAAAAAACCTTTTTTTTAAAGAATATTCCTCATATTGCACTAAGTAATAATAAATATGAACCCAAGGACTTGGCTTCAACAAACTTGTATATCACCTCCGTAAGGATGCTGTATACCAAATATCAAAAGATTCTGACTGGTGGATGTGAAGAAGATTTTTGAAGAAAATTCCTCATTTTGAACTAAGTTGTAATTCGGGCTGTCACAGTGAGCCCAAATATGAACCCAGGGGCTTGGATTGAACAAACTTGAATCTCACCCCCACCCCCTAAGGATGCTGCATACAAAATATTAAAAGATGATGATTTTTAAAGAATATTCCTCATACTGCACTAACTTAAACATTTGGGCTCCCATAGAGAGTCCAAATATGGGTCCAGGGATTTGATTTCAATAAACATGTGAAACAATCTTCCAAAGATGTTATATGTGAAATTTGAAAGCTTTTGGGGCACTGGTTTTGGGATAAAAGTAGTCTTAATAAATGTTTTTCCCATTACCCACAGTGTTAAAAAAAATGCTGACTCTGCACTTTTTCAAAAGTTCTGAAAAAGTACCACATGATAAAACCGATAGCAATATTTTTTTACTATTCCATTCTGTTAGTCCTAAGGAAGCTTCACACCAAATAAGAATTGTCAGTGTCGTGTAGTTTTGAAGATATAGGCGTTTTAAATTGTTTCTATTTTTAGCTCCTACAGTTCCCATGGGGCGACAGGAAAATTTGTTTTTGCATAAATTAAGTACTTATGATCCATTAAGCCCTCATATCAAATTTGGTTCAACTCAGCCTCTCGGTTTGAAAAACAGAAATTTTGGACGGGGCAAAAATTCTTGCCCCTCCCATAACGAAGGCAAATATAGCTCCTCCAACTTCTCTTGAACAGAGTCTACACCACAAAAGGAAGCTGCACACCAAATATGAAGTCTCTGCTACTGCTGGTTCATGAGAAGATTTTTTTAAGATTTAAGCACACTTTTTGGATGTGGCCCAACCGAGGGGCGACGCAACTTGATTTGAACAAAATCAAAATGCGATGTCATAACAAACTATTATCTCAAATTTCAATTACATTTGTTCAGTGGTTTTGGAGAAGACGCAAACACCATGTTCACGGACAACGGACGTTGAGTGATCATTATAGCTCCCCTGAATGAAAGTCAGGCAAGCTAAAAAATGACCCAGTGGGCCCCCTCCAACTGCCCACATCTCAAGTCCAAAACAGGGTGAAAGAATTTTTTTTTTTTTGCATAAAATCACTCAGATTTTCTAAATCTTCTTTTCAAGCATAAAAAATTGCCCCCCCCCCCCTCCCCAAAGGCCTCCAGTGAGCAAACATTAACCTTATGTCCTCACATTTATATGTAATTAAATTTTGGCCCAATCAAATCTGTCACATGTGGGCACAATTCATTTAAACAAATAGCAAATTCTCCATTGGGTTCTCTGTCAAATTTCAAACCCCTCTGATGCCCACCAAAATTAGTCACGCATTGCACCTTCAACAAACTTTAATTGAGTCATAGTAATCCTATATACCAAATACCAAAAGATTCTGCCCAGTGGGTCTGAAGAAGAAAATCTTTGAAGAATATTCCTGCATGAAATTTAAATTCGCACTCCCACAGAAAACTCAAATATGAGTCAAGGGGTTTATTTGATTTGAAATAACTTTAATCTCCCCAATTAACCCTTTACCCCAACGAATCGCCCGCATCCGCCCGCGTAATATGCAAATTCAGCAGTTGAAAAAATAATATTTTTCAAAAAATTTCAACAAAACCATATCATGTGACCCCTCGTTGGAACGAGCTCGTTCCAACGAGGGGTCACGTGATATGGTTTTGTTGAAATTTTTTGGAAAATTTGAAAAAATGCTATTTAAAATAATAAATTTTGATATTGTCAGCGTTGGGTAAAGGGTTAAGGAAGTCAATTCTATGTAACAAAAGAATCTGGGTCATGGATGTGAAGAAGACTCTTTTTAAAGTATAGTCCCTGTACATGTAGTGTGCAAAATTAAAATTTGGGATCCCACCGGGAGTCCAAATATTATCCAGGGGATTGATTTGAACAAACTGGAATCTGAACCTCCTAAGGTTGCTGCATATCAAATATCCAAAGATTCTGACTGGTGGATCTGAAGAAGATTTTTCAAGAAATTTCCCCATATTGCACTAAGTTAAAATTTATATAGATATGAACCCAGAGACTTGATTTCAACAAGCTGGGATCTGTCTCCATTAAGGATACTGCAAATCAAATATCAAAATATTCTGATTGATGGATCGCAAGAAGCGGATTTTGAAATAATATTCCTTATATAGCACTAAGTTCAAATTTGGGCTCCCATTGAGCCCAAATATGACCCTCAGGACTTGATTTGAACAAACTGGAATCTGAACCTCCTAAGGATGCTGCATATCAAATATCAAAACATTCTAACTGGTAGATTTGAAGAAGAAAATTTTAAAATATTCCTCATATTGTGGTAAGTTAAAGTTCCGTGAGGGAGTCCAAATGTGACCCAGATACTTGATTTGAACAAACTTGAATCTAACCCTCCTGAGGATGCTCTATACCAATCATCAAAAAATTCTGACTGGAAGATCTGAAGATTTTTTAAAAAAATTCCTAATATTGGACTGAGTTCAAATTTGGGTTCCCACAGGAAGCCCAAATATGAACAGAGGAATTTTGATTTGAACAAACTTGAACCTCACCCCACTAAGGATGCTACATACTAAATATCAAAAGATTCTGAATTAAGCCCCCTGTGGAGCTTCCTCTGGGCATGACAACTTTATTTGAACAAACATGAATTGACATATGATACGAAACAAGCAATCAAATTTGGTTCAATTCAGCCCAGAAGTTTATGAGGATAAGCCGATAATGTTAAGTTCATGCCGGTCAATAGATGGAAAGTGACAATTAAAGCTCCTCTTGAGCTTTGTTCAGGTGAGCTAAAAAACATTTTCATCTTTGCTTGAATTGCACTCCATTTTCAGTTTTGACTGTTTATTGGAGCTTAAGGTCACTTTCAGAATATGTGGCTATATCATGACCACAACACAAACATAAGACAAGATTAGTTTTAAAAAATATGTTGCCCATTTTAGAGAACTCTGTCACCTGGCATTCGTGACGGAGTCATACTATTCGAGGACATGTCGCCCACTCATAATTTATGCCATATTTCATTCAAATCAGTTCATGGGTTCCAAAATTGTAAAGTTTGGGTGGGCAAAAATCCTGTCCTTCCCATTACCGGTATAACAAAAAATATTGTCGCTCAAATATTGTTTAAACAATTCTATACTTGGAAAAGAAGCTCAATACCAAATATTAACTTGCTGCATCTATTGGTTCAGGAGATGAATTTTTAAAAACTGGAATTATTTTCCCACGCTATGGGAGGTGGGAGATGGGGTGTGCAAGAACATTATTTTTTTTAACAAAACTGAAATATCCCACTTAAATCATTACACATATTAAATTTTATTTGGAAACACTGCAGTGATTTGTGAGAAGACTCAAACACCGCCTTTATGACAGATGAAGGATTACCAGCACAGATTACCCCGAGTTTCTGCCTAAAACACTCACCTGGCTCAAGTTGTCAAAAGAGATGATTGTGTCAATAAGTGATGGACAGCAAGAGCAATTTTTTGAATGGCCATGACACAACCAAAGATCTTTGCCCTGGTGTCAAGTATCATGGAAATACACCAAAGCATTATAGGGTCATGGCTCTGGAAGGACAAATAAAATCAGACAGATGGATGCATGCATGCATGGACTGACTGATGGACAACCCATATTTAAGATGCCCCCTGTTGGGGGGACATAAAAACACTTTAACCTATTGTGTGAAGAAATTACCAAATGATTTGAAAGCCTTTCAAAGCAAAGCTGAAGTGCTTAGATTTCGAGGTGATGGGTTTCATACAAGCTGTCGGGTGTTATCAGTTATTCTATAAGTTTGATAATCTATGTAATATGCATGAACTGGAAAAAATCAACTCAAATGATTGCAATCTTAGGTCTGTTATTTTCAAAATCGCAAGACAGCAACTTAATCACCCTGGGAAAAGGTTGAGGAGGGTAACTGCCCTCATAGTATAACATCATTTCACTATGACAGGGAACGATGTACCATGGGTTTTTCTATTATACCATCCATTGCAAAAGGTCTTTAACCAACATTGACAAAATTTGCAACAACATAAAATCAAGAAGAGGTCTTATTGATAATAGTCAAATTATAATCGCAATGGTTTCTTTGTCAAATCTTGGCTGCCTTTGGAGGCAGCCAAGACTTGGCTAAAAACCACCGCTAAACCACTACACTCACAAGTTGTGACAATATATTTACTTGTGTTTATGGTCACTTTCAGCATCTCTGGCTATCTCATGACTGCAACATAGGGATGAAGTCAAGTTTAGTCAATTGTTTATACCTATGCTGTCCACGTCGTTAGAAGATTTCCACCTCAAGAACTGGTTCCAGGTCCTATTATTAATAAAGCAGAACTTGTTTACTGCAGTAAATAAGAAATGAAAGCGTCAGTGACACAGCAGCTTAACTTGACTGTGTGTAGTGTTTGAGGAAAAAGAAAATGTTCAATGTTTATGAAGGGATTATGAAATAAGACAGGAATTGTGATAAGTGAGAATACATTAAGTTCTGTACCCTACATGCTATGTTTTCAACAAGAATAATTTGAGGTGTAGACTGTACTAAAGAATGGAGGCCTGGGTTGATGTAGCCCTCACCAAACTTACCAAGTTGCGGTAAAATCATTCCAAAACGAGTTATCCTACCAAGTTACAATGTAATCCCTTAAAAATGACGCGTCGAGTTTGCTAAAGGAATCCAACAGTCATGGTTGACTGGTCGTGACCAAAATTGGACAGTCTCATCTAGATATCATACCAAGTTATCCCACCAAGTTACAATGAAATCTCTTCATAAAAACGACCTGTAGATAGTGCTAAAGGAATCTTAAGTCACATGCCCAAGAGGCAGTAACAGCCTATCGATCATGACCAAAATAGGACAGTCTCATCTAGACATCATGCCAAGTTATCCTACCATGTTACAATGAAATCGCTTCATAGATATGAACTGTAGACTGTGGTAAACAAATCTAGGTCACATGCCCGTGTGGCCATCATGGTTGACCGATCATGACCAAAATAAGACATTATTTGAAGACATACTACCCAGTCATCCTACCAATTTACAATGAAATCCCTTCATAAATACAACCTGTAGCCTGTGCTAAAGGAATCTAGGCAAAATGCCCTTGCAGCTCTCATGGCTGACTGAACCTGACCAAAATACGCTGTTCTCATCCAGACATTATCCGGAGTCATCCTACCAAGTTACAACGAAATCCCTTCATAAATACGACTTGTAGACTGTGCTAAAGGTTTTGGGGTTTCGGGCCTCGTGCAGCCATCACGGGTGACCGATCGCAATCATGATGGGACATTCTCATCTAGACATGACCTCAAACCTGCATACAAAATTTAGCGATGATTGGAAAGAACTACAGGGTGCAGCCTGTACTAAAGAAAATGTGAACCGACTTACAATAACAGACTCACAGACTTCCATACGCGTGATGCCAATAGCTTATCTTGACTTCGTCAAGTTCAGCTAAAAAGAGGAATGCAAGCATTGCATATGCCCCCTCCTGAAATACCATGGATAGAATAAGTTGCTTACTGAAGTGGTGGCATTTCTCTCGATGGCATAAATGTCTGGCATTTTGAACAAACATACTAACTCGGTTAAACTTCATCTACATACCGATTCAACATGGGCAAAATAAAAATTATTCAATTTCCCGCTACCACTGAATAGAAAATTATTATCATTGACAAAGGCCCAAAGGGTATGAAGTGCTCATCTGACAAAGGCCTATCGATTCTTCACAAAGTGATTTTTAACAATAATTTGTCACTATTAGTTGTTTCCACTGACCAGGACTTTGGTTTTAGAGAACTTGCACTGCCAAGCATCTCAAGAGTTCCCACAAAGAAATTGTATTATTACAAATACTGCATGGACTCAGAAAATTATCAAATGCGACAGAATACAGAGTAACAAAGTTCTGTTCAAAGGGTTAAAATGACGGGAAGACTGATTAGTACAAACTTTGAACAGGGTTCATACATGCCTTGTAGTACATTTTCCATAGCATTTCCATAGCCTGCACTACAGATTTTCCATAGCACGAGACCCATTAAACTATAGAATGCACAGGAAAACAAAGGGGTGGAGATCTACCTGTACCTTCACTCTTATTAGCAGATTAGATTGTTAAATCATCAAGTTTCTGTAGATGTAGAAGTTAAGGATACAAGTATATTTGGCCACATGCTGTTAGAAATAGAATTAAATGGTTGGATGGCTGCTCAAGAATTCTCATCATGGTTAATAAAAAAACAAAATTCTACAACCAATCCTTTGTGTATATAGGGAGACCACAGAGAACTTGCACGAAATGCCTGTTTGTAGTTCAGTGATTTGGGACATATACATGTAGAACACCAACATAAAATATTTCCAGAGCCTGTTAAAAAAGTTCAGATTTACCATAACTTTCCAGGTCCTGCAAAATAAATTTTCACTTTTCCATAACTTCCCATAGCCTGTATGAACCCTGTTTGAACAAACTTGAATGTGACGTCACTAAGGATTTCATATACACTATATCAACAGATTCTGATTGGTAGGTCTGAATCAGAAGATTTTTAAAGAATTATACTCATACTTACTGTACCTGGTTAAAATGCAGGCTCCCATAGGGAGCCCAAATCAACTTAGGGACTTGATTTGAACAAATTTGATTCTAATCCCTCATATCAATGCTGTATACAAAATATCAACTGATTCTGACGGTGGATCTGAAGAATATTTTTAAAGAATTTTCCTCACAATGCACAAAGTTTATCTTCAAGCTCCCGCAGTGAGACCAAATATGAACCCTGGGTCATGATTTGAACAAACTTGATTCTGATCTCCATAAGGATGTGGTCTTCTGAAATGTCAAAGGATTGTGACTGGTGGATCCGAAGAAGACTTTTCCCCATATTGCACAAAGTTAAAATTCGGGTCCCCAAAGGGAGCCAAATGTGAAACCACAGATTTGATTTAAACAAATTTAAATCTGACACCCCTAAGGATGCTTTTTTACAAATATCCAAGGATTTTCAATGGTAGAGCTGAACAGTTTATTTATAGATATTTTAAGGTCACATATTTCTGCACAATGGCTAATCATGACCACAACATTGAGATAAAGACAAGTTTAGTCCATCGTTTATACCCATGTTGCTCATTTTAGAGGACTTCCACCCCAAGCATTGGTGACTGGGTCCAATTTTACCAGTAACACAGAGCTTGTTTAGCACAGTAAACTAGCACTTCTTCACTTCTCAGGGATCCCAAGGGGATGGATCTGAACAAGAAGATTTTAAAAGAATTTTCCTTGCACTGCAAGTTAAAACCTAATTTCAGTTCTGATAAGATATGAATGTGTACTCGATTTAAACAAACTTGAATCTGACTCCCCCAAAAATTCTAACTGGTGGATCTGACAAAGATTTTTTATAGAATTTTTCTCATATTGCACCAAGTTAAAATTTGTGCTCTCACAGGGAGTGCCCCCTCCCCATGTGTGGGAAGCATACTAATTTTAAAAAATCTGAATTGTCCATCCCCAGTCATAACTGACCTAAAATTTTATTGGAATCAGTCCAGCAGTTTGGAAGAAGACTCATACATTACCTTTATGATGGACAAACTACAAACAACAATGCAAAAAGTTCATCATACAGAAGTTAAAGTCTATCTAACAAAGGGCCTAAATGTGGAAAACATGCGTGGATGAAATCCATAATATGTGGATATCATTTCCCCCATAATAGTCCATCATCATACCAAAGGACATCAAAACTCGACAATTGAGGCTTATCATGCAAAACATTCAGAGAGACTGTTTTGTAAGTATTACAAGGGACATAACTTGTATCTATGTGTGGACAAAACCAGCAATGGGTAGATATCCTTTTCATCATGCTTGTCTGTCATTATACCAAAAGACATACAAATTTGGCATGCTCGAGTTATAATGCAAAACGTTCATACTAAGTTTTTCTATGTGTAACAAGAGGCTCTGAGGAGCCTGTAATCACTCACCTGGCAGATATATCCCTCAGTTATTCTAATCAAGATCAAAGAATGCAGCTGGCTGCCAAGCTCCTTCATCTGAGCGAAAAAGAAAGATGATCGTTTTCAGGACTTTCCATACATTATTTATTCCAAGTTTGGTTCACACTGGTCAAGTCGTTTCAGATAAGCTAAAAATGTGATTTACCATAGGGTTTACATGGTAAAAATGAGCCACAATTGCGGCCATGTTTGCAATCCGATCAACATCAAATGAAGACCATTGGTAGAGGGTGCCCCTGTCCTCAATCATGTGCAGTTTCAAAACATTTGGCCTTGTAGTTTCAGAGGAAAAGAGTTTTCAAAATCCACCAATCAGAATCAAAGAATGCCTCTGGTGGCCATGTTTTTCATACAATGGGAACAAAATGAGGACTGTTTGTGCAGGAACTCCCATAGACCAGTCTTGCCAAGTTTGGTTCACTTCAGCTCAGTAGTTCCAGAGATGAAAATGTGATTTGCCATAGGGTTTCTATGGTAACTATAAGTCACAATTTCAGCCATGTTTGCAACCCGATCAACATTAAATGAAGATCGTTGTAGAGGGTGTCCCAGTCATCAATCGCATGAAGTTTCAAAACATTTGGCCTTGTAGTTTCAGAGAAGATTTTTCAAAATTGACCAATCAGAATCAAAGAATGCCTTTGGCGGCCATGTTTTTCATCCAACAGAAACAAAATGAGGAACAGTTGTATCTTTAACTGATAGACCATTCCTGCCAACTTTGGTTCACTTGAGTTCAGTAGTTCCAGTGAAGAAGATGAAAATGTGATTTCCTATAGGTTTTCTATGGGAACTATAAGCCACAATCTGAATCAAAGAATGCCTCGGGCGGACATGTTTTTCATCCGACGGGAACAAAATGAGGACCATTTGTAGAGGACCCCCCCATAGACCCTTCCTGCCAAGTTTGATTCACATCGGCTCAGCAGTTCCAGAGAAGAATATAAAAGTGCCGATAGGATCACCAATCCAATGTCGAGTTGTGACAGAACAAAAGTGGGTTTAATCATTATCAACTTATCGTCCGGAAACCAATTGTTTACAATTTACTATGTGAAGGGTCACTGTGACCTTGACCTTTGACCTAATGATTCCGAAATAAATAGGGCTCTTTCTTGCACCAATGCCAACCTACCTATGGAGTTCCATGAACGTAGGTGGAACCATTGTCAAATTATCATCTGGAAACCAATTGTTTACGATTTATTATGTTCAAGGTCACTGTGACCTTGGCCTTTGACCTAGTGAGTCCAAAATAAATAGGGATCTTCCACTCACCTAGGCCAACCTAGCTACGAAGTTTCATGAATGTGGGTCAAACCGTTATCAAGTTATAGTCCGGAAACCAATTGTTTATGATTTACTATGTTGAAGGTCACTGTGACCTTGACTTTTCACCTCGCAAGTTCAAAATAAATAGGGTTCTTCCTCTCACTGAAGCCAACCTAGTGTGAAGTTTCATGAATGTGGGTCGAAACATTATCAAGTTATCACCTGGAAACCAATTGTTTACGATTTACTATGTTGAAGGTCACTGTGACCTTGACCTTTCTTCTAGACAGTCCAAAATAAACAGGGTTTTTTCTCTCACTGATGTCAACCTAACTATGAAGTTTCATGAACATGGGTCAAACCATTATCAAGTTATCATCCGGAAACCAATTGTTTTGATTTACTATGTTTGTGGTCACTGTGACGTTGACCTTTGACCTAGTGAGTCCAAAATAAATAGGGTTCTTCCTCTCACGAAGGCCAACCTACATATGAAGTTTCATGAATGTGGGTTGAACCGTAGTCAAGTTATCATCCGGAAACCAATTGTTTACAATTTACTATGTTCAAGGTCACTGTGACCTTGAACTTTGACCAAGCAAGTCCAAAATTAATAGGGTTCTTCCTCTCACCGATACCATGAAGTTTCATGAACATGGGTTGAACCATTATCAAGTTATCATCCGGAAACCAATTGTTTACGCCGCCCGCCATTCATCAAACTATAAGTCGATTTTGACTTCGTCACAACTCGACTAATGAAAGTGTCAATAACACTGTAGCTCAACTTGTGTGTTGTGTTTGATGAAAAAGATTATGTTCAATGTTTATGAAAGGATTATGAAATAAGACAAGAATTGTGATAATTGGGAATATGTTCATTTCTGTTCCCTGTATGCTATGTTTATAATAAAAATAATATGAGGTGTACTAAAGAGCTGAGGGTGGGTTAATATGACCTCACAGTTAATGTATGTGGCCCTCACAGTTAACGTATATCAACAAAAGTTACCAAATTACAGTGAAATTATTCCAAAACGAGTCATCCTATCAAGTTACATTAAAATCCCTTCATAAATATGGCCTGTAGACTGTGCTAAAGGTTTTCGGGCTTCGGGCCCCTGTAGCCGTCAGTTTCCCAATTGCGTCCAAAGGGGACGTTCTCATCTATACATTATATGAAGTCAACCTACCAAGTTACAATGAAATCCCTTAATAAATATGGCCTGTAGACTGTGCTAAAGGTTTTTGGGCTTTGGGCTCTGGCAGCCATCATGGTTGAATGATCGCAACCAAAAGGGGACATTCTCATCTGGGCATCATCTGGAGTGATCCTACAAAGTTACAATGAAATCCCTTCATAAATATAACTTGTAGACTGTGCTCAAGGTTTTGGGGCTTCGGGCCCCTGAAGCCGTCACAGTTGACCAATCACGGCCAAAAGGGGATGTAATCATCTAGGCATTATATGGAGTCAAACTTACGGGTTACAATGAAGTCCTTCCATAAATATGACCAATAGACTATGCTAAAGGTTTTGGGTTCGAGCAGCCATCAAGGCTGAATGATCACGACCAAAAGGGGACGTTCTCATCTAGACATTATTTAGAGTCATCCTACCAAAGTACAATGAAATCACTTCATAAATATCACCTGTAGACTGTGCCAAAGATTTTCGGGCTTTGGGCCTCTGTAGCCAACACAGTTACCTAATGATGTCCAAAAGGGGCTGTTCTCATCTAGATATTACATGAAGTCAACCTACCAAGTTACAATGAAATCCCTTCATAAATATGATCTGAAGACTGTGCTAAAGGTTTTCGGGCTTTAGGCTTGGGCAGCCATCACGGTTGAATGATCGCAACCAAAAGGGGACATTCTCATCTGGACATCATCTGGAGTGATCCTATGAAGTTACAATGAAATCCCTTCATAAATATGACCTGTAGACTGTGCTCAAGATTTTCGGGCTTCATGCACCTGTAGCCATCACAGTTGATCAACCACAACCAAAAGGGGACGTCATCATCTAGGCATTATATGGAGTCAACCTAACAAGTTACAATGAAATCCTTCCATAAATACGACCTACAGACATGCTAAAGGTTTTTGGGCTCAGGCAGCCATCAAGGCTGAATGATCGTGACCAAAAGGGGACGTTCTCATCTGGACACTATTTGGAGTCATCCTACCAAGCTACAATGAAATCCCTTCATAATTATGACCTGTAGACTGTTCTAAAGGTTTTCGGGCATTGGGCCCCTGAAGCCGTCACAGTTGCCCAATCGTGTCCAAAAGGGGACGTTCTCATCTAGACATTATATGAAGTCAACCTACCAAGTTACAATGAAATCCCTTCATAAATATGACCTGTAGACTGTGCTAAAGGTTTTCGGGCTTCGGGCTCGGGCAGCCATCATGGATGAATGATCGCAACCATAGGGGACAATCTCATCTGGAGCGATCCTAAGAAGTTTCAATGAAATCCCTTCATAAATATGACCTGTAGGCTGTGCTCAAGGTTTTCGGGCTTCGGGCACTTGTAGCCATCACAACTGACCAATCACGACCAAAAGGGGATGTCATCATCTAGGCATTATATGGAGTCAACCTAACACGTTACAATGAAATCCTTCCATAAATATGACCTTTTGCCTATGCTAAAGGTTTTTGGGCTCGGGCACCCAACAAGGCTGCATGATCGCGATCAAAATGGGACGTTCTCATCTAGACATTTGGACCATCCTACCAAGTTACAATGAAATCCCTTCATAAATATGACCTCTAGACTGTGCTAAAGGTTTTTGGGCTTCGGGCCCCTGTAGCCGTGACAGTTGCCCAATCACGTCCAAAAGGGCCTTTCTCATCTAGACATTGTATGAAGTCAACTCACCAAGTTACAATGAAATTCCTCAATAAATATGACCTGTATACTGTGATAAAGGTTTTTGGGTTTTGGGCTCGGGCAGTCGTCATGGTTGGCAGATCATGCCCAAATGGGTAAATTCTCATCTAGACATCATAAGGAGTCATCCTACCAAGTTACAATGAAATCCCTCCACATTAAACATGACCTGCAGACTGTGCTAAAAGTTTTTGGGTTTCGGGCTTGGGCAGCCATCACGGTTGATAGATCATGCCCAAAAGGGGACGTTCTCATCTAGGCATTATACAGAGGCATCCTACCAAGTTACAATGAAATCCCTTCATAAATACGACCTGTAGACTGTGCTAATGGTTTTTGGGCTCGGGCAGCCATACCGGTTGCCCGATCGCGACCAAAAGGGGACGTTCTCATCTAGACATGACCCCAAACCTGCATATGAAATTTCGTGACGATCAGATAAAAACTGCGGGGTGTAGCCCGTGCTAGAGGAAAGTGTGAACAGACATCACAGACAAACAGACTCACAGACTTCCGCACGCGTGATGGCAATAGCTTATCTTGGCTATGTCAAGTTAAGCTAAAAATGTGAAAAGTTTACGGACAATGATGCACGCCAAGTTATGGCAATAGCTTACATGGCCCTTTGGCCACGTGAGCTAACAAGGGCATAACTCTGGTTCGTATTTGTGAACAAAACCCACAATATGTGGATATCCCTTCCCCCATGCTGGTCACTCATCACACAAAGGACATCAAAATGTGACAATCAATGACTGAGTTACATTGCAAAATGTTGTTATAGAAAGGTATTCTGAGTGTAACAGGGGCCATAACTCTGGTTTGTGTGCATGGAGAGAACCCATAATACATGGATATCCTTTCCCCCATGCTGATCTCTCAACATACCAAAGGACATCAAAATCCAGCAACCGATGCTTGAGTTATAATGCAAACTGTTTGTACTAAAAGCTTTTGAACTTGTAACAAGGGCTATAACTCTGGTTCATATTAGTGGACAGAACCAGAAATATGTAGATATCATTTTCCCCCATGCTAGTGTCTCACCATGCCAAAGGAAATCATAATCTGACAGCCGTGCTTGAGTTATTATGCAAATCATTCGTATGGAAAGTTAACAGGGCCATAAATCCAGTTCAAATATGTGAACACTACCTGCAATATGAGGATATCCCTACACCCATGCTGGTCTGTCAACATACCAAAGGACAACACAATCTAACAATCTATGCTAAAGTTATAATGGAATACATTTGTATGGAAAATTTTAATAAGTGTCACAAGAGCCATAATCCTGGTAGTTATATGTGGATAGTTTTAGTGAGTGTAGCAAGGGTAAAAATCCTGGTAGGTGTGTGGATGAAACCTGCATTGTGTGGTTATCCTTTCCCCAATACTGGTCAATCACCATACCAAATGTCATCAAAATCTGACAACCTATAGTTGAGTTATAATACAAAATGTTTGTATGGAAGTTATGAACAAGCATTCAGATGGAGACCTCGACTAGATGCCCAAAGAAACCGGTTTTGGAGGTCATGGGCATAACATGAACTGCTCCACTTCCGTGTTTCCATTATGCAGGCCTGTTGATTTGAGGTGAATGGCCATTTGGGTCACGTGGTTGTTACCTAAAATATAAAAAAAACATGCAAACAGAAATCAGGTCGTGCCAAATTGTCACCGGGTCATGCACAATTTTTGCTAAGTTGGATGATCTAGTAGGAATGAATGGTGGAATGATGTTGAGCATCAACCAATCATCAGCCACACAGGTGTTTGCACCTGCCTAAAGTATAGCTGCTCTGTTGGACAATAATCACATCATTAAAAAAAATTGATGATCATCATAAGATACAGCAAAGATACAAAATCAGGAAATGGCAATAATTCATGTCTCTGCCACAAATAGTGATTATGGATGTCATACTCTACTGCACCATGCTAGCCCAAGACAAGATTAGGTTATAATTGCAACTAAATTGTATCTGAATTGCTGCAACACAGCCTAATTATTATTCCTGAGGATTCATCTTTTTTCATCAGGATATTGTCCATAGCGACAAGAATTTGGTTATGATACAACAGTTCATAAATCAGCATAGTTGCAATATATATGTTTAGGTTACCTAAGGTTACCTAACGGGTTCCCTGAATCAAGTACACGGGAAGGAACGATAAGTTACCAAAGCTCAGAAAAGGTGAACGATAAATGGGTTATGCCAAATTTTTAAAACAGCAGGTCTGCAAAGGTCATCAAAATCTGACAACCTATACTTGAGTTATAATATAAAATGTTTGTATGGAAGTATGTACAAACATTCAGAGGAAGTCCTCGACTAGATGCCCACCGAAACCTGTTCTGGAGGTCAGGGGCATAACATGCACTGCCCCACTTCCCTGGGTTTCCATTATGGCTTTTATAGGCAGCCAACAAAGATCTAGAAACACTGTGAAGTCATCTGTAGCTGTGAACATAACAGATACAGTAGTCAACTGGTTGGGGGCTCGATTATTTTTGTGATCTGAACTGAATGTTTTATTCAAATTTGTTTTATAACTAATTATTGGAGTGTGCCTACAGGCACTCTCCATTAATTTGTAACAGAACATATTTTTATCATATGACTCGTCCGTTTTGTTCACTTTAAAACATTTGATATTTTGCTTTCATATTAACCAGTGATAAATAAAGCCTTCCGTCGATTTCATTGGTCAATTTCAAAACTAGACAATTTGATTGGCTGAACAAAATACAATTGGGCCATATTTTCATAATTTGCATAATTGGGGTTGAAAGACTTCATTGGTCAATTTCAAATATGGACAGTTTGATTGGCTGAACAAGATAGAACTGGGTCACATTTGTATAATTTAAGTAGGGAGAATTTACGTTATCTGTCCTACTTAGGTTGGGTTATATTGCATTAACCCTTTACCTAACATAACGACCCAAACCGGCCAGTGCTATATACGAAAAGCATAGGTTATGACCCCTCATTGGAACGAGAGCATCACGCTTGTTCCAATGAGGGGCCATAACCTATGTTTTGAAAGCAAAAAATGAAAATTTTTAGTTACATGATGATGTTTTTTCCAAGTGTCGTCTGCAACACATGTAAGGTAAAGGGTTAGAAAGTCATACTAAGTCATTAATTTGTGCATAAATTATGTGTGTCATATGATAAATAGAATATGAAATAAGTGTTTTTCTCATATGATATTTATGAAACTCGTCTGAATTTTCTGTTTGGGGCTCGACCAAACGGAAAATTCTTAAGACTCGTTTCATATATATCATATGAGAAAAACACTCATTTCATATTCTCTATATATTAACAAAATATTATTTGCGTTTGACTGAATATCAAACATGAGCAAGGAAAACATTCGCTTTGGCTCTGGTACCCTCATTTTTTGAAAGCTCTGTTGGTGGCTTCTTGGACCCAACCAGTTAATATCATCAAATTAATCTGAGGATTTAAGGCTTAACAGTTGTATTAAATATTTTTACTAAAAATCTGGCTATTCAATTTAGAGGACTTCACAGTATTCACTAGCTTCACATCCTAATGAGTTCATTTCAATGAAGGCCAAGAAAGTCAAACTGGATGGTAATGAAAGTGTCAATGACTGTAGCTTAACTTGTCTGTGTGTTTTGTTTGATGAAAAGGATAATGTTCAATGTTTATGAAAGGATTATGAAATAAGAGTGCACGTATCGCTGAAGCAATACAATGTCCCCTAACGGACTAATGAGCATTAATAATTATACAAATGTTATAACCTAGATGTGATCAGCATGAATTCCGTTGAAGCATTTTCAAAAAAAGTCTACAAAACTGATATTTTAGTGCTTTTCCATATTTCCAAAGGCCATAACTCACACAAGAATAATGCAATCAGCATGAAACTCAAACTTGATCTGTAAGTCATCGTTCTATAGTAGGTTACCAAGAATAAAATCATTCAGTTGAAGCATTTCTCAATAAAGTCCGGAAAACTAAAGTATGACTGACAGACTGACTGACAGATGGACAGAGTGCAAATGAAACTTGATTTGTGAGTCATCGTTCAATAGTAGGTTACCAAAAATGAAATAATTTCATTGCAGCGTTTCAAAAAAATGTCCGGAAAACTAAAGTATGACCGACAGACTGACAGACTGATGGATGGATGGATGGACAGAGTGTAAATGAAACTTGATCTTAAGTCATCGTTCTATAGTAGGTTACCAAAAATGAAATCATTCCGTTGAAGCGTTTCCAGAAAAAGAACGGAAAACTGATATTTTGGCACTTTTCCATATTTCCAAGGGCCATAACTCACACAAGAATAAGGCAATCAGCATGAAACTCAAACTTGATCTGTAAGTCATCGTACAAAAGTAGTTTACCAAAAATGAAATCATTCCGTTGAAGCGTTTCCAAAAAAGTCCGGAAAACTGATATTTTGGTGCTTTTCCATATTTCCAAGGGGCATAACTCACACAAGAATAATGCAATCAGCATGAAACTCAAACTTGATCTGCAAGTCATCGTTCTATAGTAGTTTACCAAAAATGAAATCATTCCGTTGAAGCATTTCCATAAATACTCCGGAAAACTGATATTTTGGTGCTTTTTCCCATATTTCCAAGGGCTGTAACTCACACAAGAATAATGCAATCAGCATGAAACTCAAACTTGATCTGTAAGTCATCGTTATATAGTAGTTTACCAAAAATGAAATCATTCTGTTGAAGCGTTTCCAAAAAAACTCCGGAAAACTAAAGTGTGATTGACAGACTGACAGATGGACAGAGTGCAAACCTATAGTCCCTTCCGGCAATGCCGGTAGGGGACTAATAAGACAAGAATTGTGATAATTGGGAACATGTTCATTTCTGTTCCCTGTATGCTGTTTTTAATAAAAACTAGAAAGTGTTTTAGCACACTAAAACATGTCTCCCCTTCCTTTTGAGGTCTGAGGTCAAGGTCACATGCAGATCATGAAGGTAGCGGACATGCAGTTTCATGGTGACACATCCACATGTCAAAAAAAAAAAAATTATGGTCTGGACAATTACTCCCTATTTAAAGTACATAAATTTGACTTTGAGGGCAAGGTCACATGAAGGTCATGATGACATGTGGTCTCATTGTGATACATCCACATGTCAATCATCTAAGTCCTAGGTTAAAAAACAAAAATGTTCTGATCTGGACAATTATTCCCTATTTGAAGTACATAAATTTGACCTTGAGGTCAGAGGTCAAGGTCACATGCAGTTCATCAAGGTAGCGGACATGCGGTTTCATGGTGACACATCCACATGTCCAAAAAAAAAAAATCTGGTCTGGACAATTACTCCCTATTTAAAGTACAAAAATTTGACCTTGAGGTCAAGGTCACATGAAGGTCATGATTACATGTGACATGCGGTCTAATTGCGATACATCCACATGTCAAATATCTAAGTCCTAGGTCAAAAAACAAAAAAGTTTTGGTCTGGATAATTATTCCCTATTTGAAGTACATAAATTTGACCTAAGGGCAGAGGTCAAGGTTACATGTAGGTCATCGAGGTAGACGACATGCAGTCTCATGGTGACACATCCACATGTCAAATAACCAAGTCCTAGGTCAAAAAACAAAAAAATTCTGGTCTGGACAATTACTCCCTATTTGAAGTGCATAAATTCGACCTTGAGGTCAAGGTCACATGAAGGTCACGACATGCGGTCTCATGGTGACACATCCACATGTCAAATAACCAAGTCCTAGGTCAAAAAACAAAAAAATTCTGGTCTGGACAATTACTCCCTATTTGAAGTATTTAAAATTGACCTTGAGGTCAAGGTCACATGAAAGTCACAATGGTATGCGACACACCGGCTCATGGTGATACATCCACATGCCAAATATCTAAAGCCTGACTCGAAATACAAAAAATTCTGGTCCAGACAGTTTCCCGTAAAAAAGCGCATAAATCTGACCTTCAGGTCAAGGTCACATGAAGGCCACTATGGTACACTGCACACCGGTTCATGGTGATACATCCACATGCCAAGTATCTAAGGTGTAGGTGAAAAGACAAAAAAGTTATGGCCCGGACAAAGTTTGTGTGATGTTTCCCTTAAAAAAAACACATAAATCTGACCTTCAGGTCAAAGGTCAAGGTCACATGAAGGTCACTATGGTACACTGCACACCGGCTCATGGTGATACATCCACATGCCAAGTATCTAATGTGTAGGTCAAAAGACAAAAAAGTTATGGCCCGGACAAAGTTTGTATGAGAAGAAGAAGAAGAAGAAGAAGAAGAAGAAGAAGAAGAATATGCACTAAAACAATATGTCTCCCTTCTGGGAAGGGGAGACATAATAACATGAGGTGTACACTGCACTAATGAGCTCAGGGGTGGGTTAATATGACCTCACAGTTAATGTATGTGGCCCTCACAGTTAACGTATGTCAATGAAAGTTACCAAGTTACAGTGAAATTATTCCAAAACGAGTCATCCTATCAAGTTACATTGAAATCCCTTCAGAAATATGGCCTGTAGACTGTGTTAAAGGTTTTCAGGCTTCAGGCCTGCGTAGCCATGACGGTAGACCGGTTGCAACTAAAAGGGGACATCCTCATCTCGACATTATACTGAGTCATTCCACTAAGTTACAATGAAATCCTTTCCCAAATACGACCTGCAGTCTGTACTCAACTTTTTCGTGTTTTGGGTTCGGGAAGCCATCATGGTAGAATGATCGCGACCAAAAGGGGCATTGTCATCTGGGCATAATCTGGAGTGATCCTACGAAGTTACAATGAAATCCCTTCATATGTATGACCTTTAGACTGTGCTCAAGGTTTTCGGGCTTCGGGCCCCTGAAGCCGTCACAGTTGACCAATCATGACCAAAAGAGGATGTCATCATCTAGGCATTATATCGAGTCAACCAGACAAGTTACAATGAAATCCTTCCATAAATATGACTTATAGACTATGCTAAAGGTTTTTGGGCTTGGGCAGCCATCAAGGCTGAATGATCGCGACCAAAGGGGATGTTCTCACCTAGACACTATTTGGAGTCATCCTACGAAGCTACTATGAAATCCCTTCACAAATATGACCTGTAGACTGTGCTACAGGTTTTCGGGCCCCTGTAGCCATCACATTTGCCCAATCGTGTCCAAAAGGGGACATTCTCAACTAGACATTATATGAAGTCAACCTACCAAAGTTACAATGAAATCCCTTCATAAATATGACCTGTAGACTGTGCTCAAGGTTTTGGGGCTTCGGGCCCATGTAGCCATCACAGTTGACCAATCACAACCAAAAGGGGTTGTCATCATCAAGGCATTATATCGAGTCAACCTAACAAGTTACAATGAAATCCTTACATAAATATGACTATAGACTATGCTAAAGGTTTTTGGGCTCGGGCAGCCCCGAAGGCTGAATGATTGCGACCAAAAGGGGGACGTTCTCATCTAGACATTATTTGGAGTCATCCTTCCAAGTTACAATAAAATCCCTTCATAAATATGACCTGTAGACTGTGCTAAAGGTTTCCGTTCTTCAGGGTCCTGTAGCCGTCACAGTTGCCCAATCACGTCCAAAAAGGGACGTTCTCGTCTAAACATTATATGAAGTCAACCTACCAAGTTACAATGAAATCCCTCCATAAATACTACCTACAGACTGTGTTAAAGGTTTTCGGGTTTGGGGCTCGGGCAGTCATCACGGTTGACAGATCGCGACTAAATGGGGAAGTCCTCATCTAGACATCATCCGGAGTCATCCTACCAAGTTACAATGAAATCCCTCCATATTAAATATGATCTGCAGAGTGTGCTAAAAGTTTTTGGGTTTCGGGCTTGGGCAGCCATCACGGTTGACAGATCATGACCAAAAGGGGACGTTGTCATCTAGGCATTATACAGAGGCATCCTACCAAGTTACAATGAAATCCCTTCATAAATACGACCTGTAGACTGTGCTAATGGTTTTCAGGTTTTGGGCTCGGGCAGCCATAACGGTTGACCGATCGCGACCAAAAGGGGACGTTCTCATCTAGACATGACCCCAAATCTGCATATGAAATTTCGTGATGATCAGACAAGAACTGCGGGGTGTAGCCTGTGCTAAAGGAAGATGTGAACAGACTCACAGACTAACAGACTTCCCCACGCGTGATGGCAATAGCTTATCTTGACTTGAGATTTTTATTGGGAGAAATAATGTCAGTATTATAAGGAACTGACTCTGGTGATGAGTAAATCTATTTTTACACGTGGGATTGTTTAATTAACAAGTGAAGTATTTCAGATCAGTATTTACATGTTCATGTTTTATGTACAGAAAATACATACTGATGATTCTTTATATACAATAATAAAATGTAACAACTCTTTAACTGATGAATTTGTAAAAACATTTAAAAAACATACCAACATTTTCATTACAAAAGAACTCAAACTAACTCTTCAAATTACATTCAAACAAATTCCACTTTAGATGCATGTACATCAGTTCATTACCTGACCACTGTAACTGTTTGGAGATTAGGGAGCATTTATTTATTGATTTATTGGTGTTTAAGGTCACATATTTTTGCACAATGGCTAATCATGACCACAACATGAGTATCAACTCAAGACCAGGGGTGAGCGTTAATAAGCCATGTTGCCTATTTTAGTGAGGGTTTGCACCTCCCAATCACTGGTGACTGGGTCCTATTTTACAGGTAAAACAGAGCCTGTTTACCGCAGTGAACAGGTGCTGCTTCACTTCCCGGGGTTCTCGCGGGAATAAGGGAGCATACTAAATAAACAAGAGACCCCAAGGGATCTTAGTCATTCACCTGATAACATTGTTTAACTCTTTCAACACGAGAGGCCGCTTTTTTGGACCAGCAACACGATACGTCATAATTTCATTAGGTCGGATGGCTACTAAGTGAACGTGTGTGGTAGAACAATTAATATTTTCAATGTGTAATCTTCAGGCTGCACGTTGAAAATATTAATTGCTCTACCCCCAAATAATGGATATGGACTCTTCCAATTTCTGCCATTTAACTGGCATGGAGGACACCACAGGTGTTCAAAGGGTTAAAGAAGGATTTCCGGTCATATTCAGCATCTACGTTGATTAATATAGTTAATCTAATTTAGATTGGTGAGTGGGGGTGGGGGGTGGGGGAGAAGGGTCTGATAGGTGAATTTGTTTTGTTTTGTGGGGTTTCTTTTTGCGGAAAATCACTCGAACCCTATCAAAACTCATTTTGAAGCAAAAAGAAAAAACAAACACCCCTGCAAGGTGAAAGGTTTTTTTTTCCCCGCATAAAATCACTCAAAAATCCTCCAAATCTTGTTCTCAAGCAAAAAACCAAACATTTTGACCTACAGGCTCCCCTCCTCATATTCTCAGTATCAAGTGGACTCGTGGAACTCCATCTGAACAAACGTTAATCTTATGTACTCACATTTACATCTAGCTAAAATTTACCAGCTCTACGAAACGTTGGCACAGTTCATTTAAACACATAGTAAATTCTACATTGGGTGTTCTGTGTTAAGTTCAAACGCGTCTGGTGCTCACCAAAATCAGTTGAGTGTTACACTTCGAACAAACTTCAATCTAGGAGTTACAGTAATGCTATATACCAAATATCAAAAGCTTCTGCCTGTTGGATCTGAAGATCTTTCTAGGATATTCCTCATGCTGCACGAAGTTAAAATTTGGGCTCCCATAGGGAGCCCAAATACGAGTCTAAAGACTTGATTTGAACAAACTTAAATCTCACCACACTAAGGTTGTCAGTACTATGAAACAAAAGAATCTGACTTGTGAATGTGAAAATGATGTTTTTTTTTAAAGAATAGTTCTAAAATTGCACCAAGTGAAAAGTTGGGATCCCAAAGGACTAGATTTGAACAAACTAAAATCTGAATATCCTAAGGTTGCTGCATATCATATATCAAGATTCAGACTGGTAGTTCTGAAGGTGATTTTTAACCCTTTACTTAACATGAAAAGCAGACGCCACTTGCAAAAAAAAATTCTTGAATAACTAATTTTTTGTCTCAAAAACATAGGTTATGACCCCTTGTTGGAACAGGCTCGACGAGCTCTTTCCAACGAGGGGTCATAACCTATGTTTTTGAGACAAGAAATGAAAAATAATGAAAATTAATTGGCGATTTTTGAGTATAGCGCTGGCTGGTTTTGGCCGTTACATTGGGTAAAGGGTTAAAGGAATTTTCACACACTGCACCAAGTTAAAATTTATGCTGTCATACGGAGCCCAAATATAATATCCAGGGACCTGATTTGAACAAACTGCAATCTGACCCCAGGATACTACAAACAAAATATCAAAAGATTCAGATTGGTGTGTTAGAAGATTGATTTATTGATTTATTGGGGTTTAAGGTCACATACTTATGCACAATGGCTAATCATGACCGTGACAGTTTTATGGGTGGAGGAAGCCATAGTACCCGGAGAGAACCACCGGGCAACGACGAGCAACTGTCAGCTCCTCAACATTCTAACTCTGTTCAAGCACCGTCAAGCAGTGTTACAGAGGTTGAAGACATGTGCACCATTGACGTGCAGTATGCCTTAGTACACAGCGTCATCGTGCCCCCATGTAGGCAACCAGGATAAAGTGCCTTGCCCAAGGACACAATGCAGGTCGTCCCAGACGGGGATCGAACTCAGGACCTCTAGCATAGAAGTCCAACAGTCTACCATTGAGCCACCGCGCTCCCAGTGTATGAGAAGAAGGTTTTTAACTGGTAGAGTGCTAAATTATTTATCAATGGTCATTTGTAATGCAAGTATTTTTTTCAAAGATATCACACCACTGCAAAAGGAGTCTTATTTTAGCAAAGCGTTGCTCATAAATAATTGTTTTGTTGCAATATATTGGAGTGTCAGTTGGCACTCTCCAATAAATTGTAACAAAACAATTTTGAATTAATATTTTTCTTCCAGTACAAAGCCAACAACAAATTAGTGCAAACAGTGTAAAGCTGCTATAGTGGCTTTCAGCTCTTTTCACCATAGCCTTGATAGTGGCTTAAAGAATATAACTCATATTGCATAAGTTGACCCCAGGGACTTGATTTGATTAAAATTGAATCTGAACCTCCTAAGTATACTGCATATCAAAAGATTCTGACTGGTAGATGTGAAAAAGATTTTTAAAGAATATTCCCCATATTGCACGAAGTTAAAGTTCCAAGTTCCCACAGGGAGACCAAATAAAACCCAGGAACTTGATTTGAACAAACTTGAATCTCACCCCATTTAGGGTGCTACATACCCAGTATCAAAAGATTCTCACTGCTGAATCTGAAGAAGAAAATTTTTAAAGAATATTCCTCATATTACACAAAGTTAAAATGCAAGCTCCAACAGGGAGCCCAAGTATGACTCTGGGGACTTGATCTGAAGAAACTTTAAGCTGACCCCACTAAAGATGCAATATATCAAATGTCAAGAGATGCTGACTGGTAGATCTGAAGATTTCTAAATACGTTTCTCCATATTGCACAAGATTAAAATTCAGATTCCCACAAGGGAGCACAAAGTTGACCAGAAGGACTAGATTTGAACCAACTTCAGGCTGACCCCACTAAATATGCAGTATACCAAATATCAAGAGATGCTGACAGGTAGATTTGAAGATTTCTTAATAAATTTCCCCATATTGCACAAAAGCTAAAATTCAGGTTCCCATAGGGAGCCTAAATATGAAACCAGGGACTTGATTTGAACAAACTTGAACCTGACCCCTCAAAGGATGCTCTATACCAATTATCACAAGATTCTGACCGCTGGATCTGAAGAAGATGATTTTTAAAAACATTTCATCATACTGGACTGAGTTAAAATTTGACTTCCCATAGGGAGCCTAAATATGAACACAGGGGTTTGATTTGAACAAACTTGAATCTCATCCCACTGAGAATGCTGCATACCAAATATGAAAAAGATTCTGACCGGTGGATCTGAGGAAGATTTTTAAGCAATATTTCTTGTTACATAAAGTTTAAATTCGGGACAAATATGTCTCCCGAGTAAAGATTTTGACTGGTAGATCTGAATAAGATTTTTAAATACATTTCCTCATATTTCACCTAGTTACAATTTGGGTTCTCACAGGTAGACAAGATATGAATACAAGGACTTGTTTTGAACAAACCTGAATCTGACCCCTCTGAGGATGTTGTATACCAAGTATCAAAACATTCTAACAGGTAGTTCTGGAGATTTTTTGATTTTTTAAAATAATTTTGAGGGTGCTAACAGAATTATGCCCCTAATGGTGTCCCCTGTGAGCATGGCACCTTTATTTGAACAAATTCGATTTGACATATGATAAGGAACATGCAGATCAAATTTGGTTCAATTTGGCCTAGTGTTTTATGAGAAGTCAATAATGTAAAAAGTTCACGCCAAACAGACAGATGGATGGATGGACAGATGATGGATACAAAGTGATCACTTAAGCTCTCACCCAAGTGACTTAAAAAAAAAACCCAAAGGATCATAAAGTTAGTTCCTATTTTATGTACATTTTTATAAGCCTGGTTCACAAAATTCGATTTGAGCCAAAGTTTATCAACATACTAAACGTATTCAGTGGATGTGGATACTGCTATGCAGGATTGCATCACCAAATTCACCATCTGGGGATCTCCATCTGCAGATGACAGTCTGCTTATTTTCAGGCTTGGTGCTGAACACTTTAGGGGACTTCCACCCCAGGCAATGGTAACATGGCTCTACTTTAGTGAAAAAACAAAACTTGTTGACCAATGTAAATAAGCACTGCTCCAATTTACCAATGTAAATAAGCACTGCTCCAATTCCCAGGGTTCCCATGGGATTCACAATACAATAAATACCGTACAGAAAAGGATGAATTCGAAATCCTTTCTATCACATGATCTTGTATACAATGTTTAAACAAAGCACATACATCAAATTTCAATCAAAAGAATCAAAATCTCACTGTGAGGTTCTCAAATTGCACAAATAATGCTGTGACAACATTACATAAAACACATTTGATATTCTGGATTTAATATGGAGAAATAAGTGTCAGTCATGTAATAATCTGATCCTTTACCCAACACAAATAGAAAATGACACTTGCATAAAAATTTCAATAACTGAAAAATTTCTTTTCTTCCTCAAAAACCCAGTTTCTGACCTCTCATTGGAAGAATCTTACTCCGAGAGGGCATAAGCTATATTTTCAAGAAAAAAAAAAAATTTTAGGACCCTCTCATTAGAATAAGCTCATTCCAATGAAGAGTCACAAGTTATGTTTTTGAGGCAATAAATTAAAAATAATCAAATTTCAACAGCGATTTTCTCAAATATCACAATCTGGATACGGTCATTACGGTGGACACAGGGTTAAGTTCTCATAGTCTAATTTATTTATTTATTGGTTTCTATGGTCACTTTCAAAATCTATGGCGGTTTCCTTACTGTAACACAAGACAAGTTTATCCAACTGATTATACATTTGCTACCCACTTTAGATGACATCTACCACATGCGTTGGTTACTGGTCTTATTTTACCAGTAAAACCAAACATATTTACATAGAAGCACTGGTCCACTTCCAGGGGATCTCATTCGGAATGGTTAAGTTCACTATCTGTTATGTAAGAACTGATGCCGCAACATGCCATCTTGGGCCAACTCGTGGTTTACATTTCAAGCACCCTGGCGATTCTGCTTGTAAATTTATGTTTGAGATTACTTTCAGAATGAATGAACCACAAAGAATAAGCAATACTCAACTTCCTGGGGTTCCCATGGAGCCCCATACGGACTGGAATCAATGACTTGCAAATACAGGGATGAGAATGGGAAGCAACACAATCTGCTGAAATTGATGAAAATTCCAACATTTTTAGGATAAATATGTGAAAATCACGTTTCTTAAAAAAAAATCAGAGAACACAGAGTGAACCTGTTGGTTGAGAGATATTTAATTTCTGTAAATTTGCATGAAAATGGTCTTTTAAGACCCTTTTTATGCAATGATTTAGAAATAAAATGTCAGCTTTTGTGGCATGAATTTGCTGAAATCAGTGAATTTTCTGATAAATCTCACCCCTGCAAATAAGGGTGTATGGAGCTGTTTAGCCAGTAGGTGGCTGAGTGGTAACACACCTTGTATGTGCTGTATTGGCTTACAGCAAAGCAATAGTGAATAAATTGCCAGGTCAAACAAGGAGAACTCCTGTTACAAAACAATGGGCCCCATAGGGCCTGAGAAGCTCAGAAAAATAGAAATTATGGGTGGGGCCAAAAATCTTTCCCCTCCCATTACAAAGGCAAATATTGCTCCATGAACTTTGTTTGAACAATCTTGATTCTACACCTCAAAAGGAAGCTCTGTACCAAATATCAATTCATAGTACCCAATGGTTCACGAGAAAAAGATTTTTAAAAAATGTTGGCGCATTTTCCTCCACCTCACTATGGGGCTGGGCAGTTTGATTATAACGAAACAAAAATGCTATGTCAGAACAAGCAATCACCTCAAATTTTACTGAAATCGGTTCAATGGTGTTGGAGAAGGTGCAAACACCATGTTCGTGGACGACAGGACGATGGACGACTGATCACCATAGCACATCCTGACTGTCATTTAGATGAGCTACAACTGAACAGAGAATTTTGGCTGGATCATGATCCAGTCAAAATTCTCTGTCTGCTTGTCTGCCCATAAAACTACAATCTTATCTGTCCAAAAATGCTATATCCCAGTTACTATTTTCGTTTGTTCTTGATTCTTTCTTGATTTTATTCATGAAATCTCTGTCCATCTCAGTAAATAAACCCAGGGGTGTTTGTGCGATTTTAAAGTACAGGATATGTGTTCAGCCTTATAAAATTTATTTTTTTAACATTTTGTTTGGTGCTGATTGTAGTTTATTTTTAGGAATGCTGTACGGAAGGCCTGTATCCATTAGAGATGTATATTCAAGAAATGTAGAGAAAAGTCACTACAGTTGGCGATTATGTAAGTAACTTCTCAGAACACAATCACCCTCCAGAAAATGAAAGCTGTGAAAGATTCATGGGATCCATGAGGGAGAGAGCCAGGGAAGAACCAACCACACCTTTGCCAGCCCTTCTCAATGACAGAAACATCAGACATGATCCTAATGAAGCATTCTTTCCTTCCTTCAGAAGTTTTGACTGTGCTCTATACAGACATATGAGTCATCCTGTTCCTAAATGCCAGAAAGTGGAGCTCAGGTTGCATTGGATAGGCCATGGACAGAAAAAAAATTATTGGTGTTTAAGGTCACACTTCAGCCAATGGCTGATCATGACCAGAATATGGAGATTAAGTCAAACTCAGTCAATCATTTATACCCCATGTTGCCTATTTTAGAGGACTCACCCCAAGCAGTAGTGACTGGGTCCTATTGTACCAGTGAAACAGATCTTGTTTACCACAGTAAACAAGCACTGCTTCACTTCCCAGGGATCCCACATAAATGTGTGGGGTGGACCATTCAATATTTTCAATGTGCAGCCCTGAGGCTGCATGTTGAAAATATTGATGGGTCTACACCAAATAATGAATATGGATTCTTCTACTTCGTACCACTGAACTGGCATGGAAGATGCCACTAGAGTTCAAAGGGTTAATTGATTTGATAGTGCACAAGCCTTCAACTGCTACTAACTCTGCATGTGCACTGTTAGTACATTTGAGAGTCTGACAGTTGTTTGCTGCTGCTTGGTGGTTCTCTTTGGCTTTCTTTTTTCTTGTAGAACTGTTTGACACAATAATATTGACCCTGACTGCTGAAAGTGCTGCTAAACCTCAATAAACAAGCAAACATCATTGCCAGCTGATTCTCTCCAGCTGCCATTCCACACACACATTTCTCAACTCGGTAAGACCCATGTAAACCATCAGCAAGTAGTCTGAAAATGAATCGGAAAAGCATGTTCGATTCAGGAAAAGGGTGAGGGCTTAAAACTCAGGTAATTAATCATATATTCAGCGCACTTAGCAGAAGTACCCATCCATCTCATCAGCGTATGGCACCGAAACGTTCTGTTAGGCTAAAAAATATTCAGGTTTGCTAAAGATTTGGCACCACACAACTGTTGGCCAGCCTGAACACCGCACATTGCTGTAACCACTTTATTTTTAACAATTTCCCAAGATAATGAACCAAAAATTTAAAAACTATTTCAAAAACACAAATTTTTGAATTCCCACTAAACTCGCAAAGCGCAAAATTATTTTTTGCCATAAAATTTTTTTCACATTTATTACTTTCCAAAGTGTGATTTACTGGGATTTCCGGGTTTGATTATAAATGATAATTTCACAAGTGAATTATGCAATCAATAATTGTGTCATGTATCTGTGCATGCAAACGAAGACACTTTGCCGTAGGTGTAATGGGGGCTTCATTGTTTTTTTAACATGAAAAGCAGACGACACTTGCAAAAAAAAATTCTTGAATAAATATTATTTTCATTTTTTGTCTCAAAAACATAGGTTATGACCCCTTATTGGAACGAGCTCGATGAGCTCGTTCCATTGAGGGGTCATTACCTATGTTTTAGAGACAAAAAAGGAAAAAAATAATGAAAATTAATTGGCAATTTTGGAGAATAGCGCTGGCTGGTTTTTGCCGTTCGTTAGGTAAAGAGTTAAATAATATAATTATCGTTAATAATGAAAAGTAATAAACACAGTAATCGCTTGACTGGACTGGTTACGTGAAATAATTCATCCGAGGCTAGGGACTATATTGTAAAATACTTGTGTGCATTCGCGCACTCGTGTTTGTACAACTTTCCTCACCTCTCATTAATTATTTCACGTAACCAGTCCAGTCAAGCGATTACTCTCTATATCGTTGCCTTTTTAGAGTTTATGGGAGAGTGTTGTAAACACTCTTCCATAAATTATAACAAGGAAAAGCCTTACAGACTAAATATTTTAACTTCAACAATAATACAAAGCACATCCACTGAGTATGAAGCCTTCAAGTTGCGGTACTTTCAACTCAAAATAAAGCCCAAATATGGTCTTCCAGCACGCTACCAGTTAAAAAAGCCCAAATGAGTTTGTAGTAAAGAGATGAGAAATATTTGTCTTAAGTTAAATATTGTTAATTCTGATGCAGCATTCAGAGAAACACAGTTCAATCTAGTTTGTTCAATGGGGTTAACCCTTATGGACATAATTCCAACTTTGATCACTTTTCACTGTAACAGAACAAGTGCCCCAAGATGCAATACCAGGATAACTTCAAAATTATCTTCCAAGTACCTTGGCAGTTGTTTTAACCATTTGATACTCTTGTACATCTTATGACGTATGAAATCAAACAGCGTGTTGATACTTTGTGGTCATTTGTTTTGTTATAATTTTTCGAATTTTTAAAGTTTTAACCTCAATTCCTATTTTCTCCCGAATAGTGCCAAGAGTCAACCGTTAAGCCAAATGTTATCGCAGCTTAAAATACTAATATAATCCTGTTGTCAAGATTTCTTAACTGGTTGAGTGCTAGAAGCCACTATCAGGGCTTTCAAAAAACGAGGATACCAGAGCAAAAGCCAACACTTTCCTTGCTTAAATTTCATATTCAGTCAAACACAAATAATATTTTGTTTATATAAATTTGTTTTATTACAAATTATTGGAGAGGGTCTGTGGTCACTCTCCAATAATTTGTAATAAAACAAGTTTTGAATAACAAATTCAGACCACCTAAAATAATCTAGCCCTCAATCAGTTTATCACCAATGTGAAAAATATCTTATTTGTACTTTCCGACATTTGATGTCACATTTTGAAAAACGCTGAAGAAACTGAATTTCCAATGATGTTTGAACGTCAGGATAATTCATGTCTCAAAGGGTTAAGGCAAGTCTTGGCTGCTAAAATGCAGCAATGTGTCAAATGTATTAAAAATGGGTAAAATTTCCAGGCCTTTGAGGATCAACAGCAACTTTCAGTATCCAGAATTATTAATGAAACCACAACACAGAAAAAATATCAAGCTCAGCTAATCATTTATAATTATGCTTTCCTACTTTAGTGAATGCAAATCAAATTACATAGGAATTGGGAAAAGGGGATTATTAACTGGTAGAGTGCGAAATTATTTTTGGCCTTCAAAATTTGTTCACATGTCTTTGCCTTGTAACAATTCATGGGAGAGTGTCCACAGGCACTCTCCCATAAATTGTAGCTAGGCGAATCTTGCAAATGAAACTAGAGGTACAGTGAGCAAGCTCACAAAGTGACCTAATTGAATATGCACGGAAAATGTCCATATTCGAACTTGGACCCACAACTGAAGAAAGTGATCTACTACCCAAATTTCGTCGAAATCGACTGATTTCAAGGAAAGTTAGAGTCTGGAAACGAAAAAAACAGAAGGTGTGCACTTACTGTGTATCAGTAGCAGCACTGAATAAATCAAAGTTTCCCTAATTTGCACAATTTTTGCACGAGAACAAAACCCATATTATATGTGATGTATTGCATGTTATAACTTTCATACAAAAATTTATTCAAATCCGAACTTTCATATAGAAGTTCTGTACAAAAAACTGATTACACCCAATATCGGAACAAAATGGGCGCTGGTGGTCATCTTGAATTTTGGACCAAACCCCAAAACACATATTCTGGTCTCACAATGATAACAAAGATACCCAAGAAGTTTCGTGAAGATCGGTTCATAAATACGGCTTTTAGTCCGGGGCGCGTTGACGCACGGGGCAGACGGACAGATTTTCGGTACAAAATTTCCCACATTCGAACTTGACCTAGGTATTGATAAAAGTAATCCATGTATGAAATTTCATCGAAATCGGTTGATTTTAAGGAAAGTTAGAGTCTGGAAACCGTCAGCCAATCAAATTTCAGCAGCCTAATTAATTATGTGCGGAAAATGTCCATATTCAAACTTGGATCCACAATTGATGAAAGTGATCTACTACCCAAATTTCATCGAAATCCGGTCACTGTAAGGAAAGTTAGAGTCTGGAAACGAAAAACACGGAAGGACAGAAGGGCGGAAGGATGGAAGGAGGGAAGGACACCCCGAATTTAATATCTCCCGTTTTTTTAAAAAAAGCAGGCTTCCAGCATTCAACCAGTTAAACCAGTAAAGCAGAACTTGTATACATGGCAAACAAGCACTGATCAACTTCCCAAGGTGGCCACAAGCTTTCTCCACAGCTCAAAAAAAAATTAAAATCCCAATTTGAATTTTGTCCATGTTCGTTTCAATATCTGTGGCCATATCACAGCTCATGCATAAATTTTATTCTGCCAACAAATTGAGACATTCTCCAGAAGTTTCTACCCTCAAGGATATAACTAACTGTCTTATGACACTAAAGCTACTACATTAGATACAGACCACTTCACCACTTGTGTACGTGTGGTTCTTGTATAAAAGCTGTAGATATTACATAATCATGATTTCATTAAATACAAATTAAAACAAAAAAAACAAACATTTGAAGTGCCATATTAAGATACAAAATAATTTAACAAATTTGACCTATAGATCATCCCATTGATAATGCCCATTATTATACACTTTCCCATAAATACCATAAATTAGGTAAAATAACAGCGACAGGAAAAACAAACTTCAGACCCTACAAAGTAGATCTTGTTTCTCAGGCCATTTTTTTGTAAAATTGCATGGAGGCAGGCATTTTTTGTCATTATTTCTTTGCCATCAAAAGTTCATTTTTTGGCTTCTTTCATGTTTTAGGCCTCTTCAGAATAGCATAGGTGGTGGTGTATTTCGTACATTGAGTGCAAGAAGGCTTTGCAATCAATTTTAATAACTTGGGTAAAATATCAGACATAAACCATTTATTTTGTTAAGTTTGCATTGGTTATAAAAAGAGAGCATGTTGCAGCAAAATAACCATGTGGGTAGGCCTGAGAAACAGATTTTTAACTTTTTTAGGCCTTACCAATAGATTACTGTGATCACAAAAGTGGTATTTTTCTTGATCAGAACGCGATAGGTGCACAACACATTTTTGAACCAGTGGGACGAAATTTAATATTATCATATGATTTCTCCATTTTCTCGAATTATTATCGTTTCATATTTTAAATAAATATTAATTAATGCCTCATAACCCCTTCATTTGATTTGATTGGTTAACTTCAAAAGAATGCTTTCTGATTGGTTATCATCGAAAAGATCTATCAAATTACTGTGGTTATGACATATATATGACGGTGTGCAGCTGTGACGCGTCACCGTCAAATACATGATGTTCAAGGTGAAATTCCTTTCTTTAACCCTTCTTTTCTATCTAAAAGATGTGTTTTTGGTAACTGTGGTGTCACATGATAAATAGAATATGAAATTCGAGTTTTGGTCACATATTTATGAAACTGGTCAATGAATTCCCTGTTTTGCCTCGCCAGAGGTTCAGTAAAACAGTAAATTTTTAAAGACTTGTTTCATAAATGTTGTGTGACCAAAACACTCATTCCATATCCTCTATGAATATATAGAGAGTAATTGCTTGACTGGACTGGCTATTTGAAATAATTCATGAGAGGTGAGGGACGTTGTACAAACACGCGTGCGCAAATGCGCACATGTGTTTTACAATATTGTACCTCACCTCGAATGAATTATTTCACGTAACCAGTCCAGTCAAGAGATTACTCCCGTTTATTACTTTTCATTATTAATGAGAATTATATTATTTAACCCTTTACCTAACGTAACGGCAAAACCGGCCAGCGTTAGTCTAAAAAATTGCCAATTAATTTTCATTATTTTTTTTCATTTTTTTTGTCTCTAAAATATAGGTTATGACCCCTCATTGGAACGAGCTCATCGAGAACATTCCAATGAGGGGTCATAGTTTTTGAGACAAAAAATGAAAATAATAGTTACTGAAGAATTTTTTTTGCAAGTGTCGTCTGCTTTTCATATTAGGTAAAAGGGTAAAAAAAACAAAAAAACAATGAAGTCCCCATTACACCCATGGCAAAGCATCTTCATTTGCATGCTTGGATACATGATTGTTGATTGCATAATTCATTTGTTAAGTTATCGTTTATAATCAAACCAGAAATCCCAGTAAATCACACTTTGGAAAGTAATAAAACGAAATCAACATCGAGTCATGAAAAACAAGAAAAATGTTACTCAGGTAACACATGCCCCCCCACCCCCCTTGTGACCTTCACCTTGCAGATGCGGTGGAAACTATTATATGCAACACTGTCCTTAACATTTGTAAAAAGTTTAACAATGGTACTATGATCCGTTTCTGAGTTCTGAGCTGAGACACGAATATTGACCGATTTTTAGTGTGACCTTGAAATGTGACCTTCACTTTGAAGGTACAAACCCGTCTATGGTGTGTGACACATCCTCCCATGGTCCTTTATAATTGTGTGAAGTCTGATGACTGTGGCCCTAACCGTATTCAGTGTGACCTTAAAATGTGATCCTGACCTTACGGACCTGGCTGTGGTGTGTGACACATCCACCCGTTGTCCTTTATAATTGATCGATGTTAGATGATTGTAGCCCTAATAGTTTTGGAGTTATGCTTGAGACACGATTTGTGACCCTGAACATATGAAGGTCAATTGTGACCTCCACCTTGCAGAGGCGGCAGAAACTATTATATGCGACACACCTTCTGACTGTCCTTAACATTTGTAAAAAGTTTAACAATTGTACTATGATTCGTTTTTGAGTTATGGCTGAGACACGAAAATTGACCAATTTTTCGTGTGACCTTAACCTTGAAGGTACGAACCCGGCTATGGTGTGTGACACATCCTCCCATGGACCTTTATAATTGTGTGAAGTTTGATGATTGTGGCCCTAACCGTTTTTGAGTTATTGGCTCGGACACACACATGGACGGACGGACGGACACATGCACACTTCAATCACTGTATGCCACCCGACTTAAGTCGGGGGGGCATAACAAATGACAATATCATGGGGAGAGTCAGGGTAATTTCTCAACAGGTTACAAGATTTTTTTTCAATTAACAAAAGTTTACTCTATAACTTACATTCAATAAACAGGTCAAATTTGTACTGGAGGTATGGTAAATGGTTTTGTGTTGGGAAATTATATTCAATTAACAGGGTTATTCAGTTAAGAGATATCCAATTAAGTGGGCTCCACTGTACCAGCAAGCTGGTAAATCTATTTGTAGAAAGAAGCCTCTTGTCATTCAAATACATGAAAGATATCTTCATTTATTAATTATTATTACATTTAATTTATTTATTGGTGCTTAAGGTCACATATTTCTGCACAATGGCTAACCATGACTGTGACAGTTTTATGGGTGGAGGAAGCCGGAGTACCCAGAGAGAACAACGAGCAATGGCGAGTAACTGTCAGCTCCCCAACATACCAACTCCACACAAGCAGGGTTAGTATTGGTTGAAGACAGGTGCACCATCGACGTGCAGTACGCCTTAGGACACAACATCACCATGCCCCCACGTGGGCAATGGGGGGTGAAGTGTCTTGCCCAAGGACACAACGTGGTTGCCGCAGGTGGGATTTGAACCAAGGACCTCTCGGCTTGCAGCCTGCACCTCTACCAACTCAGCCATCGCGCCCCCCATTTATTAATTTCGATTTTGGTATATTGAAAATCAGATTCTATTTTCATTTGTTTTCTCCACTTTGTTCATTTGTTTTCTCCATTTTGGTCTTGATCTTTACAATATTATATGTCGGACACCTATTTTCTCTCCACTGGTGTAAGTGTGCTGCAAAGAGATCACAATCTGATCAACCAAAAAAATCAGTACTGCATTTCATTCACAGATTCACATTTTGATGATGGGGTAAGTGCGATTGACCTATCTTCAGCTAGCACGTGTTGAAAATTGTCAAACAGCTTTTCTTTTTTTCCCAATGCTCTTGTAATAAGCAAATGTCAAACACATTTAACAAAAGGAAAATCTGTACTTTTGAAGATTGATAATCCTTGTTCAACACTGGTAACATAAAATCAAGTGTTGTGTTCTGCAGTGGTAACTGCCCATGCAAATTGGTTTCAGTTTGAATCTTTTTTGGTTTCTATGACCCAATCAGCCTCAAAGGCTGATGTAATGTTTTTTTTGCAACTGGTTAGCCTCCATTCCCTACCCCTACATACTTCCATTTATGAGGAGGGAGGGGGGGGGGGCATCAAATTCTGAAACAAGTTGAGGGATTGAGATGTATGCAAGTGCAAAGGATTACATGGGAAATTTGACCAAAACATTCTGAGATTTACAACATGGGAAACCTCTACCTGGAGATTCCCAATATTTTATGAATTTATTATTTATTATATGCTCGCTTGTGAATTATCGCAAATTATCTAAAAGATATTTCTCAATATCCATAGACTTGATGACAGGGTACGTACCCCACATCAAGATTGAAATTCAAGGACTTTTCCAGGACTTTCAAGGACCAAAAAGGCGAATTTCCATGACCAACACTTGTATCTGTAATAACAAAAAATATGCTACATATTTACCACACTTGTGGCTAATGAATGACTTTGCACATGCTCAACATTTTGCCCTAAGTTTTTCTTTCGAATCACTTGTAATCCATTCTTTATATTCCTTCTTATGGGTACATTTTCCTTGAAATACACACTTTCCCGGTATTTTAATATCAAACTGAAAGACTTCACAAGCAAACTCAAGATAATTGTTTTCCAAAACGCACAGAAAAATACAACACGCGACTGGAAACAAAAAAAGCAAGCAGTGAATTGGAACACGTTCGACGGTGCCCCTAACATTTTGACCGGGTTTTCTAGGACTTTCAAGGACCGGCCTAATAAAACGTTCTTTTTCCATGACTTTCCACGCCTGGAATTTAAAACCGCCATATTCCAGGACTTTCAAGGTTCCAGGACCTGCGTGCGAACCCTGGATGAATATCCCTCAGTAGCTGCATCACGTCGCTTTGAAGGAACAATCCGCTGATCATTGTTACAGTTTTGAAACATACTCATTTGGGGTGGAATTGGGCTGCATATTGTGCAATAAAATGTCTCATAGCGTATAATAAAAAAAAAACTTCTCCATTTGAATCAGTATCTGGAATTATCTCATGAGTGTGGACCTGAAAGTTTTATTTTTCACGAGTGCTTGTTTTCAGGTCCACACAATGAATTTTTTCAGTAGCTTCCTAAATGACGTTATGCTTCGGCACATAAAATAGCCTTGAAGGAACAATCAGCAGCTTTTTGTTATTGTCTTGAAACTGTTTGTAGTCGAATTGGGCGGAGTACTGCGCAGTAAAATGTCACATAGAATATAATAAAAAGAAAAGCCATGCTGTTTTAGTTAATATCAGGAATTATCTCATTCGTGTGGACCTGAATGTATTATAAATAAAACTTCCATGTCCACACTCATGAGATAATTCCCGATATTCACTAAAACAGGGTAAATATCCTCTATTTATTTATTTATTTATTGGTATATATGGTCACATATTTCTAAACAATTGCTAATCGTGACTCCAACATGGACAGAAAAGTCAAGTTTAGCCAATCGTTTATACCCACATTGCCCATTTAGAGGACTTCCAGTCCAAGCATGGTTACTGGGACCTATTTTACAAGTAACACAGAGCTTGTTTACCACAGTAAGCAAGCACTGCCTCAGATCCTGGGACTCACATGGGGAATCATGAATTATTTCAATGTGATTTTTATGAACATGCAGACGTCATTTTGCTACGGAGAGTTTACATAATTGACACACGAATGAAATGAGCATTCTAGTTTTGGGAGGCCTGGTTATGTTAGGTGAACAGTTAAGTGCAGTATATGGGGAGTGAATTATATAACAAAACCATCCATTTATTTATTTATTGGTGTTTAAGGTCACATATGTCTACTCACTGGTTAATCATGACCACAACATGGATATAAAGTCAAGTGTAGCCAATCATCTATATCCATGATGCCCATTTTAGAGGAATTTCACCCCAGGCATTGGTTACCGGTCCTATTTTAGCAGTAAAACAGAGCTTGTTTACCACAGTAAACACTGCTTCACTTCCCGGAGTTCACATGGGGAAAAAACATCCATACACTGGTGATTAAAACATCTGAGGAGGAAAGATTCCATCATGCTAATAATTAAAATTCTTGGAGAAAGAATCAGTAGAGGAAAAGTTTCAGCTAACAGGCCTCTATGTTGAATCTGTAAGAACACAGACTGGAACTTTGTATTTCTTGTGCTTTTTAACCTTCTACTTAAGGAAATGGTCAGCATTATTCCCATTTTATCGTTTTCCAATTCTTGTCTTGAAAACATAGATTAGGACGCCCTCATATATTTTGGAATTCAATGGAAGAAATCTGCACTTGACATCTACTTGTGCTGTAAGAGTTGAATGAACTAGACAGTTTCAGTATTTGGAGAGTGTATTAACACTTAATGACCCGAAGATTGGAGATTCCACCCAAGCAATAATTGCAAATTTGTTGCAAAGCATAACAAGCACAAGCAAAGTTCAAACCAGTGGCCCTCCGGGTTAAACCCGGAGGTCCACTGGCTGAAACATTGCTTGTGTTTTTGTACAAAATGTGAAAGTGATACTTTGGGTGATAACTCCACTCCATGGTGATTTAGTTACAATCCACTCTCCACATACTATATTGTCTTGGATGAAACTAAAATCCACAAGTGCTTTAACTCTCCAAATACTTAAGGAGCAAGTGATACAATCTGATTGAAATGGTTATGTAAAGTCTCATCAATGAAGCTTCAGCTGTTTTTCGCAAAATGAACAAACTTAGAAAGGGAGCAACATCTTTACTTTGTTGAAGAGATACTGTCGTGGATACGCTTTTGAAAACGGGGTCTAGGTACCCACCCTTTCCAAATGTGTGTCACACACCAACAGATCATCACTTTCAGGGATGTTACTCCAGTAATAATGTGGGATTTGGGGGAGGAAGAAGAGCAATGGCACAAGAAAATTAATATCACTTTCAATGCATGTTGTAAACTCTTGACAACAAGAGCAATGCGAAGCATGACATATGTCCCCGATGGTGTTATAATGCCACGGCGAAAACTTTTCTAAGTCAAACAAGTGAAAAAAGGCCATAACTCTGGGAAGAATTATTGGACGGAACCCACTCCTTATGCATATCTGTTCCCCATGCGGGTCTATCGGCAAATCAAAGGAGATCCAAATCCGACTGATGGATTTTAAATTACAATCCAAAACGTTTGTACAGACAGATCGACAGGCAGAGGTCTCCACTAGATACGTCTGAATCCTCCTTCCAAAAGTTGAGGCCATAGTAAAGGCATTATTTGTTAATATTTTGAAATTCATCTACAGGTACATGTGTCTGTTGCCCATCTTAACCTTTTATACCCTGAAGGTATAGTCCATGACAGTTCAGTGGCATCAATTGGACGAGTCCAAATTCATTTTTTGAGGGTAGACTAATTAATATTGTCAACATGCAGCCTTGAGGCTGCACGTTGAAAATATTGATTGGTCAACCATACAAATTCACAGAGCAACCATCTATCCTGGGCCAGAAAAGTGGCCCCTCAGGTTCAAACTTTGCCAAGAAACACTCACCAGTTACCCATTTTCAAGAAAGGGCTGACAAAAGCAGTGAAGCTTTTCATCATTTCTTCAAGTTGCTAAATGTATATATATTTATTGGGGTGTAACAACACTTTAGACAGTTAGGGTCACCTCGTATCGGACAGTTTTATGAGTGGAGGAAGTCATAGTACCCAGAGAGAACCACTGAGCAGCGGTGAGCAACTGTCAGAATCACAAATGGACCAACACCACTTTGAGATGCTAGAAATTCTGTCTTGACAAACTTGAGAGCCTGAAAACCTGTGTTCCAGCAGAAGACCATTTTTGTGATCACAGCACTGTATTCACACTGAGATGACAATATTGCCAAGAATCTTAACTCGTTCGCTACTAGGTAATTAACAGAAATTCTTCCCATGGGGGCTTAATTGTTTTCAGAATATTGGTTTCGAATGGACAAATCAACATTATTTGACAATTTGGATTTAATGAACACAAACATCATCAGTTATCATTGCCATGTCAATAATTATATAACTGAAATATCCCTTTTTTCCCCCATTTATATGTATTTCGATTGTCATGTTTTCTGTTTATGTTGAGAAGTCAATTCCAGGTTGCCACGCCCCCTTTTCCATTTTGCACCTGTTGTAGGTGTTTGCTTTGATGTGCTCGGCTGATCATTTTGAGACTCGGAGTCGGAGTCACGGCTTACATCATAAGAGTCAGTGTCACCTGAATATTCTGACGACGAGCCAATAGAAGATTTTGCTCTCAAAATCATAACTATCCGAATTTCCCCAGAGTGAATGAGTTAAACCAATTATTTTCTCACATAACTATCAAAAAAAAAATTTCTGTCGAATCCCTTAATTTTTGTGATTTAACTAATATTATTTCTGTATGCTGCATTCATTGCTTCATAATTATATTTGTTTCTTTCCTTGATGGTAAATCATATGGTTTGCAACTACAGTGTTTTCATTAATAAATATTGTTTGAACTACAAAAATATTTTGTTCGATTATTGTAATATTATTTTTTTGCTTTAATGATCAGACTAACCCTCTGAACTCGGACGTCTAAATATCAAAATTTAAAACTGCAAAGTTTTCCGATAATACAATTAGGAATAACTTTAGGCTTGGGACAATATCCCGGTACTCCGATACAGCAACCCACTATACGGGTACCAGTGCAGACGTCCATATTTCATTGCATCGTGATACCACTATATAGGACGGCCACCAATCTTAAAATTCAACTATTTCACTCTCAATACATTCAACACATCACATTTTAGGCGGAGTGATTTTGACAACTCAAATACCCCGCAATTCAGAACATAACACCAGGGAACAGCGGAATACTGATTATTAAATCAGGGTATTTTTTGTTTGGGTTTGCTTCGCTGTTTGCGAAGCAACATCTCCCAGGTGCGATCTAATCACAAAAATTCCCTCGCATGGTATGATTCAATATTTTATGCGCTCATCCAACATTTTGATTCAAAAATGGTAAAACTGCAGATTAACAGTGTAAAATACACCAATTTATTATGAACGTCCGTTGGTTATGTGAAATGTTAAATTTTTAACCACCATTTTACAGGTGTTTTCAAATCAGTTGACAAATCTCCACTCATGTTTTCAGCGATGTCAATGTTTATTAATTAGCCCCTATGATGTGCACCAGTTATTCTTCGTAAACATCTTCGACTTTTTCCATTCGGGTGAATCGATTTGAAAATTGCAAAGTGGAAGTCGAACCATGATCTGCAAGAGCATGTCTCAATCACTGATATATTTATGGGGGTGGGTGCTGGGGCTGTTTGAACTTTGTCAAACAAGACTGAATAGGTTAAATACCTTGTTGCATTGTGGGAAAAATTTGCAGTTTAAAATTTCTGTATTCTGACATCAGTGTGTGAAGGGTTATGAACCCTGGAAATCAATATCAAAGTTTATTATTTTAAATATTTTAAAAAATTTTTCAAAAAATTTCAACAAAACCGTACCATGTTACCCCTCAATGGAACGAGTTCGATGAGCTTGTTCCAATGAGGGGGGGGGGGGGGGGGGGGGGTCACATGATACGGTTTTGTCAAAATATTTTGAAAATAATTTTTTTCAACTACTAAATTTGCATATTATGCGGGCGGTTGCGGCCAATTCATCAGGTAAAGGGTTAAAGTCAACATTCGCATTTATGGGCATACTGTGACAGTAGAGGCACCACATCCAGATTATCCCTAACAAACAATATTTTGACATCCTTTTTGGAAGTCTACTACACCAAGAATTCTATATTAGACCCTCTTCTCCTAGCCGAAAATATGAACTACGTATTTTGTTCAGCTTTCAGGAACAATAATGTATTACTATCATCTGATAAATTTCAAAGTACAGATATCTTTCCAGCCATGGAAAAATGGAGCAATTTAATCACCAGAGAGTAAAGCTGGAAATATTACCCCTAATTCCCAGTATAACTGTGAAAATGGATTGATGAAACACGAACACTGATTCCTGAAGGTTCATCTCATGAAAACCAACATGCACACAAGGCAATAAATAATTAAAACAATTTGACATTGGTGCCAAGACAAGTGATGGAGCCAGAATATAAAGTCAAAATAAATGGCCTCTACACCTCTCTAACGCAATTCTAATCAGCATTTGTTATCAGAATTTAGCTGGCAGTAAACTTCAGTAACTATTAGGGCTAGAACGATTGGCTCATTTTCACAACCCACTCACCAAAAGCTATTACCGGATAATATCCGGTTATCTGTGAGAATTATTTCTCTGAATATGGGATCAAAACTATGGAGTTTAGAAAGCAGTATTCGCAAAAACTTTTCCGTAGTGTGTATACAAACGAACATTGTTGAGTTCATTTGTATACATACTACTGAATAGTTTCTGTGATTACTAAGTACTAAGGAAATTGCCGATCATTAACAAATTCTTGAACGCCAAAGTTGATTAATTCTCAATATATACAAAAGGGCTACGAGACGTAATCTAACCCAAAAGAAGGAGTGGCATATTTACGTTTTAATCGTGGAATGACAATCACTACAGATATTTCGGATAACCAGTCAACAGGTTTTCTAATCGGCCAGGTTGACAACTGGTTTCAAACCGATTATTCGGTTAACCATTTCAGTACTAGTAACAATTTGGTAATTTTCATCAAATTTTTCAAAACAAACAGAACTGAAGTTGAGGAACTTCCATCGCAGTAATTGAAATGCATGAAGAATAGGATTTCTGCATGGAGAAAAACTTCAATATATTTAACAGTTGCAAATTTGGGAGAATTGGGAGCACATTTATTCAAGTTTGTGTTGTCATTTCATGTATGAAAGTTAAAAAATTTATAGTAATTTATATATTTTTTATACTTACCAATGACCCAGACTTAGCTGGTGCTAACTCTAACAAAACCAGGGCCAAACACAAATTTTGCCCCCAATCCCCAAAATTTGCATCCAAAACAAAAAGAAATCATGTCCTAAAGGACCTCCATACTACGCCTCTACTGCGCATGCGCAGTGACGCAGACGTCCCGAAATTGGCGCCAATTATCATTCTTACTGGCAGTGCCTGGTCAGCGCTATGTACTCAGCGGGGAGGCAAGAGTTCCCAACTCCAGGGAGGGCCATCCCCGTCTCGGTCATTGGTAAGTATAAAAAATATATAAATTACTATAAATTTTTTAACATTTTTATACTGTACCAATGACCCAGACTTAGCTGAATAGTAAACAGGCTGGAGGGCCTAGGACATAGAGGAAAATCCAATAAGCTCAACTATATAGTAAAGAGGTAACCCCTTAAGGAGAAAAGGAGTATTAGGCTTTACATGTATCTTTCTTATTTAATATTAAATTAGAAAGATACACTACCCTTAATAATTGAGCACAATAACATTCATGTTCTCTATTAACATCCAGTATATCCCTTATACTAATTATTTTTAAAGTAAGCCAATAAATAAAGTAGTCCAGAGAATTGAGACTCTTTATAGTCATTTAAAAGTGTCCGAGTATTGTATATTAAAGCCCGTTTGACATTTGACATATACAAATGCTTCACACCGAGCTACACTTTAAAAATAAGACATGAATGAATTTAAACATTAATATTACACTTTAAAACCATCCCGGAAGCGACTCAGAAATACTGACTTGGAGGAGGCATTCCCTTGCTTTTCACTATAAAGCAGGTGACCTAAGGGAACACCCCCCCCCCCTCCCCTTGCCCTGGGTCAAATAGCCCAGAGCGAAGAGGGCAGCCGGACGGAGTCACTGCCAGAACAGAAAGCCTGCATAACTATAGTTGCAACTGTTTAGTGGACGACATTCTGAGCAACAGATAACGGACCTAAACAATGCAGGTCTCCAGAAACGGACTCAATATTTCTGAGATAAAAATTCGTAAATGTGGATGGCTGAGACCAATAAGCAGCCTTCATTAAATCTGTAATAGCAACACTATTAGCATAAGCCCAGGAAGTAGAAAGAGCTCTTACTTCATGAGCAGAAATCTTAAGCACAGACTGCTGAGAAGAAGATAAATTTTCATAAGCAGTACGGATAGTTAATTGAATCCATCTAGCAATAGAATGGACCGAAATGTCCTTTCTATTAGGCATCAAAGACAGAAAGAAACGTTTCCGTCCCTTTCTGATAAACTGAGATCTCTGTTTATAGATACGTAGCGCTCTAACAGGACAGAATAAAGGCCTACGCCCGTCTGAAGACGGAAGAGCCTTAATAACAATAGGTTCTGGATATTTATTAGGAGCCTGATTCTTAGCTAAAAAACCCACATTAGTAGTGAAGGTGATAGTGTTCCCGACACTACGATAGTGAGAATCATCCACCGACAGTGCATGAAGCTCACTGACTCTTCTAGCAGAAGAGAAAGCTAAGAGAAAAGCTGTCTTATAAGATAAGAATTTGAAATCTACTGTCCCAAGAGGTTCAAATGGCTTTTCCTTCAATTTAAGAAGAACCCAAGCTAAATTCCACTTAGGAATTAATCTAAGAGTTCTGGGTCTATTTATCGAAAAGTTTCTAACCAACTTAGATAAAGAGACATTAGATCCAATTTGTAAACTATCATGATGTGCATAGGTATCAGATAACATAGACCTACAACCCTTTATAGTAACAGGCTGCAGTTTGATTTCGTCAAACAAGTATACTAGAAAGTTTGCAATGTCTGGTATACAGGGATCGAATATATCTACAGAATGATCCCTACAGCAACGACGAAAAACCTTCCACTTAGCCGCATAGTTTAGCGAAGAGGAGGTCCTCCTACAGTTAGAAATCGCGTCCACTGCTCGTCCTGTAAAGTGTTTGCCATGCAAGAAGGACCGCACAACGGAAAAACGTGAAGGTTGAGACCTTGCGGGTTGTGATGGAGTTGGCGCGATTTCCCCTGCGAAAGAAGATCCTCCCGTGGAGGAAGCTTTCGCAGTAGGTCCCACAACAGACACCTGAGTAGATTTATCCACGGTCTCTGTGGCGACAGAGATGCTACCAACAGAATCTTGCATTGAGATTGTTTTATCTTTAGCAATACTTGTTGAATTAACGGCGCTGGAGGATACGCATATCCTTTCATTCCGTCCCAAGGGATCGACAGAGCGTCTACTGCAAATGCTCTTGGATCCAGACACGGAGACACATACGTCTGCAACTGATTGTTGAGATGTGTCGCAAATAAGTCTATCATTGGCCGTTCCCATTGGTAGCAAATCTGATTGAATACTTGTTTGTTGAGAGTCCACTCCGATGGCAACAAGCGACCCTTTCGTGAAAGGGAGTCTGCTAGCACATTCAGACGACCCGGTATGTGACGGACCGAAAGAAGAACGTGATGTTCTAGCGCAAACAGAAGGATTCTTTCCGTTAGATTGAACAACGGAACTGAATGAGTGCCTCCCTGATTCCGTATATACGCCACTACTGTCGTATTGTCGGATATGATTTGGACATGAGCATTGTGAATAATGTCCATCCAGTGACGTAACGCAAGCCAAATTGACATCATTTCCTTGATGTTTATGTGCTTGCACAGGAATTGCGGATCCCAGAGACCCTGGCATCTCGAATCCGTTGGGATTAATGATGCACCCCAACCTGTTTGACTGGCATCCGTCATAATGGTAAAACTCGGATCCGGCAACTGCAGCGGAACTCCCTGAGTTAACCACTGAATGTTTGTCCAAGTCTGAATCTCTTGTTTCACTTGATCTGACAAGAGAACATCTACATCGAGTGAATGAATTTTCACACTCCAATTCTGAGTCAAGAAAATTTGAAGAGGACGTGTGCGTAACCGCCCCATCGGAATGAGATCCGCGGCGGCTCCGCACAGACCTATCAGTCTCATAAATTCTCTCGCTGTGACTTTGTCTGCGGGCAGACAATAGCGAGCGTAACAACTGACTAATTTCGCTCTGGTTAACGGCAGACGAACGAGATTGTTGTGCATCTCGAAGCTCATTCCCAGATGAGTGAATGACTTGGACGGCACCAGATCCGACTTCTCCTCGTTTACTATAAAACCGAGACGTCGGAGCAATAGAAGAAGATTCTGAACATCGTTCTGAAGCGTTAACTCGTTGCCGTACCTCTGAAGAATGTCGTCCAGGTAGGCCGACATTACCGCAGACGAATGAGCTCGGAAATAGATCATTACTGAGTTCATTACCCGAGTGAAAGCCCAGGGTGCTAGATTCAATCCGAAGCACATCGCCCGGAATTGATACACCACTCCTAGGACTGCGAAGCGTAGGTACTTTCGGAATGTCGGAAGTACCATGACGTGAAAGTATGCATCTTTGAGATCTATGCTTGTTGCATAATCGTTCACCCGAATACTCGCTCTGACCGACCGAATCGTCTCCATATAAAACTTCGGAGCGACGATCAGCTTGTTTATCCAGCTCAAATCTATGACTGGACGGAACGAGCCGTCTGGTTTCGGAACCAGAAACAGATGGCTGTAGAATCCCGGAGATTCCTGGTTTTCTACGACCTCTACCGCGTTCTTCATTAAAAGAGACTGCACCTCTGATAACAGAGTGTCTCTTTTCTGCGGATTTGACGGAAGATGAGTCCACTTTGGACTTCGAGTTAATGGAGGCTTTCGTTTGAAGGATATCTTTAGACCTTCCGAAGGGTCGTCTGTAATCGACGCCCATTCTTGTGAAAAGCTCGACAACCTTCCGCCAACCGGTACGCGATAGAGGTTTAAGCCATCACCTCCTGGACCTGCGAGGCCTGCGGTAGGAGAAACCACGTCCTCCACGACCCGCACCTCGCCCCGTCGACCTCGGGGCGTCCGACCGATTATCCCGGCCTGAAGGACGTCCCGAACGAGAGTCGCTACCCTGACGGTCTCCCGAATAAGACCAAGAGGACGCACCGGAACCTCTATAGGAACCTCTCTTGGGCGCATTAGACCCAGGAGTGCCTGTCTTATTCTTGTCTGCTGTATCCGACTTCTTAGAAGCAGATTTGAACAACAGGGAATCCGAAGCTTTCTTTGTAATTTTATCATAAATAGCAGAAAGCTTGCCGTCAAAGAGAAGTTCTCCTGAGACCGAAATGACTCTAAGAGAGTTCTTCACCTTAGTATCCACTAGTGTGGATGTAGCTAGGGCTGCGTCACGTCTAACCAACTCCAGATTTGCCACTGAAAGGGCGGAGTTACACGTGGAATAAGCTACTGCCCTTGAAAGAAGTCTTAAAGAGGATTGTATATCCTGAAACTCTTTCCTTTGAAGGCGCAGTGATAACGCCTTAGTAAGGTGATCTGCGTAAGATAAGGCATCTAAATTGGCTCTGTTAGACGCAATAGCTGTTTCCAACACCGCGGTTGGAATAGAAGCCGACGACGGTAATGATAGCTCTAAGTCTTCCGCCTCGTCGTCCATACGCAGAGGAACTCTCGGGATACCCTGTCCTGCCGTATCGAATTTATTCCTTGCATTAATGAAAGGCAGGTTGAGAGTATTAGCGGACAAGAAACCTGCTTTCCCCGTCTTGGAAGCAAGTTTAAATATAGCGTCGTTCAATAATTCAAATGTTCTTGCAACATTATTGGACTGCGACGGAAACTCGGGAGCGATGTCCCTGAACCGCTCAAAAAATTCAGAGTCCAATGACGCTATAATCCTCTTGTCCGGAAACGCAGCAGTCTGGCCCGACGGAACAACTTGAGGGAGAAAGTGCCGGATGAAGTCCACGGCAGCTTTATGTTGTTCCGAAAGGGATAGCTCCAAGTCATCCGTATCCCTTTCACCATCCGGTCGGACCTCATGATGTTCCCGGTCGTCTGCCCCCGATGCTTCGGCGGAGCGTACCGACCCAGCGCCGTCGGATAATTCTCGATCCGACACCGTTTCTGTCGGCTGCTGGGATGCTACGATAAGCTGTGCTATCTGCACAAGAATGTCCGGCGTCGAGACCTGCGGAGGCGCAGTCTTTCGCTGCTTCGCCGAGGGCAGCTCCGCATCAGATGGCTCCCGCATACTTTTCCTATGCGAACGTCCGGAGTCCATCGGTCTCGAATCCCTGGCTGCCGTGACCTGGTCGCCGAAGAATCCTTGATCGGCGAAGCTGGTAATATATCGGCGGTCACGCAGCCAAGGTGCGGTCGTGTGCGCTGACAAGAAGAGGAAGCCTTAACAGTCTCCGCGGACTGCTTATACAACGGAGCGTCCCGAGCGACGGACGTATGCTCCGCTAAAGACACATTTTGTACCACAACATCTGGTCCCAGATGTTGTACGAGAGAGGGGCCTCTCTCGCTCGCGGCCCGGCTGGACCTGGACGAGCTAGGAACCGGACTCAAAGGCTTCCTCCGTTCTCGCTTACTACCCGCCGTCACTGGGTGTGCATCTATTATGTTTATAGTGCTCGCATCACCCAAAATTTCCTCCTGGACCGCATCGGACGAACCCGGCTGCCGAACCATTCGGTGAATGGACGCTACACCGGGCGAGCTAGCAGACGATATTTGTCTAATCTCCATGAGCACTTTTGCCGCTAGCTCTGAATTCATTTGTGACGACGGATGCACACTTGTAGAAGATAACATGGAAACATCACCCTGTTCTTGTTCCTCTGAAATAGAAACTGAGAGAGTAGAGTGACCTTGCGGAGAAAGAGCCGGCATAGCCCTTTCTCCAGAAACAACATATCGTGACACACGTTTCCAATGTTTCTCATCCTAATATTCACATATAGGACAGGGATTAATGCGAGAACACTGACTACAATTAATACAATGATCATGAAAGTCAGAGGAAGATTTCTTCCTATTACAATTTGAACAATGTCCCTTCATTGTGAAAGGACAACAAGTCCTAGTTACTCGCAAAAACCCCTGACACAAAGATACATAATAACATGATCCATTAATAAATGAAAAAACAATTGCAAATCAAAATAATTTTGAAAAAATATTTTTTCAGCGAAGCCCAAGTTGCTGAAAAGTAACGTTGAGCCCCGATGGATCCGATGGCAAAGTGTGGTCAAAAATTTTAAATTTATATTAAATAATTAATGAGACACTTACGGATAATATAAATGTATCTTATAGTGAGATAAACTACAGCAAAGGCAAACAGCCCCCCCTCAAAAAAGGCTGTTGCCAATGTAAACAAACAGTGTAAAATACCAGAAAACATGACTCCAGGCACTGAAAAAACTGGCCCGGAATCAGTCATCAAAATTATACTCTATCTGATGCAAAACAGAGACTCCCAGGAGAGAATCTGCAGAACATCAGATGGAAGATGCAGAACACAACGTTATACACCCATGGGTGAAAACGTAACTATGGGGAAAATAACAGAAAACATTCTGTAACCAAGCAACTCTCCCAGGAAATTTTAGAAATGAACTTTCTCAAAAATATGCCAAAAGCATGGGAGAATTGCAAGGGGGGACTTTAGAAGGCTAGGGGAGAGGAAACACTGAATAAGCAGTGCAACATTTAGCAAGAATGACAACAAGAGGCCCATGCCTCGAAAATAGGCAACTTAACATAATTTCATCAAAAAATTTTAAGTACAGCCCTGATTATTTTTTGTCACTTCTTTTTCCTCTCCTCCTTCTATCCTCCTTAGAATCACATTTTCTCCAAAAATTACGTGTCTGGCATCCTTTAAACTGAGATTTACAAGCACAAAGATCAGTGAGATGTTGACTGATGAAGGGCCAAACAGAGAATGATAATTGGCGCCAATTTCGGGACGTCTGCGTCACTGCGCATGCGCAGTAGAGGCGTAGTATGGAGGTCCTTTAGGACATGATTTCTTTTTGTTTTGGATGCAAATTTTGGGGATTGGGGGGCAAAATTTGTGTTTGGCCCTGGTTTTGTTAGAGTTAGCACCAGCTAAGTCTGGGTCATTGGTACAGTATAAAAATATATAATTTGGCCACACAATTGTTCAAATAGAGGAATCTTTCAAGAAAAGCTCAAATTGGAACAATGGGGTTTCCAATCAAGTCTTGGCTGAATAAGAAGGCAGCCAATGCTAAACTAGAAACAACCTCTAAGCAATAAATTTTTCATGTCTGTGCAATTTACAAGTGGCCAGTCTATGAACTGTACAGTTGCTTGTTGGATCATCCAGTTTCAAGAAATGTTTTTCAAGTGTTTGCTTCTAATTCTGTAAGATAAAAGGTTAAAAAAAATTACTTAAATACTTTTCAAACCAGTATGAACAGAGAGGAGAAACAAAACCCCTTTTTATTTTGGTCAAGATGTCAATTATTCTGAATTTAGTCATCTAAAGCTCCATCAACTTAAATGTTTTAAAAGTGAGAGAAGAAAACTGCTCCTATTAAAATAGTCATGGTGAAACAGCCTTGAGATGTGTCTTTAAAATAGACATTGGTTCCTTCTTTCTGTCTCTACACAAGTCTGTTGTTGCATTATCTACAATACTGAACACAAACTGAAGACATCCCACTTTGATGTAGCTGCCATGATGTAAGATAGCTGTTCCTTCCCAACCAGCACCACTGCCACCTATCAAACTAGAACTGCTGGCTTTACAACTGCATGGCTTCTTCATCTGAAAAAAAAGATATTTTTGTACACAATTTTTTCCGTGAGACAGATTAATGCACATTTAGGGTTTAACACTCTGATGTCAAAATGCAGGGCATATATTTAGACGAGAATCTGAAAATCAATTTGCACAATAAAACCTGCGAGAATCCATATCAGGCCTCGATTTGTTCGGTTTCGCATTGCAAAATGTGAAGGAAAAAATGTGAGCTGCGATGCAATAGCTAGAATTGGTTTGCAGTTTTTTTTTTTACTTCAGGATAAAATGTTAGAACACAAAGCATTTTCACAATCACTGAATTTGATGGTATGATGTATAAAGGAGCAGGGTGTATAATTTTTTTTTTATCCACTATCATATGTAGCCTGTAGAGCACATATAGCTTCTGATTGGTAGCTGGGGAATCCCAACTGTGCTGAACTGGAATGTCTTGGACACACATTTACATATTTCTGGGCCATATAAACACATGTCTTGTGAAAGTGAAAGTACAATATGTCACTTTTCATGTGTTCTAGAGGACACACACAGCAATAATGTAGGATATAATAAGATGAATTTGTAGATATATTAAAGATGGGAACAACCTGATTCATAGCAATAGATTTTTTACCTGGTCTCCTCAAGCCCTTGAATACTAGTAAGAAACAGAATAAACAATAATTTCTCTTCATTCACTTGGAAAATTGAGTTTCAAACTAAGACTAAGTTACAATCTCAGTAGTCCAAACATGGACCTGAAGGCTGTAATTTAGTTTTTTATGTTTGTATGTCATTGAATTTTGTACCAACGTAAAAAAATAAATTACGACCTTCAAGACCAAGTTTGGACTATAATCCCAGATGGCAGGAAATTATGTCTTTCAGGTCAAGTTTTTTAATTTTCTCACCCCAGATTGAACCATGGTTGACCTGGAGGGTCTAAGGACCCACAACCTGGGCTACAAAAAAGTTGCTAATGAATTTTCGGAAAATAATCAAAGCCTGTATTTAGAGTCTTGCTGCACCTCTGCTAAGATTTGTGTGAAAGTCAATTTAACCCTTTAACTAACTTAGCGGCAGCAAATTAACCAATACAAGGCTAAAGTGACCTCAAATATTCTTACACTTTGTCAATAAAATTGTACAAATGTTAAAAAATTTATAGTAATTTATATATTTTTTATACTTACCAATGACCCAGACATAGCTGGTGCTAACTCTTAAAATATAGGGCCAAACACAAATTTTGCCCCCCAATCCCCAAAATTTGCATCTAAAACCAAAGAAAACATGTCCTGAATGGCCCTCCACACTTCACCTCTACTGCGCATGCGCAGCGTCAAGGACGTTCCGAAACTGGCGCCATTAATCATTCTTATAACCAGTGCCTGGTAAGCGCTATGTACTCAGCGGGGAGGTATGAGTTCCCAACTCCTGGGAGGGCCATCCCCGTCTGGGTCATTGGTCAGTATAAAAAATATATAAATTACTATAAATTTTTTAACATTTTTATACTGTACCAATGACCCAGACATAGCTGAATAGTGAAAAGGCTGGAGGGCCAAGGACATAGAGCAAGTTGGAATACACTCAATTATATAAAATAGAGTCATCCCCTCTAGGGAAAAAGAAGTATTAGGCCTTACATGTATCTTTCTTATTTATGATAAATTAGAAAGATACAACACCTTCCAAAATTGAGCATCATACATCCTTGTACTCTATTAATATCTAGTATAATCCTTATACTAATAATTTTTAAAGTAAGCCAATAAATAAAGTAAGTCTAGAGAATAGAGACTCTTTATACTCCTTAAAAGTGTCTGAGGATTGTATAATAACGTCCGTTGACACGTGCTATATTCAAAAGCTAAACTTTAAAAACTAAGACCTGAATGAATTTTTAAAACATAAACTTCTCACTAAACAACCATCCCAATAACAGCTCAGAATTACTAACTCCGGAGGAAGTATCCCCTTGTTTTCATAGTAAAACAGGTGACCCAAAGGAACACCCTCTCCCCCCCCCCCCCCCCTTTTTCTTGCCCTGGGTCAAACAGCCCAGAGCGAAGAGGGCAGCAGAACGGAGTCACTGCCGAAACAGACAGCCTACCTAGCTATAGTAGCAACTGTTAAGTGAATGACATTCTGAGCAGTAGATAATAGACCTAACAATAGAGGCCTCCAGAAATGGACTCGATATTTCGGAGATAAAAATTCATGAATGTGGATGGCTGAGCGCAATGAGCAGCCTTCAAAAATCTATAATAGCGACACTATTAATGTAAGCCCAAGATGTAGGAGAACTCTTACTTCATGAGCCGAAATCTCAAGCACAACTGCTGAGTCAAAGATATACCATAAGCAGTATCGATAGTTAATTGAATCCATTAGCAATAGAATGGAGCATAACGTCCTTCTCTTAGGCATCAAAGACAGAAGAAGCTTACGCCCGTAGTAATAAACAGATATCTGTTTATAAATACGCAAACTCTAACCGGACAGAGGAAAGGCCTATGCCCGTACGAAGACGGAAGGACCTTAATAACAATAGGTTCCGGATATTTATTAGGAGCCTGACTCTTATGCAAAAATCCAACCTAAATAGTAAAGGAAGTAGTGATTCCGAAACTACGAAAGTGAGAATCATCCACCGATAGTGCATGAAGCTCACTGACTCTTCAGTAAAAGAGAAGCCAACAGAATTACTGTCTAAAAGGTCAGAATTTGAAAACTACTGTTTCCAGAGGCTCAAATGATTACTTAGCTACATAAGAACCGAAGTTAAATTCCGTATAGAAATTTAATCTAATGATTCTAAGTCTATTTATCGAAAAGTTACTAACTGACTTAGATAAAGAGACATAAGACTCAATTGTAAACTATCATAGAGTGCATAGGTATGAGATAACATAAACCTATAACCTTAATAGTAACAGGCTGCAGTAGATCTTGTCAAACAAGTATACTAGAAAGTTGCGAGGAAATAGAGCAATTCATGGATTGCTGAAAAGTTGCTGTCGATGAGAAGCTTCTCCGAGAACGAAGCGACTCTGAGAGAGTTCTTCACCTTACTATCCACGCGCGTGGATGTAGCTAGGGCTGCGTCACGTCTAACCAACTCCAAGTAGCCACTGAAGGGCGGAGTTATACGTGAACAAACTACTGCCCTCAAAAGAATTCACATTGAGGATCATATCCCGGAATTCTTTCTCTTGAAGACGTAATGATAACGCCTCAGTAAGGTGGATTACGTATGATAAAGCGTCTAAGTTAAGTCTATTAGACATCATTGTCGTTTCCAACATTGTGGATGGAAAAGACACAGATGGCGAAAAAGATTATTTCCAGTCTTTAACCACGCCGTCTAGACGCATGTGAACTCTCGGTATGCCTTGTTCTGCCAAAATAAATTATTCCTATAAATGATAAAAGGCAGAATTGAGCATTGCGGACAAGAAACTAAACTATCATGCTTGGTAGCAGGCTTATATATATATATAGCGTCGATAAATAATACACATGTTCTAATGACATTATTGGACTGTGTCGGTAAGTCAGGGACAATGTCCCTGAACCGATCCAAAATTCCGTGTCCAATGACGCTATAAGTCTCTTATCCAACATCGCAGCAATGTAGTCCGAAGGAACAACCACTGGAAGATAATGCCGGAAGAAATGTATGGCAGCTTCCAATGTTACTAAAGGGAAAACTCGAAATCGTCCGAATCCCTTTCGCCATCCTGTCGGACCCTATAAAGCGTTCGGTCGTCCGAACCTGATGCAACCGCGGAACGCACCGACCCAGCGCCGTCGGATAATTCCTGATCCGACCGAGAAACTGTCGATTGCTGGGATGCTGCGAAAAACTGTGCTAACTTGGATAACACGTCCGTCACTGAGGCCTGTGGAGAAGCGGTCTTACGATGCATTGCCGCTGGAAGCTCCGTGATCGTTACCCCGTGCATACTACTATTATGCGAGCGAACGGAGTGTATAGGCCTCGTGTCCCTTGGCTACCGGATGGCGTGACCTGTTCGCCGTGGAATCACTGAATGACGGAACTGGTCGGATACTCGAGGTCATGTAGCCAATGTGCGGTCGTGTGCACTGCTGTGAGGATGAGGAAGCATTATCGACAGTCTCTCGGACTGTCAATATAACAGAGCGTCCCGAGCGGCGGACATATGCTCCGAATGTAAAATATCTGAACCACAACATGCGGTCTCCTATGTTGTTGGACGAGAGAGGGACCTCTCTCGCTCACAGCCCGGACGGACCTGGACGAGCCAGGAACCGGACTAACAGGCTTCCTCCGATCTGTCCTCAATCCGTCGACACTGGGTGAGTACTAAAGTTATTATAGTGCTCGCATCACCCAAATCTCCTTCCTAGACCGCAACGGACGAACCCGGCAGCCGAACCATTCGATGAATGTACGCTACACCGGGTGAGCTAGCGAATGTCATTTAAAAATATTTTAAACAATTTATGCAACACTTACGAACAATAATAATGTATCTAGTTATGATTAAATTAACATCAAGATATTATTTTCAAGAAATCAAGAAATCCCCCCTCACACAGAGGGCTGTTGTAAATGTAAACAATAAGTGTAAAAACACTAAAATAAGACTCCAGGCACCCAGGCCCGAAATTAGTTACCAATAATACACTATCTGATGCAAAACAGAGACTTCCAGGGAAGAAACTGCAGAACATCAGATGGTAGATGCAGAACACAACGCCTAACCACCCATAGGTGAAGACGTAAACATGGGGAAAAGAACAGAATTCATTCTGTTATTCAGCTAGAAATTTTAGTAATAATAATTACAGAAAATATGCCAAAAGCATGGGAGAATAGCAAGAGGGGACTTAAAGGAAAGGGAGAGAGGAAAACACTGAATAATCAGTGTAACTTGATAACAAGAATAACAACAAAATGGCTGCTGCCTCGAAAATAGGTAACTTAACATAATTTCATTAAAAATTTTTTAGTTACAGCCCTGATAATTTTCTGTCACACATTTTTCCTCTCCTCCTTCTATATCCTCCTTAGAATCACCATTTCACTAATACTTATGTGTCTGGCATCATTTAAACTGAGATTTACAAGCACAAAGATCAGTCAGATGTTAACTGATGAAGGGCCAAACTAAGAATGATTAATGGCGCCAATTTCGGAACGTCCTTGACACTGCGCATGCGCAGTAGAGGTGAAGTGTGGAGGGCCATTCAGGACATGTTTTCTTTGGTTTTAGATGCAAATTTTGGGGATTGGGGGGCAAAATTTGTGTTTGGCCCTATATTTTAAGAGTTAGCACCAGCTATGTCTGGGTCATTGGTATAGTATAACAAGAGGCCCCACGTGGCCTTAATCGCTCACCTGACAAAGTGACTCTAAGAAGTATTTTAGGTCACCTTCACCATGTCATGCCTCATCAACATTAACTGGTTGAGTGATAGATTTTGTTTGAAGTTCAACATTTGTTACCTAAAATTAGTTTTAGGCCAATCTCCAATGATTTTTAATAAAGCAAATTTATCTCTGCAGACAAACTGGTTTAGCATGAAGCACAAACAAGGAATGTGAAGAGATAGCCTTGGACATCTCTCCCCAACTGTGGATATCTTCCATGTGCTACATGTATGTATTTGCATGCAAGAAAACAAAAATTTTCACAAATTTTCCAAAATATTAGTTTTTTTTATCATCATTGGAACAAGCTCAAACAGCTTATTCCAATAGGGGTATGGGATGATCAGATATATTTTTGAGACAGAAATGTGAATATATAAATAATGGTGTTTTTTTGTGAATGATGCTGGAGAATTTTGCGTAAAGATATGGTAAATGGTTTGTTCTAGATACAGAATGATGCAAAAGTATTTAAATTTGATTAGGCAAGTTGTTCCTATAATGCATTTAAAAATTGAAGTAACTGTTTTTTTGCTGACAAACTTTTAGATGTGTGTGTCTGTGTTTGTGTGTGTGTGTGTGTGTGTGTGTTTGTGTGTGTGTGTGTGGGGGGGGGGGGGGGGTAAGAGTGTTCTTGCAAACAAAATTCCTGAATAAATGGAAAATTTTATTTTTTGTGTGAAAGACATAGTGCGTGAATGTTGATTGGAACAAGCTTAGAGAGCTCATTTTAATGTGAAGTCATAAAGCTGTGTTTTACGTACGAAATTCTGGAATAACTAAAAAAATTGCTTTTTTGACTCAAAAAGCATGGTGTGCGACCTCTCATTGGAAGCTCATTCCAATGGGGTATTTACAAGCGATAAGTACATGTATGTTTAAGAGACAAAAATTAAAATTTGAATAGCGATTTTTGCGAAGAATGCTGACAAGTTTTGGCAGTTATGCTGGTAAAAAGGTAAGATATGCAAAGTGGTTGTTTTTAGAGGCGACATTTAATTAAGGGGAATTAACCCTTGATTACTGAGGTAACTTCTAAAAGTACTGAAATTTCATGAAGCAATGTGAATAACAGACAACAGTTGCCTAAAAATTTCATGAATAACTAAAATTTTTATTCCTTTGTCTCGAAAACATGGCATATGACCTTTGTTGGAATGAGCTGAATGCGTGTGTTCCAATGAGGGGGTCATAAAATTTGAACGGAGATTTGTGTGAATAATGCATTAGTACTGCTAGATTTGGGTAAACGGTTCACCCTGGATACCACCCCTTCTATAGTAGATCTTTTCTGCAAATTTTGTCTAAGATTCTATCAACTTTACAAATAAATACGTTCATGAATCACAATCAGATCCACCCCACAATGTTGCATACCAAATATCAAAAGATTCTGCCTGCTGGATCTGGAGAAGAAGATTTTTTAAGAAATATGCCTGAAATGCACTAAGTTAAAATTTGGGCTCCTATACGGAGCTCAAATATAAACCCAGGGGGCTGATTTGAACAAACTTGAATCAGATCCACCCCACAATGTTGCTTACCAAATATGAAAAGATTCTGAAGCTGGATCTGGAGAAGAAGATTTTTTAAGAAATTTGCCTGAAATGCACTAAGTTCGAATTCGAGCTTCTATAGTGAGCCCAAATATGAAACTAGGAAGCCGATTTGAACAAACTTGAATCAGATCCACCCCACAATGTTGCATACCAAATATCAAAAGATTCTGCCTGCTGGATCTGGAGAAGAAGATTTTTTAATAAATTTGCTCGAAATGCACTAAGTGCGAATTCGGGCTTCTATATTAAGCCCAAATATGAATCCAGGGGGCCGATTTGAACAAACTTGAATCAGATCCACCCTGCAATGTCGCATACCAAATATCAAAAGATTCTGCCTGCTGGATCTGGAGAAGAAGATTTTTGAAGAAATTTGCCCAAAATGCACTAAGTTTGAATTCGAGCTTCTATAGTGAGCCCAAATATGAATCCAGGGGGCCGATTTGAACAAACTTGAATCAGATCCACCCGCAATGTTGCATACCAAATATCAAAAGATTCTGCCTGCTGGATCTGGAGAAGATGATTTTTTAAGAAATTTGCCTGAAATGCACTAAGTTCGAATTCGAGCTTCTATAGTGAGCCCAAATATGAATCTAGGAAGCCGATTTGAACAAACTTGAATCAGATCCACCCCACAATGTTGCATACCAAATATCAAAAGATTCTGCCTGCTGGATCTGGAGAAGAAGATTTTTTAATAAATTTGCCCGAAATGCACTAAGTCCGAATTCGGGCTTCTATATTAAGCCCAAATATGAATCCAGGGGGCCAATTTGAACAAACTTGAATCAGATCCACCCCGCAATGTTGCATACCAAATATCAAAAGATTCTGCCTGCTGGATCTGGAGAAGAAGATTTTTTTAAGAAATTTGCCCGAAATGCCACTAAGTTTGAATTCGAGCTTCTATAGTGAGCCCAAATATGAATCCAGGGGGCCGATTTGAACAAACTTGAATCAGATCCACCCCGCAATGTTGCATACCAAATATCAAAAGATTCTGCCTGCTGGATCTGGAGAAGATAATTTTTTAAGAAATTTGCCTGAAATGCACTACGTTCGAATTCGAGCTTCTATAGTAAGCTCAAATATGAATCTAGGGAGCCGATTTAAACAAATTTGCATCAGATCCATCCCACAATGTTGCATACCAAATATCAAAAGATTCTGCCTGCTGATCTGGAGAAGAAAATTTTTTAAGAAATTTGCCTGAAATGCACTAAGTTTGAATTCGAGCTTCTATAGTGAGCCCAAATATGAATCTAGGAAGCCGATTTGAACAAACTTGAATCAGATCCACCCCACAATGTTGCATACCAAATATCAAAAGATTCTGCCTGCTGGATCTGGAGAAGAAGATTTTTTAATAAATTTGCTTGAAATGCACTAAGTTCAAATTTGGGCTCCTATACTTAGCCCAAATATAAACCCAGGGGGCCGATTTGAACAAACTTGAATCAGATCCACCCCGCAATGTTGCTTACCAAATATGAAAAGATTCTGCCTGCTGGATCTGGAGAAGAAGATTTTTTAAGAAATTTGCATGAAATGCACTAAGTTCAAATTCGAGCTTCTATAGTGAGCCCAAATATGAATCTAGAAAGCCGATTTGAACAAACTTGAATCAGATCCACCCCACAATGTTGCAAACCAAATATCAAAAGATTCTGCCTGCTGGATCTGGAGAAGAAGATTTTTTAAGAAATTTGCCTGAAATGCACTAAGTTCGAAATCGGCTCCTATACTGAGCCCAAATATGAACCCAGGGGGCCGATTTGAACAAACTTGAATCAGATCCACCCTACAATGTTGCATACCAAATATCAAAAGATTCTGCCTGCTGGATCTGGAGAAGAAGATTTTTTAAGAAATTTGCCTGAAATGCACTAAGTTCGAAATCGGGCTCCTATACTGAGCCCAAATATTAACCCAGGGGGCCGATTTGAACAATCTTGAATCAGATCCACCCCACAATGTTGCTTACCAAATATCAAAAGATTCTGCCTGCTGGATCTGGAGAAGAAGATTTTTTAAGAAATTTGCCTGAAATGCACTAAGTTCGAATTCGGGCTTCTATAGTAAGCCCAAATAGGTATCCAGGGGGCCGATTTGAACAAACTTGAATCAGATCTACCCCGCAACATTGCATACCAAATATCAAAAGATTCTGCCTGCTGGATCTGGAGAAGAAGATTTTTGAAGAAATTTGCCTGAAATGCACTAAATTCGAATTCAAGCTCCTATAGTGAGCCCAAATATGAATCTAGGGAGCCGATTTGAACAAACTTGAATCAGATCCACCCTACAATGTTGCATACCAAATATCAAAAGATTCTGCCTGCTGGATCTGGAGAAGAAGATTTTCAAAGAAATTTGCCTGAAATGCAGTAAGTTCAAATTTGGGCTCCTATACTGAGCCCAAATATAAACCCAGGGGGCCGATTTGAACAAACTTGAATCAGATCCACCCCACAATGTTGCATACCAAATATCAAAAGATTCTGCCTGCTGGATCTGGAGAAGAAGATTTTTTAAGAAATTTGCCTGAAATGCACTAAGTTCGAAATCGGGCGCCTATACTGAGCCCAAATATGAACCCAGGGGGCCGATTTGAACAAACTTGAATCAGATCCACCCTACAATGTTGCATACCAAATATCAAAAGATTCTGCCTGCTGGATCTGGAGAAGAAGATTTTTTAATGTTTTTCCCATTGCCTACAGTGTTAAAAAGTGCTGACTCAGCACTTTTTCAAAGTCCCGAAACTGTACCCTATGATAAAACCGATGGCAATTTTTTTTTACCAATCCTTTCTGTTGGTCCTAAGGAAGCTGCACACCAAATAAAAATTCTCAGTGCCGTGCAGTTTTGGAGATATGGGCGTTTTAAATTTTTTCTATTTTTAGCTCCTGCGGTTCCCACGGGGCTGCGGGAAAATTTTTTTTTGCATAAATCAAGTACTCATGACCCAATAAGCCCTCACATAAAATTTGGTTCAAATCAGCCTCTCGGTTTGGAAAATAGAAATTTTGGGCGGGGCAAAAAATTTTGCCCCTCTCATAACAACGCCAAGTATAGCCCCACAAACTTCTCTTGAACAAATCTGAGTCTACACCTCAAAAGGAAGCTGCACACCAAATATCAAGTCTCTGCTACTGCTGGTTCATGAGAAGAAGATTTACAAAGATTTTGGTGCCCCTTGGGGGCGTGGCACCACCCAGGAGGAGGGGCAACTTCATTTGAACAAATCTGAATTGGCATTAGGTAATAAACATTTAGCCAACATTTGAATAAAATTGGGCTAGTGGTTTAGGAGGAGAAGTCGATAATGTAAAGTTAACGCCGGACGGACGACGACGGACGACGGACGACGGACAGAAAGTGATTAGTAAAGCTCCCCTTGAGCTTCGCTCAGGTGAGCTAAAAATATGACTGTCATTGGAACCAGCTCAGTGAGTTGGTTCCAATGACATCAATATTTGTAAGGTTTTGTGGGTAAATACTGTTTATTTTTTATATTTTTTTTTTAAATTATCAAATTCAGTTTATGTTTTAACCCTTTACCTAACATCAAAACAGACGACACTTGCAAAAAAAATTCTTGAACAACTAATTTTTTTCATTTTTTGTCTCAAAAACATAGGTTATGACCCCTCGTTGGAACGAGCCCGACAAGCTCATTCCGAGGGGTCATAACCTATATTTTTGAGACAAAAAAAATGAACAAGAGGCCCCACAGGGCCTGAAGCGCTCATCTTGAACAGAACACAATATAAACAGAGTCCAAGAATGAGTCTACATTAAGCAATCCATCTCCACAGGCTATACTGTCAATCCTTGAGTCCCTCAGGAGTGACAAAAATAATCCAGACATCATGCCTTTTCTTCAGTTGATCATAATGTAAAATGTAGAGCTCCCCTATGAAGCCCCTTGATACAACCTATGTGGATTAATCTTAGTTACACATCTCTAGAGGATACTGGATGCTAAATTTTTAATTTTTCAGCAAAATGGCCAATTCCGGCTCCCATTGGAAGCCCAAATATTAACCCAGCGACTCAATTTGAACACAGTTGAATCTGACTTCCCTAGAGATGTTGTGTACCAAATATGAAAGCATTCTGACTGTTGGATCTGAAGAAGAGAAATTTCAAAGAAATTTCTTCATATTGCACTAAGTTGAAATTTGGGCTACCATAGCGAGCCCAAATATTAACCTATGGATCCGATTTGAACAAACTTGAATCTGACCCCCCTAGAGATGTTGTATACCAAATATGAAAGCATTCTGAACAGTTGATCTGAAGAAGATTTTTGAAGAAATTCCCTCATATTGTACTAAGTTTAATTTCAGGTTTCCATATAGAGCCCAAATATTAACCCAGGCACTGGAATTGAACAAATTGGAATCTGAGCCCCTAGAGATGTTGTATACCAATTATGAAAGCATTCCGACTGGTGGATCTGAAGAAGATTTTTAAAGAAATTTCCTCATATCGCACTAAGTAAAAATTTGGGCTACAATGGAGAGCCCAAATATATACCTAGGGATCTGATTTGAACAAACTTGAATCTGACCCCCCTAGAGATGTTGCATACCATATTCTGACTGGTGGATTTGAAGAAGAAGATTTTTTAAAATTATCCCCAATATTGAACAAAGTTAAAATTTGGGGTTCCGTAGGAAGCCCAAATATTAACCTAGGGACTTGATTTGAACAATCTTGAATCTGACCCTCATAACAACGATGTATATCAAACAATTAAAGATTCTGACTGGTGGTTCTGAAGAAGAAGATTTTTAAAGAATATTCCCCATCTTACCCTTCCCCATATTACCCTATGTACAAAATTTGGGCTCCTGTATTGAACCCAGATATGAACCAATGGGCTTTATTTTAACAAACTTGTATCTGACCAAAAAATAAAATCTTGAACGACACCTGCATTTCACAATGGGTATATAGCAATAGGATGCACATGCATACCAAATATCAAGTCACGCAACCACGTACTTTTCAAGTTATTCATGATTGAATTTTGGGACGGACGGATGGACAATTGGACAGACGAACGGACGGACGGACGGACGGACGGACAAGGCAGGGCTTGCCTTGAGTAAAATGGTCGGGGCTTAAAAAAAGTGCTCCACATATTGAGGTCGGGGCCTTTTTGGGGCTGATTTTCCATTTTGTCCATTATTGTTAATGCTTTTTTGTGGAAAATGTCGGGGCTTGAAAAAAAGCCCCCAGCAAGTGCTCCTCGGGGCTGATCTCGGGGCCTGGGCTGATCAGCCCCGACTCAAGGCAAGCCCTGCAAGGCAATTCCTATATACCCACGGTGGGGGTATAAAAAGCTGTGTTGGGTCAAGAGTTGACATGTGTTTTTGATATACAACAGGAGTTCAACCATGGTGGCCTCATGGGATCCTGGGAAACTCATAGCAGGTTAGGATTCTCACAACCATCTTCGCGAGAATAGAAATGGTTCTCCCAAATTTAGATGAAATATAAGCCCTGAAATGGCAAAGTTTTCAGTAGTAAATATTTCAGATAAAGCAGATTTAACCAAACATACCTTGTTTGACAGAGCTTTGTGAGCTATGTCAAACATAATACAATTGGTTAATTTCATAGTTAAACAAGAGAAAAACAAGATTGACTGGACAAAATACTGTTGACAACCAGAATGTTAGGGGTTAAGACTTGAACATTCCATTCATATTATTGTTAGCACTGTGTGGATTATCAATTTTGTAAGTTTTTTTTTAAAAAAAAATTAAACTGCTGGTGTCACAAAAAACACAGTTTTGACAAATGAGCCAGCTAAAACTGCCGCATTGGTAACATTTCTATTCCACAAATTCAGAAATAAGTTACCTGACACATCTAAGTAGGTCCGGGTGATCTGTTTGGATATGTGTAAATGCAATAAAATTACTTGCAGTATCAGTAGGAAATATATGTCCAATAAAATTTATCCAACTGACAACAACACAAGATGATTGTAAACATGCATTTCCTGACTAGATTTCGCCATTTAAAAATAAACAACAAAAAAGCTATAAAACAAAGTTTTGGGCCAAATCTTAACTGGAACCAAAATTGAATTGAAATTTCAAAACCGCACAGCTCTAAATAAAGCGGGTTTCATATAAATGGTAGAGCTGAAATGGTTAATCGATTAATCGATTAATCAATGATCAACATCTTGATCGATCCAAAAAGTAAATGATCGATTAACCGTTACTTTTGAACTACTGTATTATATGGGTTAACAAAGGAACAAACTTGCTGCAAATCAGGTAAACATTGTCACACTGACTCACACCAATTATATGAGACAGAGTAAAGCATGCAAGTTACTTGCTGACATACTTGTTTACTTGTATGATAATCATACTGTATCAGTAGCTGGAAACAGTAATTCTTAACTCTTTACCCATTGCGGGTAGCAGATGATACTTGCAAAATAAATTCATGAATTACAGAAAATTTTCAATTTTTGTCTCAAAAACATAGCTTATGACCCCTCTTTGGTACGAGCTAATGAACTTGTTCCAATGAGGGGTCATAAGCTATGTTTTTGAGACAAAAATTGAAAACATAATAAATTTGAATGTTAAAAAATTTATAGTAATTTATATATTTTTTATACTTACCAATGACCCAGACATAGCTGGTGCTAACTCTTAAAATATAGGGCCAAACACAAATTTTGCCCCCCAGTCCCCAAAATTTGCATCTAAAACTAAAGAAAACATGTCCTGAAAGGCCCTCCACACCTCGCCCCCACTGCGCATGCGCAGTGTCAAGGACGTTCCGAAATTGGCGCCATTTATCATTCTAATAACCAGTGCCTGGTAAGCGCTATGTACTCAGCGGGGAGGCAAGAGTTCCCAACTCCTGGGAGGGCCATCCCCGTCTGGGTCATTGGTAAGTATAAAAAATATATAAATTACTATAAATTTTTTAACATTTTTATACTGTACCAATGACCCAGACATAGCTGAATAGTAAAAAGGCTGGAGGGCCAAGGACATAGAGCAAAATGGAATACGCTCAATAAAATAAAATAGAGTCATCCCCTGTAGGGAAAAGAAGTAATAGGCCTTACATGTATCTTTCTTATTTATGATAAATTAGAAAGATACAACACCTTCCAAAAATTGAGCTTCATACATCCATGTACTCTATTAATATCCAATAATCCTTGTACTAATAATTTTTAAAGTAAGCCAATAATAAAGTAAGTCTAGAGAATAGAGACTCTTATACTCCTAAAAGTGTGTGAGAATTGCATAATCATGTCCGTTGACATATGCAATATTCAAAAGCTATACTTTAAAAACTAAGACTTGAATGAATTTTATAAACTTAAACTTCTCACTAAACAACCATCCCAATAACAGCTCAGAATTACTAACTCCGGAGGAGGTATCCCCTTGTTTTCATAGTAAAAACAGGTGACCCAAGGGAACACCCTCCCCCCCCCCCCTTTTTCTTGCCCTGGGTCAAATAGCCCAGAGCGAAGAGGGCAGCCGAACGGAGACACTGCCGAAACAGACAGCCTACCTAGCTATAGTAGCAACTGTTAAGTGAATGACATTCTGAGCAGTAGATAATAGACCTAACAATAGAGGCCTCCAGAAATGGACTCGATATTTCTGAGATAAAATTCATGAATGGATGGCTGAGCGCAATGAGCAGCCTTCAAAAATCTATAATAGCAACACTATTAATGTAAGCCCAAGAAGTAGAAGAACTCTTACTTCAAGAGCCGAAATCTTAAGCACAACTGCTAAGCCAATGATATACCATAAGCAGTACGCTAGTTAATAGAATCGATTAACAATAAAATGGAGCGTAACGTCCTTCTACTAGACATCAAAGACAGAAGAAGCTTACGCCCTTGTAATAAACAGATATCTGTTTATAAATACATAAACTGTATCCGGAAAGAGTAAAGGCCTATGCCCATACGAAGACGGAAGGACCTTAAAATAATAGGTTCCGGATAATAGGAGCCTAACTCTTATGCAACAATCCAACCTAAATAGTAACGGAAGTATTGATTCCGAAACTATGAAAGTGAAAATCATCCATCGATAGTGCATGAAACTCACTGACTCTACAGTAAAAGAGAAACCAACAGAATTACTGTCTAAAAGGTCAGAATTTGAAAACTACTGTTTCCAGAGGCTCAAATGATTACTTAGCTAAATAAGAACCGAAGTTAAAATCCGTATAGGAATTTAATCTAAAGATTCTAAGTCTATTTATCAAAAAGTTACTAACTGACTTAGATAAAGAGACAAAAGACTCAATTGTAAACTATCGTAGAGTGCATAGGTATGAGGTAACATAAACCTATAACCTAAATAACAACAGGCTGCAGTAGATCTTGTGAAACAAGTATACTAAAAACTAGCAATGCGTAGTATGGAGGGATCAACCATATGAACATAATGATCCCTACACCCCGACGGAAGAGCCTCCACTTTAGTCGCATAGAATAGCGAAGAAGAGGATCTCCTATAGTAAGAAATCGCGTCCAAAGCTCGTCCAGTACAGTGCTTACAATGCAATACGGACCACACAACGGAATACATGAAGGTTGCGACCTTGCTGGTTGTGATAAAGATGACACGATTTACCCAGTGAAAAAAGATCCTCACATAGAGGAAGATTTCACGTTAAGATCCACAGTAGACAAGAGAGTAAATTACTCATGATCTCTGTGAAGATAGAGATGCTATCAACAGAAATGTATTGTGGTTGTTTATCCTAGCAATACCTGCTAAAACAACAGCGCCGGAGGATACGCGTATCCTATCATTGCGTCCTATAGATCAATAGAGCGTTAACAGTATTAGCTCAGAGATCTGGACAAGCCAACACATACGTCTGCAATTGATTAGCAAGCTGTGTCATAATAAAACATCATTGGGCGCTCCCATAGATAGCAAATCTGATTAAATACTTGTTTGTTGAGAGTCCATTCTGACAGCAACAAGCGACCCGTAAGAGAACGGGAGTGCGATAAAACAATCAGACGACCCCGAATATGACGGACCAAAACTGAACTTGGTGTACAATAACCAACAGACGGATTCTTTCCATTAAATTGAATAACGGAAACGAAAGAGTGCCTCCCTGGTTCCGGAGATACGCCACTACTGTCGAATTAAAGGACAGGAATTTGGGCATGCATTTCTGAATAATGTTCATGCAATGACATAAAGCAAGCCTAAAAAACATTATTCCGCGGAAGTTAAACTGATAGCTAAAAGACTGCGGAACCCAAAGACCCTGGCACTTCGAATCCGTAGGGATCAGTATATATCCCAATCTGTTTGACTGGCAACCGTCATAACAGCCACACTAGGGTCCGGCAACTGCGGCGGCACTCTCTGAGTCAACCACCGAATGTTTGCCCCAGTCTGAATCTCTTGTAACACTAGATAGACAAGAGAATGTATAAACCAAGCAATTCATGGATTGCCGGAAAGTTGCCGTCGAAGAGAAGCTCCTCCGAGAACGAAGCGACTCTGAGAGAGTTCTTAACCTACTATCCACGCGTGGATGTAGCTAGGGCTGCATCACGTCTAACCAACTCCAATCAGCCACTGAAGGGCGGAGTTATACGTGAACAAAATACTGCCCTCAAAAGAAATTACATTGAGAATAATATCCCGTAAATCTTTTCTTGAAGACGTAATGATAACGCCTCAGTAAGGCGGATTACGTATAATAAAGCGTCTAAGTTAAGTCTACTATACATAATGTCGTTCCCAATATTGAAATTGGAAAAGACATAAACGGCGAAAAAGAATATATGCAGTCTTTAATCACACCGTCTAGACGCATATGAACTCTCGGTATGCCCTGCTCTGCCAAAATAAACTATATGTAAAAAAGATAAAATGGCAGAAATGAGCCACGCGGACAAGAAACTAAACTATCATGCTTAGTAGCAGGCTTGTATATATATATATAATATATAGCGTCGAAAAATAAAACACATGATGTAATGACAATATTGGACTGCGTCGGTAAGTCAGGGACAAAGTCCCTGTACTGATCGAAAAATCCGAGTCCAATGACGCTATAAGTCTCTTATCCAAGATCGCAGCAATGAAGTCCGAAAAATAATCACTGGAAGAAATGCCAGAAGATATGAAAGGCATCTTCCGATACTACTAAAGGGAAAACTCGAAATCTATCGAATCCCTTTCGCCATCCTGTCGGACCCTATAAAGCGTTCGGTCGTCCGTAGCTTGATGCAACCGCGGACCGCACCGACCCAGCGCCGTCGGATAATTCCTGATTCGACCGAGAAACCGTCAATTGCTGGGATGCTGCGAAAGAACTGTGCTAACTCGGATAGCACGTCCGTCACCGAGGCCTGAGGAGCAGCGGTCTTACGATGCATTGCCGCAGGAAGCTCCGAGATCGTTACCCCGTGCATACTTCCAATATGCGAGCGAACGGAGAGTATAGGCCTCGTGTCCCTTGGCTACCGGATGGCGCGACCTATTCGCTGTGGAATCACTGAATGCCGAAACTGATCGGATACTCGAGGTCACGTAGCCAATGTGCGGTCGTGTGCCCTGCTGTGAGGATGAGGAAGCATTAAAGACAGTCTCTCGGACTGTCAATATAACGGAGCGTCCCGAGCAACGGACATATGCTCCGAATGTAAAATATCTGAACCACAACATGCGGTCCCCTATGTTGTTGGCTTCCTCCGATCTGTCCTCAATCTGCCGTCACTGGGTGAGTACTAAAGTAATTAAAGTGCTCGCATCACCCAAATCTCCTTCCTAGACCGCAACGGACGAACCCGGCAGCCGAACCATTCGATGAATGTATGCTACACCGGGTGAGCTAGCGAATGTCATTCCGTAAGCGATAGACATATTCCATGAGCACTTATTGCCGCTAACTCTTCATTAACTATGACGACAGAGGCACACTTTTGAAAGACATCTCCATAACTCTTCGAACAAGAAACCAGAAATGCTTGGATAGCAAGCATAAAATAATAATATATATAGCGTCGTTCAATAATTCGAAAGTTTGTGTGACATTATTGGACTATGTCGGAACTGAGGGACGATGTCCCTGAACCGAACCAAAAATTTCTAAGTCCACCGACGCTATCAGTTTCTTATCCGGCATCGCAGCATATGTTGTTCCGAAAGGGAAAGCTTGAAATCCACCGAATCCCTTTCGGTATCCCGTCGGACCGGATGAAACTTTCGGACGTCCGTACCCGCTTCCGCGGAGCGTCCCGACCCAGCATCGTCGGATAAAATATATGCGACAGATTCAGTTGATGCTGGGATGCTGCGATAAACTGTGCTATTAAGGAAAGCACGTCCGTTCCCGAGGCCTGTGCAGTAGCGGACTTACGATGCATTGCCGCTGGAAGCTCCGTGTACGTTGACTCCCGCACACTTCCTATGCGAACGTCCGGAGTCTGCAGGCCTCGAGTCCCCGGCTACCGACCCAGCGCTGTCGGATAATTCTCGATCCGACACCGTTTCTGTCGGCTGCTGGGATGCTGCGATAAGCTGTGCTATGTGCACAAGAATGTCCGGCGTCGAGACCTGCGGAGGCGCAGTCTATCGGTGCTTCGCCGAGGGCAGCTCCGCATCAGATGGCTCCCGCATACTTCCTATGCGAACGTCCGGAGTCCATCGGTCTCGAATCCCTGGCTGCCGGATGGTGTGACCTGGTCGCCGAAGAATCCTTGATCGGCGAAGCTGGTAATATATCGGCGGTCACGCAGCCAAGGTGCGGTCGTGTGCGCTGATGAGAAGAGGAAGCCTTAGCAGTCTCAGCGGACTGCCTATACAACGGAGCGTCCCGAGCGACGGACGTATGCTCCGCTAACGACACATTTGTACCACAACATCTGGGGCCAGATGTTGTTGAACGAGAGAGGGGCCTCTCTCGCTTGCCGTCCGGATGGACCGGAACGAGCTATGAACCGGACTAAAAGGCTTCCTCCGTTCTCCCTCCGATCCGCCGTCACTGGGTGTGCATTAAGTTAATTTTATAGTGCTCGCATCACCCCAAAATTCCTTCTAGACCGCAACGGACGAACCCGGCTGCCGAACCATTCGGTGAATGGACGCTACACCGGGCGAGCTAGCGGACGTCAAAGGCCGTCGAACCTACTAGGGTCCTCTTAGGCAATTGGCGTATTACATGAGCACTTTTCCGCTAGCCCTTCATTAATTGTGACGACGGAGGCACACTGTTGGAAGACATCACAGATACATCACCCTAATCTTGATCGTCTGAAATAGAAATTGATAAAGTAGAGTGACCCTGCGGGGAAAGGACCGGAGTGTCCAAATCCCCAACAACATACCGTGACATACGCTTCCCATATTGTCATCGAAATCATACGATACAGAACAGGAGTTAATGCGAGTACACTGACCACATATAGAATGATAATAAGGTCAGAGGAAGACTTCCTCCTAAAACAATTGATCAATATCCTTTCAATGAGAAAAGAAAACAAGTCCTGGTACTCGCACTAACCCCTGGCAATCAAATACATAATAATAATATGATCCATTAATATAGAAAAAATAATTGAAATCAAAATATTTTGAAAAAATATTTTTTCAGAACAGCCCAAGTTTCTGAAAAGTAACGTTGAGCCCCAATGGATCCCAAGCCTAAGTGTGGACAAAAATTTTAAAAATATTTTAAACAATTTATTCAACACTTACGAACAATAATAATGTATCTAGTTATGATTAAAATAACATAAAGATATTATTATTTAGAAATCCCCCTCTCACACAGAGGGCTGTTGTAAATGTAAACAATGAGTGTAAAAACACTAAAATAAGACTCCAGGCACCCAGGCCCGAAATCAGTTACCAAAAATACACCATCTGATGCAAAACAGAGACTTCCAGGGAAGAAACTGCAGAACATCAGATGGTAGATGCAGAACACAACGCCTAACCACCCGTAGGTGAAGACGTAAACATGGGGAAAGAACAGAATTCATTCTGTTATTAAGCTAAAACTCCCAAGAAATTTTAGTAATAATAATTACAGAAACTATGCCAAAAGCATGGGAGAATAGCAAGGGGGAACTTAAAGGACAGGGAGAGAGGAAAAACACTTGAAAAAACAGTGTAACTAAATAATCAGAATGACAACAAAATGGCTGCTGCCTTGAAAATAGGTAACTTAACATAATTTCATTAAAAAATTTTAAGTTACAGCCCTGATAATATTCTGTCACACATTCTTTTCCTCTCCTCCTTTTCTATCCTCCTTAGAATCACCATTTCACTAATATTTATGTGTCTGGCATCATTTAAACTGAGATTTTAAAGCACAAAGATCAGTCAGATGTTAACTGATGAAGGGCCAAACTTAGAATGATAAATGGCGCCAATTTCGGAACGTCCTTGACACTGCGCATGCGCAGTGGGGGCGAGGTGTGGAGGGCCTTTCAGGACATGTTTTCTTTAGTTTTAGATGCAAATTTTGGGGATTGGGGGGCAAAATTTGTGTTTGGCCCTATATTTTAAGAGTTAGCACCAGCTATGTCTGGGTCATTGGTACAGTATAAAAATAGAGATTTTTGTGTCTAGGCCTTGTCGGTTTTATTTGTTACATTGTGTAAAGGGTTCATGCTGTAAATCATCAACGGTATGGCAATTATTCAGATACCTATTTGGACAAGTGATTAATCGGTTAACCAAGGTTAATCCACGTGATTAATCGATCAAAAAAAACCCCTTAACCGTTTCAGCTCTAATAAATGAATACTGTTTAATAGCATGACCCTGTTAATGACCTATAATTGCTGAACACCAAACCATTTGCCACACACTGTGACCAAATACGACTGGTTAATTACATATGAGCAATAGAGAAACTCCTTGTTCATGATCATTTTAGAGCTATATCATTACCACAATATAAGTATGAAGACATCTTTAGAAATATACCTGTCTTTTCACTTCAGAGGACGTCCAGCCCAGACCTTGGTTACTTGGGTCTTATTTTACCAGTAAAGCAGAACTTGTTGGCAACAGAAAACAAGCACTGATTCACTTCTCAGGTCCTTGCTGACATTGTAGCTTAAATTTTTTACATTGCAACATCAGTCTTTAGGGGGTTAATCTCAACAAAAAAATAGTACAATGCAAAGCATTGCATATGCCCCCCTCCTGCAATGTTAACATGGGTAAAACCAAAAATTATTCAATTTTCTGCTGCCATTCAGCAAAAATTATTCCCATGGACAAAAAACAATGCAAAAATCTCACATGGACAGTTTTTCCAAGTCTAAAAAGGGGCATAACTGTGGTAACTATGCATTATTTATTTATTTATTTATTTATTTATTGGTGTTTAAGGTCACATATTTCTGCACAATGGCTAACCATGACCGTGACAGTTTTAAGGGTGGAGGAAGCCGGACAACCCGGAGAGAACCGAGCAACGGTGAGCAACTGTCAGCTCCCCAACATACCAACTCCACACAAGCAGGGTTAGCATTGGTTGAAGACAGGTGCATCATCGACGTGCAGTACGCCTTCGTACACAACGTCACCGTGCCCCCACGTGGTCAATGGGGGTTGAAGTGTCCTGCCCAAGGACACAACGCGGTTGCCGCAGGTGGGATTCGAAACGGGGACCTCTCGGCATGCAGCCTGCAACTCTACCAACTGAGCCATGCGCCCCCGGTAACTATGCATGGCTATAACCCACAATATCTGGATATCCTTTTCCCCAGAATGGTCTATCACCACACCAAAGGATATGAAAAACCAAGAATTGATGCCAGAGTTATTATAATTTCAAAATGTTAGTACAGAAAGTTTTTCAAGTATAAAAAGGTCCATGACCCTGGTCTCTCACCATACAAAGACATCAAAATCCTGGTAGAAATGTACAGACAAAATCCACGATATATGGATTTCATGTGCCCCATAGTTGTCTATCACCATACCAAAGAACATCAAAATCTGACAACCGATGCCAGAGTTATAATGCAACGTGTTCATTTAACTATTTTTAAATCCTACGAGGGCCATAACTATGGTATGAATATATGTGGACAAAATGCGTTATTTATGGATATCATTTCACCCATACTGGTCTATCATCATAGACCAGTATGGTCTATGATGATAGACCAGTATGGGTGTCACCAAAGGACACCAAAATTTGACAACCGATACCAGAATTATAATGCAATGTGTTCATTTTACTATTTTAAAGTCCTACGAGTGCAATAACTATGGTATGAATATGTGTGTACAAAATGTGTGATTTATTTATATCATTTCACCCATACTGGTATATCATCATACCAAAGGACATCAAAATCTGACAACTGATGCCAGAGTTATAATACAAAATGTTTGAATGGATGGACAGACAGATGGACGGATGGATGGAGACAATGAATTGAGTGTGCCTCTTTCTATCTCTGTGTCTTTAATACTTTATGTAACTGATCTGTTTTCAAAAATAATTTTCAAGCAAACAATATCAGGTGACTCCTCACTGGGACGAGCTTGTCAAGATCCTCCCAATGAGAGGTCATGTGATACGGATAGGTTGAAATTGTGTTGAAATTCGAAAACAAAATAATACAATAACAAATTTTGATATTGTGTTCATTGGATAAAGGATAAAAGTCAATTCATTTTGACAATTTTCATGATATTGGGCTCAAAATTGGCAATTGAGGATTTGCAGAAGGAGAAACATGGGATGGGTTTTGATTGTCCAAATGTCAAACATTTCCGTCTTTTTTTATTCTCAACCCCCCCCCCCCCCCCCCCCCCCCTTAGGTTTAATGCAGGGTATTTTGGATTGTGTCCTTATAAAAGAGGAAAGTCAAAAGTTTCTTTTCCTTAACCCTTTGAACCCTCGTTTCTTGGAATAGTATCGCCTTTGTGTACACTCACTGTGTGATGGACCATCCCATGTCAATATACAGGAAGGATAAAATAATAACTGCAGTCTGCAGCCGTCTGGTTGCAGACTGCAGTTATTATTTTATCATCAATGCCCAGTGTATAGACCTCTTATAATAAGACAAAAATGGGACATTTTTGTCGTATTATAAGAGGTCTATACACTGGGCATTGATGATGTATAGACATCATCAATGATGTCTATACATCATCAATGCCCAGTGTATAGACCTCTATTAAATGAGACTGCAGTTATTATTTTATCATCAATGCCCAGTATATAGACCTCTTACAATAAGACAAAAATGAGACGAAATTATTCCTTGGACCGAAAAAACGGTCTTACTTGTTCAAAGGGTTAAAAAAGAGTACAAATGCTTAACTTTAACCCTTCCAAGGCCTATTTCCTACTTTTCCGTCCCCAGAACAGGTGTCCTTAACATGCCATTATGAGGACCTGCTGACAATAGACAAATTACCTGGGCAGTGGTTTATAGTCAGGTCTGGGCTGCCTGTTAACTAAAAATCACTGCAAAGCCATTAGATGTACAGAGACTGTGGAATGGTGGGAATTCAAGACGCTTGTCCAGGCCCTTAATGGTGATAATTCCAAGATATAAATTTTATGTTTTAGTTGTAAACCTTTATGGCCTAGCAACTTTTTATACATTTTTGCTACACTTTAGATTGTCTACATCATGTGGCTTTGCAGTTATTTCTAGGCATGTCATGGCTGCCTATATAGGCATCCAAGCCTTGCTTAGAAACAACTGCCAAGGTACTCAGAATGAAACGTGAATCTTTACTCAAAGCCTGAATGCCGGGGGACCTGTTCTATTGCAGTAAAAGGTCATCCAAGTCAAAATTAGGCCCTTAAGGGTTAATAGAATAAAAATAAAAATCTACCTGCACAGCTTTTGCACTCATTGTGACATGATCCTTGGTGGGTTTTGGCTGTTCTTCAACTTTCTTCTTTGACTTTTTGATGATGTTCCTGACAGCAGAAACAATTGGTGACACCTGTTGTGCCGTGGCTGGTTTGTCTGAGAAATCACACGAGTATAACACATTATCTACTGTTGTGCCGTGTTCACTGTAGTTCAATAACTCATAATGCTTTGTCATCTGAAAATAAAGAATTGCAAAATTGTCTCCAACATGAGTGAAGAAAAAGAAAATTTACTGCAAACAAGCTCCACATATTACAGAAATGCACCCAAATTAAAGAGCATGACAGATAATGTGATTGTTTGAGACATAACAAAAAGCCCTATGTGGCAGATTTGAAATTTGGATCTCAAGGAAAAGTCATTTCTGACAATCAAGTTTTCAATTTTCTTCCACTGGACTGAACCACGGTTGATCTGAATATTGCCAAATTACACCAATCTAAATGCCTGAATTTATATCTTTCTAGACATTATGAAAGGCACTAATTTTTCTTTTTTCATACCCTCTATTAAATGATGATGCAATTTTCACAAATCTTAAAATAAATTGCTCAACTTTGGCAAAAGAGCACCTAATAGAATGGCTAATAAAAAAAAACTGTACTGTACAAGTGGGTTTCAACCCTTTACAAAACGTAACGGCCAAAACTGGCCAGCCCTGTTCTCAAAAATCGGCAATTAATTTTCATTATTTTTTGTCTCAAAAACCTAAGTTTTGACCCCTCGTTGGAACGAGATCATTCCGAGAGGTCATAACCTATGTTTTCGAGACAAAAAAATGAAAAAAATAAGTTATTCAATAATTTTATTAGCAAGTGTTGTCTGCTTTCCATGTTAGGTAAAGGGTTAAATCCACAAATTATCAACAATTTATACCAAAGAGCACTCATAAGCTTTGGGTTGAAAGGCCACCAGGCTCAATTTGGTAATGTCTTCCCAAAAGTTTGTAGGAGCTTCTTGTCCTTTCTTCCCAAAGTTGTTGGGTGGAAAATTCACTCCCAATGTTTCCGCTGATGGATTACAGGCACTCAGTGGTCCATTAGCTGACACTATTTTTTCCTGCAGAAATTATGCACACTGCAGTCCGGTCAAATTCAAAATTGTATATAAATGTTTCATCATTCTTGTATATATAGACTAGATAACAAATTGGTTTGTCAACTCAACTTACATAGCCAATAGTTTACTTTAACCCTTTACCTAACGAATCACCCGCATCTGCCCGTGTAATATGCAAATTGATCAGTTGAAAAAATTAAATTTTTCAAAATATTTCAACAAAACCATATCATGTGACCCCTCATTGGAACGAGCCCATTGGGCTCGTTCCAATGAGGGGGTCACATAAGGTTTTGTTGAAATTTTTTGAAAAATTAAAAAAAATATTTAAAATTATAAATTTTGATATCATCTGCATTGAGTAAAGGGTTAATGTTCACAATGTGAGCCCAAGCGGAGATGAAAGTGTCTTGAGAGAAATATAGATGAAAGACTCTTGCCAAAGGCACAAGCTGAGAAGAGTCCGAGAGAGGACCAAAGGACAGTGATAGTTTTATGTGCATGGATGTAAGTGAAAGTGAGTGAAGACAAAAAAAAAAAATCCTCGGATTGTTGAGGAAAGCCAGTCCTCACTGAAAATCAAAATCTCTGAACAGAAAAAACTTTTATTCAAGGAAAACCCTTAAAAATTGCATCCCTAGTGCCAAGTCCAATGTGCTGAATGTTGAGCATGCCATTGTGACTCCACACATAGTTAATCATGAATCATGTATTCTACTGTAGATAAAATGCACAAGTGGAAATTTAGTTAAATGTCAAAAGTGTGAGATGACAAGGACAGGTTTAGTCTCGGAATCATAGGGTGATATTCACAGGCCGTTGCAAATTAACTTATGTTCAATATGAAACACACAGAGGAAATGTTGTCCAGTAAATATGATATCTCTGAAAAACAAATTAATCCTTCAATTCTCTCAGCGACATGACTGTTTTTAAACTCTGTCAATGAAGATTTGATTGGTTAAATTCCTAATTGCATCATGGAAAAAATTGGCAGGTTGAAATTTTAATACAGGATACCCCAATAATTTCGCAAACCAAATTCAAGGCCTTTCAAGTATCTTTTGGAGTTCAATTCAAGGATTTTTAAGAACACTGAACCAAATTCAAGGACTTTCAAGGACCATAGATATATGAAATATAACATTAGAGGACATGTGCAGTACCAGCAGAAAATAAGTTGCTGGATAACTACCTGAATATTTCTATTGACACTTCATCCTTTTGGGGGAACAAGTTGCCACCTGTTATGTCTTTGACATTGCAGATGGCACCTTTTTCCATTCAAGGAATAGTGTTCTTGGTTAGTGCTACTAAAGTTGTTCCTGGATAGATTCGAGAGTTGTGGCTAATCACAAACTTTTTAAATACTTTAACCAACCTTGGGATTTCAGACCCATTTTCAAAGCCTTGAACATAAATTTTTCAATTCAAGGACTTTCAATCACTTGCAGCCACAGTGGTCTGGAAACAGATCATACATATTATATATTATATATGAAAAAGAAAGGGTCACAACTCTCAAATTTAGGAACAGGATTCATACCATTTTCTGAAGATGACATTCTATGACTTTTCCAGGATTTCAAGTAAATTTTCCCAAACTTTAATGGGATTTAAAGGGGAAATCAGGAAACAAAAGTGGAATTTTTCAAGCATCTGATTCATGGAAAAGTCACAGACTTTTCCATGACAAGATGCGTGAAAAATTCCATTTTTGTTCTCCAGTGCATGGAGGTTTTTTTTTTCAGGTCCGGTTTTGGTTTTATTTTTTATAAAACCACGGTTTCGGTATGGGTTTTCGGTATTATTTCCAGGCCCTTCAATTAATCTAAATCACTATAGTCTTACTAGAAAAGACCATAGAGATGTCACCTGAGAGCTATTTAAAAGTGTGCTATGCCCTATTGGCAGTACTGGGACATAGCACACTTCACTAGCACTCAGTTGATGAAGAGTCAATATGAAATTGGGGTAGATTGTATGTCTTTTGTGTATGTTCTTGTTGTATATGTTCATCTGTGGCAGCCCGGGCCCCCAACTTTTCCCCTGGGCCCCCAAAACCAAACTTCCAATTGCCATCTGACACAATCTGAGCGCCTTTGAAGACATATCAGGTGTTGTAGAAATGCTTAGACATTGCTCCCATGGTATCCAACTATGATTTTTTTTCCTGGGCAGGGCCCCAGACTCCCACCAATGGGAGGGGTTCGCACACTCCCATATCCTCCCCCCCCCCCCCCCAGCTCAGGCCTACAGTCTTAGGGAGATGTCTTCGACCTTATACCCCCACATCTTACTTGCACCAATACCAATCGAAATCCTGGTATCGCCATTGCTATACATTATATACCTGTTTTGTTATTTTATGTTGTTTAGTTTCAACTTTTAATTTCGATGCAAGAAATAATTTGGACTTGTCTATTATGTTTAACATTGCCATAATACAATGACTCCATTCAATGTCCTGTTCCTCGTCCCCTTGCCTCCTTTCTTTAGAAGTACAGAGTATGATCTCTCCTCATGTTATGTGCAAAATATAATGGATTTACGACATCAACGAGTATCAATTAGGGAATAAATGGTCAAAGTAAATAACACCATATTTTTATTACTATTTATTTCATGCCCTTAATATGTGATAAATATAACTGAAATGAAAGAAAAATATTTAAAAAAAAACAAAAATGTTCAGGTGTTCCGACACTCACCTAATTTTGTGCTGTAAAAGCTCACACTCGCTGGCCACAGTCGTTCTTTTTTCCTATTCTCAAAGTCAGGGTGCAACTTATACAAAGATAATAGTCACAGGGGAGGTAGTTTGGCTGAAAATATTGGGTGCGACGTATACATGGGAGCGACTTATATATGGACATATGCAGAAATAATCACTTTTGAATTTGCCCGTTCTGGTGACATTCGCTACCATTTTCAAAATGAGTTTACGATGGGGGGTGTTGTACATTTCGAAGTTTAATGTCAAATTATGCAAAAAACATATGGCCGGTTTTTTGGCGTCTGTCGGTTCGGTTTTTTGGCAAAAACCAAAACCAAACCGAAAAACCTCCATGCTCTATTGTTCTCACTACTACATAACATGGAATTGTAAGAACTGATATAATAATATTCAACATTTAATGAATGAATCATAAAGACATATGCAATTTTCATTCTTCGTGGCAAATCAAACTTCACGATGTTTTGCGGCTGCATTTTGTTAAGTTTGATACCGGTGTTACATTTTGGGGGAAATATCCATGACTTTTCCAGACAAGAAGCAAAAATACCCCTATTTTTGCTGCACTTCAATTTTCATGACTTTCCCAGGTTTCCAGGATCTGTACAAACCCTGTAGGAAACATACCCCAGTTGGAATCAAATGTGTATTTTATTTCTGTCATTACAGTTAGGATTTTAAATGCATTAAAAATTTATTTGATATATATTTGGCTATCATATCATACCACTTCAGGTAAAGTAGCTTCATCAAGTTTCGAGATATTCAATAAAATTTTTGAAAAAATATCAAGATTGTGAGAAATGTTGTTTAGCCCTTTACCCAATGCAGATGATAATCAAAATTCAGTATTTTAAATACCATTTTTTAAAAATTTTTCAAAAAATTTCAACAAAACCATATCATGTGACCCCTCATTGGAACGTGCACGATGAGCTCGTTCCAAAGAGGGGTCACATATGTTTTTTTTAAAAATATTTATTCAGCTGCTGAATTTGTATATTACGCAGACGGATGTGGTCGATTTGTTGGGTAAAGGGTTAAGTTGTCCTGCCAATCAGTCATTTTTACACCCAAATCGACTGCAAAAACATATTTAGAAAACCAATGGACAGGCTGTGTAAAGTTTTGAAACAGAGTTGGAACATAATTCAATCAAACATCAATTCTGGTTCCTTATTAAGAGATAATTCTAATTCATCACCATTCTCTTCTGCTCAGTATTCATATTGCCAGGGTTTGAAGATCATGTGACCTTTTCTTCTTGACTGTCAATCTCTCATTTCATTGGTTGGAGCCTCTGCTGGTAAAGGCTGTTTATTTACCTACATGACGCAGGGTTTGCATTTCAGAATCGTGACCCGGTTGATTGATAGGCCTGGTTAAGTGGTCGACCAGGCTGATTTTTCTTCACTGGAGCTGATTTATTTTTTTACACTTGCATGTGCATGCATATTATATTGATATTTCATGTATATTGGGTTGATTTGTTATGAATGATGATTAATAATTCCAACCTAATTGTCAAATATTAATTTGCTATGGGCTATTAACCAGGCAATATGAATACCATGCTGATCCGTGTCTTTCATCTTGGCACATATTTGCAATTTAGTCCCCCTCCCACCTTTCTACATGTTGAAAACAAGGTGCCCTATCAGTGTTCAAGCCTATTCCCTCAGTTTCGAAGACTTTAAAAGTCGGTGGTGCACAAGTGAATCTGAAGTGAAATTAGGTGAGTAGAAACATGCTGTCATTTACCCGGAGGACGATGCAGATTTCCTTTTTCATCCAACGTTCTAGAAATGGATTGTTGCCTGTCTTGCTATGTCAGTTTGTCAAAAGGGGGATAAGTGATTATTTTATTAAAATAAAATCCATTCCGAAGCAAAAACGGTGTTGTTTTTATTTTCACAAATTCACTTTGCTGAAGATCAACAAACTTGACATCATACACTCTCACTTGTCAATTATTCCATACAAACGCCCATAATATAAATCACTCCCAAATAATTAACGCATGAACCAGTACGTGTTCAGTGTATATTTTTCCAAATCAATTGTAATTGTTTTGTTTTGTGACAAGTTATTTTCGAAGACAGCTTGGAGGAAGGGGGGAATCCACATAAGATGCAGAAATTACAAATTCTTGTGCAAACATTTCAGAATAAATGCTCAATCAATCAGAGATTATGTTTATTCTCTTTATTATAAAGACGCACGTGGTTGTGTTGACAACAAAGGCATACACAAAATAATTTTTTTTTGAAGTCTGCCGATGATATTTGTGTGGCTTTTCCCACCATATATATAAAACTTATGCCAGCCAATCAAACAGTAATCGGAATGGAATGTGGTAATAAAAAAGGGATTCAAAGTCGTTACACCATATAAGGTCAGTATCAACCCATTTGAGCATTTATTTTCGCCATACCCACCCCCTCATGTTTTCATCTGCGATCGTCTTTTAGTACATCCTCAGTGAAAGTACACAAATAAACCCAGAATCTCCCGATTGATTAGTCCCATTGTCGGATGTTATTTTGTTTTACAAAATCACTCATCACTTGATTCGCTGAGAATGGGAAAATAGATTGATAACTGGGCCGATTCATCGGCCTCATCAGATTATTTTTGGGGCCGATTACCAGGCCGGGGCCGATCGGCCTGTTCAAATGCAAGCCCTGATAACGAGAATGCCAAAAAGGTAAGGTTACAAGTCATATTATCAACTTTGAACTGTTTAATGTCAACCTGGACTCTGTGAATGTGTTTTGAAAAGGTACTTAAATAAGAAGAGGCGCCATGGGGCAGGAGGCACTCACCTGACCATAGTTGTTTAAAGAAAGATTTAATTAGCATCTGTGGCTAGTTAACACAATAGAGGAATGAATTTATTTAATTATTTATAACTCTGCTGTCCATGCCAGATGATTTTTTTTCTAGTATTGGGATGCTGCCACAAAAATAATGCTAAGATGTTCAGTAATGCAAAACTAGGGAGCCCAAATATCAACCTAGGAACTTAACTTGAACAAACTTGAAGGATGTTGTATACCAAATATCAAAAGATTCTGAAGGGTGGTTCTGGAGAAGATTTTGAGAACATTACCAATTTTGAACTATGTTAAAATTTGCTCCCCCTCCCCAACTAGATATCACAGAGATGGAATCCATCTCTGTGGGCCCCGCAGCAACTAACCGATGTTAGGTATAAACTGATGTGAACCGTAATACTAAAATATTTCAAGCAATAGGTAAAATCTGATTAAAATCTCTTCCCGGACACGAACTTGTCAGAAAAAAACCCCAAATTCTGAATAATTTGACCTTGAGGTCAAACTTCAGGGTCAAAACATGGCAACCTTGGTACGCGACACGTCGTCTTGAGATAATCTATCCACATACCAAATATCAAAACCCTATCTATTAAGGGTAAAAAGTTACAGCACGGACACGAACTTGTCAGAAAAGAATCCCGAATTCGGAATAATTTGACCTTGAGGTCAAACTTCAAGGTCAAAGCATGGCAACCGTGGAACGCGACACATCGTCTTGAGATAATCTACCCACATACCAAATATCAAAACCCTATCTATTAAGGGAAAAAAGTTACAGCCCGGACACGAACTTGTCAGAAAAAAAAATCTGAATAATTTGACCTTGAGGTCAAAGTTCAAGGTCAAAGCATGGCAACCTTGGTACGCGACATGTCGTCTTGAGATAATCTATCCGCATACCAAATATCAAAACCCTATCTATTAAGGGTAAAAAGTTACAGCACGGACACGAACTTGTCAGAAAAGAACCCCGAATTCGGAATAATTTGACCTTGAGGTCAAACTTCAAGGTCAAAGCATGGCAACCGTGGAACGCGACACATCGTCTTGAGATAATCTACCCACATACCAAATATCAAAACCCTATCTATTAAGGGTAAAAAGTTACAGCACGGACACAAACTTGTCAGAAAAGAACCCCGAATTCGGAATAATTTGACCTTGAGGTCAAACTTCAAGGTCAAAGCATGGCAACCGTGGAACGCGACACATCGTCTTGAGATAATCTACCCACATACCAAATATCAAAACCCTATCTATTAAGGGAAAAAAGTTACAGCCCGGACACGAACTTGTCAGAAAAAAAAATCTGAATAATTTGACCTTGAGGTCAAAGTTCAAGGTCAAAGCATGGCAACCTTGGTACGCAACATGTCATCTTGAGATAATCTATCCACATACCAAATATCAAAACCCTATCTATTAAGAGAAAAAAGTTACAGCCCGGACACGAACTTGTCAGAAAAGAACCCCGAATTTGGAATAATTTGACCTTGAGGTCAAAGTTCAAGGTCAAAGCATGGCAACTGTGATATGCGACACATCGTCTTGAGATAATCTACCCACATACGAAATATCAAAACCCTATCCATTAAGGGAAAAAAGTTACAGCCCAGACACGAACTTGTCAGAAAAGAACCCCGAATTTGGAATAATTTGACCTTGAGGTCAAAGTTCAAGGCCAAAGCATGGCAACCGTGGTACGCGACACATCGTCTTGAGATAATATACCCACGTGTCAAATATCAAAACCTTATCTATTAAGAGAGAAAGATTACGGACGGACAGACGGAAGGATGGACAGATGGATGGACGGATGGACAGAGCGATCACTATAGGGTGTCTGCCTCTCGGCGGGGCCCTAATAATACCACATATCAAATTTGGTTCAAATCGGACCATCGGTTCAGAAAATAAAAATTTCAGGTGGGGGCCAAAAATCTTTCTCCTCCCATTACAAAGTAAAATATTGCTCCACGAACTGAGCTTGAACATAAAAATTGGTCGCCTTAGTCCTGTTTGTGGTCATCATTGTCATGTATAGATCCAGTGTTTTCAACGTGTGGTGGTTGTGATTTCCAAATTCGGGTTTCCAAATAGGACTTGTATAATTTGAAATTTTATATCATTTGAGCTATGGCTGGTGGTGTTAAAAGTGTTTAGAAACTGGTTTGTCAAGGTTTAGAAACTGGTCTGGACAAACCTTAGATTATTCCAGGAATTATCTCTCAACCTATATGCTTAGCTTGAGCATACTTGATTCTACACCTCAAAAGGAAACTCCATAGCAAATATTAAGTTAATGTGTCCACTGGTTCATGAGAAGATTTTTTAAAAAATTTGGAGCATTTTTCTCCACCCCCTCCCTATGGGGCTTGGCATGTTGATTTAAACAAAAACAAATTGCGATTTTAGAACAAGCAATAGCCTCAAATTTAACTAAAATCAGTTCAGCGGTTTAGGAGGAGCAGGTGCAAACACCATGTCCACGGATGACAGATGGCGAGTGATCACTATAGCTGATCCTGACTTTCAGTCAGGTGAGCGAAAAATACGATGTCAGAAAAAGTAATCACCTCAATTTTAACAGAAATTGGTTCAGCGGTTTAGGAGCAGGTACAAACACCATGTTTGTGGACGATGGATGGTGAGTGTTCACTACAGCCGGTCTGTCAGGTGTGCTGAAAACCACAGATATGTTAAATAGAAATCTGCCATTGATTTGGGAGCACAAAATGACTGATTTGCTGGACAACTTAAAAGACATTTTCCAGAAATCTAGGTTTTTTTCAAACAATTTATTAAATATCTCAAAACTAGTTGAAGCTATTTTTCCGGAAATAGTATCGTATGATAGCCAAATACATATCAAATAAATTTTTAAGGCATTTAAAATCCTAATTTTTATGAAAGAAATAAAATTTGATTCCAGCTGGGGTATGTTTCCTAAATTCGAGAGTTTTGACCTTTTCTTTTTTTTATATATCATATATATATTATACATTTCCAGACTCCTTTGCCTATGGCTACACAGTGATATTTTGACATCCGTGTGCAGAGGACTAAGCATTTACAAGGACCTGCAAGAAACCTGTCAGAGAAACTGTGAGAATAAGTTTCAATTTTAATTCTGCTGAATATTTCAATTCCTGAATACCTGTATGGAAGGGATAACTCACCTCATCATAGAAAACTGTTGCATGTTTAGCAGAGATGAAATTGCAATGACCATATTGTGACAGACAGACATCCATGTCTCCACCTGCAAGATAGAAATAAAAAACTAAACCTTAATTTCACAAAATTTACATTGTATAAGGGTTATAGCGTAAATTCCTGTAAACTGAATAAAAACTCTGTAATCTGTCGAATAATTACTCTAACATTCACAGAATTCCCAACATTTATAGACATTTTTGGCCCCAATACATCCAATATAGGCTGTAATCTATTACATCTTGTTTGACAGAGTACAGTGAGCTCTGCCAAACAAGATAGAACAAGGGTAACGCAAAGTAGAGCTGAATCAGTTAAGGGGTTTTCTTGATGGATTAATCACGTGGATTAACCTTGGTTAACCGATTAATCACTGGTCCAAATACAGGGTTCCCGCACTTTTCAATGAGGTGCAATCCATGATATTCCATGATAATTTTCAGTCGTTTTCCATGATTTTCCACAACAAAATAGAACAAATTTTCATGATTTTCCATAACTAAAAATACTTAGCATTTTTTTAATAAAATTTAGTTAAGTATATCAGTTGCATTACTAGTAGGACATAACCAAGGTGACATTAAGGGCTAGTGTGAACTGACACTTATAATCTATAGGCAGTTCTTGACGCCAATTGTAGCTGTAGTGTGAAGTGACACACTTGAGAACCCATAAAATGTCAGCATTCAAAACACTCTTTCCACTTACAACTGACCGGATGGACGAACTCGAGGGGCCTGTTTTGTTTCTGAATTTTTCTCTGTACAGCCTTTTTCTGTATCCACGTGCACTACATCGTCCGGTTTAGGTTTTTTTAACAAATGTATTCAGCGACAGATGAATCGAAATTTGTTGCATATTTTTTAAATACTTGTCCCCCTTCTCATGCGACTGGACAGCACCGACTCCCATGTTCAGGATACTAAATGTCTTTACATACTTTGCAATGTGCTACTGTCGAATCACTTACAACACGTGCAATCCATGCCCCGTGTGGGCCGTCAAGCCAAGCATCATTAAATTTACACCTTGCTGTCATAATCACTTTTAAATTTAAATAACAATTGAACAGGCAGAACCATCAAGTGAGCGCCATTTTTGCATTTAAAAAAACCCCAGAAGTTACACTCCATTGTTAAAAGAGCACTGTCCGGTGCAGATGATCATGTACATAGAAATGGACACGATTAATGAACAAAATATAGCATATATTAGTTTCCCGACTTTTGCGAAACGATAAAACTTAGTTCGTTACGCATTTTTCTTTTATGTCGAACCCGAAATGATATTTTTTTTATGTTTAACCACCTTTCAAGTATATTAAACACAAAAAGATAAAATTCCATGGTTTTCCAAGACTTTGGGAAGAAAAAGCTCAAATTCCACGGTTTTCCAGACATGGAATTTTTGTTTTCAAATTCCATAGTTTTTCATAATTTTCAAGATTGGCGGGAACCCTGAAATAGATATCTATTTATTATTTATTTATTGGTGTTTAAGGTCACATATTTATGCACAATGGCTAATCATGATCTTGACAGTTTTACGGGTGGAGGAAGCCGGAATACCTGGAGAGAACCACCGAGCAACGACGAGCAGCTGCCAGCTCCCCAACATCGTAACTCCACACTGCAGCACAGGCGGGGTTAGAATGGTTGAAGAAATGCACACCATCGACATGCAATACGCCTTAGTACACGGCGTCATCGTGTCCACATGTGGACAACCGCGGTTAAGTGCCTAAATAGAAATCTGAATAATTACCATACCGTTGATGATTTACAGCATGAACACTTTACCCACAGTTACAAACAAAACAGACTAGGCCTATATACAAAAATCTCCATTCAAATTTATTATTTTTTGAATTTTTGTCTCAAAAACATAGCTTATGACCCCTCATTGAAACGAGCTCGTTGAGCTCATTCCAGTGAGGGGTCATAAGCCATGTTTTTAAGACAAAAATTGAAATTTTTTAGTAATTCATGATTTTATTTTGCAAGTATCGTCTGCTACCCGCAATGGGTAATGAATGACCATTTCCAGGTCTGATACAGTATAATGATCGTGCAAGTGAACAAGTATGTCAGCAAGTAACTTGCATGCTTCACTCTGTCTCATATAATCGATGCGAGTCAGTGTGACAATGTTTGCCTGTTTTAGAGCAAGTTTGTTCTTTTGTTAACCCATATAATACAGTAGATCAAAAGTAATGTTTAATCGATCAATTACTTTTTAGTTCAAGCAAGATGTTGATCACTGATTAATCGGTTAACCGTTTCAGCTACCGGTTCTCGTCAGATTACCGAAGTTCAGAAACATCGAGCGCGGTTAGTAGTTGGATGGGTGACCATTTCAGCGACTGATTCGCGTTCCCGCGTTGTGTCCTTGGGCAAGGCACTTAACCTCAATTGCCTACATGGGGGCACGATGACGGGGTGTACTAAGGTGTACTGCACGTCGAAGGTGCGCATGTCTTCAACCAATCTAACCCTGCCTGTGCCGCTGTGCAGAGTTACAATGTTGGAGTGCTGACTCTTCGTTGCTCGGTGGTTCTCTCTGGGTACTCCGGCTTCCTCCACCCGTAAAACTGTCACCGACATGATATGACCCTGGCTGTTAATGTGTTGTTAAACCCTCATATAAAAAAAAAAAAACGTTTCAGCTCTAATGCAGAGCATGGGCCACTGCCCCCAACCCATAGACATGTTCGAGTAGCCTTAAAGGTGTTGTGGGACAGAAAAATTTTCTAAGTCAAAAGAGAGAAAACAGAAACAATTCCAAGTCCAAAAAATGAAAAAAGGCTATAACTCTGGGAGAAATTATTGGACGGAACCTGTTCCTTGTGCTTATCTGTTCCTCCATGGGGGTCTATCATCATACCAAAGAATGTTAAAAAATTTATAGTAATTTATATATTTTTTATACTTACCAATGACCCAGATTTAGCTGGTGCTAACTCTTAAATTCTAGGTTCAAACACAAATTTTACCCCCAATACCCAAAATTTGCATCTAAAACCGAAAATTACATGTCCTATATGGTCCTCCATACCTTTCCTCCACTGCACATGCGCAGTGTCAAGGAGGTCTCGAAATTGGTGCCAAAAGTCATTCTTACAAGCAGTGCCTGGAAAAGCGTTATGTACTCAGCGGGGAGGTATGAGTTCCGAACTCATTGGAGGGCCATCCCCTTCTGGGTCATTGGTAAGTATAAAAAAATATATAAATTACTATAAATTTTTTAACATTTTTATACTGTACCAATGACCCAGACTTAGCTGAATAGTAAAAAGGTTGGAGGGCCTAGGACGTAAAGCAATCCAATAACTCAACTATATATATACAGAATTATCCCCTCCAGGAGAAAGGAGAAATAGGCTTTACATGTATCTTTCTATTCTGCATCAAAACGAGAAAGACACAACACCATTCTGTATTTGAGCATAATAACATCACTGATGTCTATTAACCTCCAGTATAATCCATTATAGTAATTATTTTTAAAGGAAAGCCGATAAATAAAGTAGTCCAGATAAATGAGACTCTTAAATTCATTATAAGTGAGCGATAATTGTATATTAACGTCTGCATGATATGTGACATATACAAATACTACACACCGAGGTACACTTGAAAATATTACATGGATGAGTAAAAAATTATCTTTACACTTTAAAAATCATCCCGGTACCGACTAGAATTACTGACTCTAGGGGAGGTATTCCCTTGCTTTTCACTATAAAGCAGGTGACCTAAGGGAACACCCCCCCCCCCTTCCCCTTGCCCTGGGTCAAATACCCCAGAGCGAAGAGGGCGGCAGCACAGAGTCACTGCCGGAACCAAAAGCCTACACAACAATAGTTGCAACTGTTTAGTGGACGTCATTCTGAGCAACAGATAACGAAACTAAACAATGCCGGTCTCTAGAAATGGACTCAATATTTCTGAGGTATAAACTTGTGCAAGTGAAAGGCTAAAACCAATATGCAGCCGTCATTAGAACTGTAATAGCAATGCTATTAGCATAAGCCTCTGAAGTAGAAAGAACTCTTACTTCAAGAGCTAAAATCTTAATCGCAGACTGCTGTGTTGAAGATATTATCATAAGCAGAACTGAAAGCTAATAGAATCCATCTAGCTATAGAATGGACCGAAATGTGGAGGAAGATTCCACAGCATAAGCCACAACAGACACCTAAATAGATTAATGCACGGTCTTTGTGGAGACAGAGGTGCTACCAACAGAATTGCATTGAGATTATTTAACTTAAGCAATATCTGCTGAATCAACGGCGCTGGAGGATACCCATATCCTATTATCCCGTCTCACGAGATGGATAGAGCGTCAACTGCAAACGCTCGAGGATCCGAACATGTTGACACATACACTTGCAACTGATTGTTGAGATGCGTCGCAAATAAGTCCATCATTGGCCGCTCTCATAGGTAGCAAATCCGATATAAATACTCGTTGTTAAAAGTCCATTTGACTGCAACAAGCGGCCCTTTCGTGAAAGGGAGTCCGCTAATACGTTCAGACGACCTGGAAATAGACGGACCGATAGGAGAACTTGATGTTCTAGTACCAACAGAAGGATTCATTCCGTTACAGTGAATAACAGAATGGAATGAGTACCTCCCTAGTTCCGAAAATACGCTTATACCGTCGAATTGTCGGACAGAATTGCCTGTGGGCAATCTGGATAACATTCATGCAATGACATAACGCAAGCCAAAATAACATCAATTCCTGATGTTTATGTGCTTGATTAGGAACTACGGATCCCAAGGACCCTGGCACTTAAAAACCGTTGGGCTCAATGTTGGGTCCCAACCTATTTAACTGGCATCCGTCAAAACTGTAAAACTCGGATCCGGCAATTGCAGTGGAAGTTATTTCCCTGAATAAACCACTGAATATCTGCCCAAGTCTGAATCTGTTTCACTTGACTTACAAGAGGATGTACGTAACGAGCGAAAGAATCTTCACCAACTCTGTTCTTTTTGAGTCAAAAAGATTTGGAGAGGACAAGTGCGTAGCCGGCCCATTGGAATAAAATCCGCGGCAGCTCCACACAACCCTATCAGTCTGATGAATTCTCTCGCTGTAACTTTGTCTGAGTGAAGACAATAGCAAGCGTAACAACTGAGTAATTTCGCTCTGATTAACGGCAGATGAACAAGATTGTTGTGCGTCTTGAAGCTCATTCCCAGATGAGTGAATGACTTGGACGGCACCAGAACCGACTTCTCCTCGTTTATTATAAAACCGAGACGTCGGAGTAATAGAAGCAGATTCTGCACATCGTTCTGAAGCGTTAACTCGTTGCCGTATCTCTGAAGAATGTCGTCCAGGTTGGCCGTCGTTACCGCAGACGAATGAGCTCAGAAATATATCATTACCAAGTTCATTATTCGAGTGAAAGCCCAGGGCGTTCAACCAAAGCACATCGCTCGGAACTGATATACTCCTAGGACTGCGAAGCGTAGATACTTTCTGAATGTCGGATGTACCATGACGTGAAAGTACGCATCCTTGAGATCTATGCTTGTAGCATAGTCATTCACCCGAATACTCGCTCTGACTGATCGAATTGTTTCCATTTAGAACTTCGGAGCGACGATCAGCTGGTTTATCCAGCTCGAATCTATGACTGGACGGAACGAGCAGGCTGGTTTCGGAACCAGAAACAGATGGCTGTAGAAACCCAGTGATTCCTGGTCTTCTACGACCTCTACCGCGTTCTTCTTCAGAAGAGACTGTACTTCAGATAAAAGAGCGTCTCTTTTCTGCAGATTTTACGAAAGCTGAGTCCATTTTGGACTTCCGAGTTAATGGAGGCTTTCGTTTGAAGGATATTCTTGGTCCTTCCGAAATTACCCCCTCGAACCCAGGGGTCGTCCGTAATTGACGCCCAATCGTTTATAAAACTCGATAATCTTCCGCCTACCGGAACACGATAGAGGTTCAAACCATCACCTCCTGGACCTGCGAGGCTTGCGGAAGGAGAAACTACGTCCTCCACGACCCGCACCTCGCCCCGTCGACCTAGGGACGTCTGACCGGTTATCTCGGCCAGAATAACGTCCCCCACGTGAGTCGCTGCCTTGACGGTCTCTAGAATAAGACCTACAGGATGCATAGGAACCTCTACAGGAACTTCTCTTGGGCGTACTTGTCCCAGAAGTGCCTGTCTTACTCTTTTCTTCTGTATCCGACTTTTTAGAAGCAGATTTGAATAGCAGAGATTCCGAAGCTTTTTTAGTTATCTTATCATAGATTGCTGAAAGCTTGCCGTCGAAGAGAAGCGACTCTGAGAGAGTTTTTCACCTTACCATCCACGCGCGTGGATGTAGCTAGGGCTGCGTCACGTCTAACCAACTCCAAGTTTGCCACTGAAAGGGCGGAGTTATACGTGGAATAAGCTATTGCCCTTCAATGAACTCTTAATGAGGATTGTATATCCTGGAATTTTTTCCCTTGAAGACGTAATGATAACGCCTTAGTAAGGTGATCTGCGTATGATAAAGCATCTAAGTTAACTCTGTAAGACATTATTGTCGTTTCCAACATCGTGGTTGGAATTGACATAGACGACGGTATAGACAATTCTAAGTCTTCAGCCTGGTCGTCTAGACGCAGAGGAACTCTCGGTATGCCCTGTCCTGCCATTTCGAATTTATTCCTTGAATTGATGAAAGGCAGATTTAGAGCATTTGCGGACAAGAAACCAGCCTTGCTAGTTTTGGTAGCAAGCTTATATATAGCGTCATTCAATAATTCAAATATTCTTGTGACATTATTGGACTGTGTCGGAAACTCAGGGACAATGTCCCTGAACCGATCAAAAAATTCTGTGTCCAATGACGTTATCAGTCTCTTATCCGGCATTGCAGCATTCTGGTCCGACAGAACAACCTCTGGAAGATAATGCCGGATAAAATCTACGGCAGCTTTATGTTGTTCCGAAAGGGAAAGCTCCAAATCCTCTGAATCCCTTTCGCCATCCTGTCGGACCCTATGAAGTTCTCGGTCGTCCGTACCTGATGCTTCAGCGGAGCGTACCGACCCAGTGTCGTCGGATAATTCCTGATCCGACAGAGATTTTGTCGTCTGCTGGGATGCTGCGATAAGTTGTGCTATTTGGGATAGCATGCCCGTCACTGAGACCTGTGGAGTAGCGGTCTTACGTTGCTCTGCCGCTGGAAGCTCCGTGTACGTTGACTCCTGCATACTTCTTTTATGCGAACGTCCGGAGTCTACAGGCCTCGTGTCCCTGGCTACCAGATGGCGTGACCTGGTCGCCGTGGAATCCCTGATCGGCAAAGCTGGCTGGATATCCGTGGTCACGTAGCCAAGGTGCGGTCGTGTGTGCTGCCGTGAGCATGAGGAAGCCATATCGACAGTCTCTCCGGACTGTCTATATAACGGAGCGTCCCGAGCGGCGGACATATGCTCTGAATGCGAAACATTTTGTACCACAACATCTGGTCCCAGATGTTGTTGTATGAGAGAGGTACCTCTCTCGCTCACAGCCTGGATGGACCTGGACGAGCTAGGAACCGGACTAATAGGCTTCCTCCGTTCTCTCCTCTGATCCATCGTCACTGGGTGTGCACTTTGACTTATTATAGTGCTCGCATCACCCAAATCTCCTTCCTGGACCGCAACGGACGAACCCGGCTGCTGAGCCATTCGATGAATGGTCGCTACACTGGGCGAGCTAGCGGACGCCAATGCCGTCGATCCTACTAGGGACCTCTTAGGCAATTGACGTAATATCATGAGCACTTATCCGCTAGCTCTTCATTTGACTGTAACAACGGAAGCACACTTTTGAAGACATCACAGAAAATCACCGCATTCTTATTCCTGAATGAGGCCTGTGGAGCCGTGACTTACATAATATCCACTGTCAGCGCCAGGGACGTTCATTCCTGCATTTATATAATATGCGAACGTCCCATCAGGAAAGACCTCATATCCTTGGCTAACAGATGAAGTAACCTGGTCGACAATATTCCCTGGTCGGCAAGCAGGAGCTCTAGGAACGTTCATTCCTGCATTTATATAATATGCGAACGTCCCCTGAAACTCTGTGGTCACAAGCCAAGGTGCGGTGGTGTGTGTTGACATGAGGATGAGGAAGCCCATAACACAGCCAGTTTGGACTGTGTATGTGACGGAATGTCCCGAACAGGAGGATTGGACGTATGTTCCAACTAACAAACAAACATACAACAACATTGCGGCACAAATGTAGTTGTAAGAGAGAGGGGGCCTCTCTCGCTTGCGGTCCGGATAGACCTGGATGAGCTAGCTACTAGACTGACAGGCTTCCTCCGTACTATCCTCAGATCCATCGTTGCTGGGTGTGCACGTTCCAAGTTTATAGTGCTCGCATCACCCACACTGCTTCCCAGAACCGTAACGGACAAACCTGGCTGCCGAGCCATTCAATGAATGGTCGCTACGCAGGGCAGACTAGCGGACGATCAATGCCTTTGATCTTACTAGGGACCTCTTCGGCAATTGTCGTATTACCCTGAGCACTTAGCCGCTAGCCCTAACACTGCAACAACGGAGACACATTAGTTGAAGACATCACGAAAACATCACTCTGAATTCTGAAAAATAAAATGATAATATAGAGTGACCCTACGGAGAGAGGACCGGTCTGGACCCCCCCTCCCCCCGCAAACACAATATCATGACACATGTCTCCAACGTTGTCATTTCAATCAACACACACAGAGCAGGAATTAGTGCGAATACATTGAACCTGAGAATTAGACAAAGATATCCTCGCATTATAAATAAAAAATATTTTTTTCATCAATAAAAAAATACAGTCATATTAGTTGCACTATCCCTTGAAATAAAGATACATAATATAACATAATCCATTATAATCTTTGAAAGAAAATAATTAAAAAAAAAAAATTTTTAAGAAGAGCCCAAGTTCCCAATGAGAACACCGAGCCCAAATGGATCCCAAAAAAGCCTAAGTGTTGACAAAATTTTTTTAAAACATTTCAAAAAATTAATGCAACACTTACATACAATATTAATGTATCTTGCTATGTCTAAACTAAGGTAACGACAAGAAAACACTATCAACAGTAACCGTTGTCAATGTAAACAAGAAGTTGTACAAAAACCGGAAACATGACTCCAGGCACTGATAAACATGGCCCGAAATCAGTTACCAATTTAAACCCTATCTGATGCAAAACAGAGATTTCCATAGAAGAAACTGCAGAACATCAGATGGTAGATGCAGATCACAACGCCTAAACACCTAATGGTGAGGACGTCAACATGGGGATAAGAACAGAAATTCATTTTGTTACGAAGCCAAAACTCCCAAGAAATTTTAGTAATAATTATTACAGAAAATATGCCAAAAGCATGGGAGAATAGCAAAGAGGGAATACAGGAAAGGGAGAGAGGCAACACTGATCAAGCAGTGGAACTTTCATAGCAAGAATAACAGGCTCATGCCTCGAAATTAGGAAACATAACATAATTTCGTAAAAAAAATTTGAGTTACAGCCCTGATTATTTCCTGCCACTGAATTTTCCTCTCATCCTTCTATTTCCTCTTTAGATCCACCATTTCTCTCATATTTATGTGTCTGGCATCATTTAAACTGAGATTTACAAGCACAAATATCAGTCAGATGTGAAATGATGAAGGGCCAAACAAAGAATGACTTTTGGCGCCAATTTCGAGACCTCCTTGACACTGTGCAATCGCAGTGGAGGAAAGGTATGGAGGACCATATAGGACATGTAATTTTCGGTTTTAGATGCAAATTTTGGGGATTGGGGGGTAAAATTTGTGTTTGGCCCTAGAATTTAAGAGTTAGCACCAGGTAAGTCTGGGTCATTGGTACAGTATAAAAATATCCAAATCCAACCAATGGCTTTGAATTACAATGCAAAACATTTGTATGGACGACAGACAGATAGATGGAGGGCTTCACTAGATACCCCAGAATCCTCCTTCAGAGGTTGGGTGCATAATAAATGCTCAATTTATAACTAGAAAGGACGCAAGACACAATTCCTGTTGATTGCAAACACCCAATAATTGAATATTTTTCTCTGCCAAAGTGGCAACTGAAAAAACAGGGGCCCACTGTACCAATAACTATTTTGTTTTTCAGTAAAATAGCAAAATTTCACTTTTGTATTTTTTAAAACTTTTATTTTTGTTTCCGTGGACAAAGTTCTGAAAAACACAAATTACATTCTAACAAGTTAACCAGCCTAATTCTGGCTCTGACAAACTTCCAGGCCTCACAACAGATACCCAAAACAGGTAATCACTCTTCTAAAACACAATAGATAAAAGACCATCACAGTATTTCTAGTAAAGTGTGGACTGCCTAGACAGGTCACCAAGACTTGACTAGACATTGGTTCCCAGCAAACATAAAATCTGAAAAGTTAACCAGCCATTTGCAAATAATTATTACACTGCCCCGGCACATTCGACCATCAAAGAATTTTTCAACAAATGTTTATGAATGCTTTACCACACATGCAGAGAGGGTGACATTTATAATATTTGTTTTCAATAAACTTAAAAGTTTTCATATTTTGCTTCCAAAACAAAGCTTACAACCCACCTTTGGAGATAAAAATGGAAAAATAACATATTTGAAAGATGTAGTTTGTGTTTAGTTTCTTTACTTGAGTTAAGGTCGCTTTCAGTATTTATGGTTACATCATAATTAAAAAGTTATGGTCAGCTAATCGTTCATAATTATACTGCCCATTTCACAGCACTCTCACAAGAGTAACTGATATTATAGTAGTGAAGTAAAACTTGTCTACTGCAGAAAACAAGCACTGCTTCATGTCCCAGGGTTCTCATGGTAATGTCAGTATTGTACTTGGAGGATTTGGCAAATATGTTGACTAATGGGTTCTGTCGATGATATTTTGTTAAGTGACATACTGGTGGAAAGAACTGGGAATGCTCTTTCTTGCAGAATTTTACCTTTAAAATATTGTACTTCAAGATCAAGATACATCAAGTTTCTTGTTGCTGAACTTAGTTAGGATTAGTGAAGCCGAATTTAAGGAAAACTGTCCATACCTTCAACATGTAGAAGCCTGAAGTCGATTTGAATTGCCCATGATTAATACAGCAGGTACTCTGGAACTGATAGTCAGCATAACAGTGAGCAAATGTTTCTAGTCCAGTGTCATCTGCCTGAACATGCAGACTGCCCATTACTAGAAAAACCTGCTTGGGCCTAAAAAATTAAAAATCTGTTTCTCAGGCCCTCCCGCATGGTCCTTTTGGCAGCCGCATGCTCTCTTTTTATTAAATGGTTTATGTCTAATATTTTACCCAAGTTAAAAAAATTAATAAATTTGTCCCTTGAGTGCAAGAAGGCTTTGCAATGCTTTAGCACTGCAAAGCCTTCTTGCTCTCAAGGGACGAAATACACCACCACCCATGTTATTCTGTACATTATGAGGCCTAAAAGATAAACCAAGAGCATGAACTTTTGATGGTAAAGAAATAAGTACAGAAATAAAAAAAAAAATAAAAAAAACGCTCGCTCGCATGCAATTTTACAAATAATGGCCTAAGAAACAGAAGATCTACTTTGTTTGCCCTTGACCATAAGTATTTACCAGTATGCAATGTTCAAGAAGTTCATCTTCAAGCCTGAAAATAAGCAATCTGTCATTTGCAGAATGAGATTCCCAGAGGGTGAATGTGCTGATGATATCCCATAAAGTGGATCCATTTGATCCTCTGGGTACCTATTCCTGTTTAGGTTTGAAACACTAATTCAGATTGAGGTTCACAGAGGGTAAATTTAGCCGTGCAAGGTATCATCACCAAATTCACCCTCTGGGGACCTTATTTGGCAGATGACAGTCTGCTTATTTTCTGGCTTGTTGATCTTTATTGCCCAAACTTGTAGGAGTTACAGGTCCCACAATTATAGGACACAATCCAGTTCAGATTAATCAGAAAAAGGTGCTGTGCATATGCCAAAAGTATCAGGAGCTAAAGAGCCAAGACAATTTGCCACCAGTAAAATAGTGTTAACCCTTTGAAAAGTGAGGCAGCTTTTCCAGCCTAGGGCCATGACACATCATTATTTCATTATGTGGGATGGCTACTAAATGAATGTGTGGGGTAGACCAATCAATATTTTCAATATGCAGCCCCAAGGCTGCACATAAAAAATAGTAATTGGTCTACCCCCAAATAATGAATATGGACTCTTCCAATTGCTGCCAATGAATTGACATGAAAGATATCATCAGAGTTTAAAGGGTTAAAAATGTGTTGCTTACCTGTTCCTATACATAAGGATCGATAAGACATGGGTATCGGCTGACCTTTACCAGTTAAAGGACATAGAACTGCTCTTGCCCTGACCTCT